>CM033469.1:119973544-120573544 GCA_019447015.1 Hymenochirus boettgeri
TTCATAATTCCCCCCAACCCCCAGAGTGTCTGTATTTTCTTAAGTTTCCCTCACTGTCCTGAGATACACAAGTTAGAATACATGATTGCATTCCTCTACTCCACTTGTACTGTCAATCAAATCCTGTGACGTTGAGCCGCTTCCCATGCTCAAGTCCCTCCCCCTCTGTAACAAACAAAGATTAGAGCTTAGCAGGGAGAGAGGTAGCTTTGATGGCAGAGATAAGGCTGCACTTGACCCCCCTTCTTGATAGACTTCACTGATTGATAATGGGTCACAAAGAGAGAGATCGTAAACTGTACTGTTCTTCCGTGTCTCCAGGACAGCTTGCTTTCTATTGGCCACTGTGCGGTTTTTTCAGGATGTTGAACTTTAACTCCCTACTGCACATGAAAGCTTGTCGGTTAGCCGGAGTTGAGACATGGAGGAGGTAACAGAGAGGGGGGAAGTGCTGACAGATGGATGGAAAAACAAAGTCACTGACAGAGTTGGGAGAAAGGCAGCACAGAGTACATGAATTAACTTTGCAATGGGACAATGTTTTTTTCACTATAGATGCCCTTTAAACATTGAATGAGTTAGGCTAGGCTACACTAAGTTGGAACGCATGCAATTCAATTCTTTTTTTATCACATGTGCTACAAAATGTGATCACTCACTGAAATCCAGTATGGCAAGTCTCCTTACTATATAGGGGAAAAGCGATAACATCTACTATTTAAAAGGACATTGCTTTTTTTAGTTTATCGCCTGGTGACTTTTTAGAGGTTTTGTCTATATAACTGGCTACCAATGTTAAAATAATATAGCAACCATGTTCTAAGTTATCTTTTTAAAAGAGAACCAAATTGTAAAAAATACCTTTTTAAAAAACGAAAAGTACCTGGGGTAGGATTGATTATTCCGACCTTCCAAATCTTTTGTTAAAGAGCGCTAGCAGAACCATTTTTCACCTGCCAGGTCAGTGTCCTGGACTTACCTGTATTACAAAAACTGTTAAGGAATAATTCACTAATTATAGCACGCTAATGCGAGATATAATTAAACTTAACTGGCCGGCAGAGGATTGTGCACAAGGTAAATTTACTTACCTTGGTTCCTGGTTCCTGGTCAATTGATTGCACAACAGATGGTAAGGCATAGCTCCTTTACCTCTTTCTTCAATCAATGGATTAAAGTAATAGTTCCATTTTTCAGTCAACTATTCCTTTAAAGCCAAGAAGTTTGTCAGAAGCAGTTTTTTGTGTTGGCCCTCCTCACAGAAACAATATGCAAGGTAAGAATTACTAATCCTACCTCCGTTGTTCACTAGGTATTTAAAAAAAAAAAAAAAATTGCACTATAGATCTCCTCTAAGGGCTAGATCACATTAGCGCGTTTTTGATACGTTTGCGCATACGTTTTGTGAACATTGCAATCGCTGCAACGCACATTTTCAGGAGCGATAACGATTGCGCATGTGATTTGCGTTCTGAATTTTGAGCAATTGCATGTGGTTTTCTATTTCTAAAGGAACGCATGCGCAAACGATCAAAATCGCACACAAATCACATGTGATTCTGTGTGCGATTGCGGCGCAGTGGGCCGTGCCTAAGCTTACTTTAATTTGCCACTTATCAACTTTTTGGATAGATCAATTAGAGCAGAAACACGGCCAAGTCACTTCATGGAGGTTTGTATGCGGTAGACCAGATACAGCAAAGAGCGCATCTGGGGAAAAAATTCATACGTTAAAGGGCATGTCCACCTCCAAACTGTAATTTAACCCCATACTGGCCACATTCTATAGTTAAAAAAATCCTTTCCTTAAATCCTGCTCCAAATGGTTTGCTATGCCCCCTCCAAAGTCCAGGAAACTGTTGTGCAGAAGCTGTCAGTGAGTCATCCTGTGGCTCTGTGCCTCAACCTCATCAAGGTCTGAGGCATGCGCAGGGAAGCCCCCCCCCCCCTCGCACTATCTGGATCCATCTCTGAGATCTTGGATCGGGAGAGGTGGGGATGCCTACCACCTTGTGTTGCAATGCGTCCATTTCCCCAACACATTGTCCATATGACACGGGGATAGGCAACCAGTAGATCTTCAGATGTTTGAAAACTACAACTCCCAGCATTCCCAAATTAAAGAGTGCTTGTAAAGGAATGCTGGGAGATAGTTTTCAACATCTGGAGATCTAATGGTTGCCTATCCCATGCGGGTCCTAGCACCACTATGTGCAAGCCACGTGCTATGGTTGTTAGTGCATGTGTGCACGGTTATTTCATGTAGATTGCACACATTCCTTTCCTCTATAGTAATGGGAAACCGAAAACGCAATAGACTAACTATTACCACTGCAGGGACCCACATACAAATGGTTATTGTTTTCTAACCTGTTTAACCCATTGTGTTAAACAGGCCCTACATTGACAACGATGGGATATTAACGTTCCACGCGATCTAGCTAGACAATGGGCAACCCCCACCCCCACCACCTAACGTCTATAGTATCCGTTCTCCCCTGAGACGCGGAGAGCGCGATTACCATTCCTTCAGTACGGAGAAGCGGGAAGAAGCCACACAAACACTGTGGTGTGGGATAAGGTTTGCCGTAATAATGCTGCGTATGCGTTAGAGCTGGCCAATCACAGGAGAGCAAGAATTGACCATTGAGAGGGTGGAATCCTAGAAACCTGCAAGAGAGCTATGTGAAAGAGTGAGATTCCCATTGGTCTGGGTGGGATTCCCATTGGTCTGTGACTCATTGGTCAGGGTGGAATTCCCATTGGTCAGTGTCCCATTGGTCGGGGTGGGATTCCCATTGGTCAGGGTGGGATTCCTATTGGTCAGGGTCGAATACCCATTGGTCAGTGTCCCATTGGTCAGGGTGGGATTCCCATTGATCAGTGTCCCATTGGTCAGGGTGGGATTCCCTATTGGACAGGGTAGGATTCCCATTGGTCAGTGTCCCATTGGTCAGGGTGGAATTCCATTGGTCAGTGTCCCATTGGTCGGGTGGGATTCCCATTGGTCAGGGTGGGATTCCTATGGTCAGGGTCGAATACCCATTGGTCAGTGTCCCATTGGTCAGGGTGGGATTCCCATGGTCAGTGTCCCATTGGTCAGGTGGGATTCCTATTGACAGGGTAGGATTCCCATTGGTCAGTGTCCCATTGTCAGGGTGGGATTCCCATGGAAGGGTGGGATTCCCTTGTCAGTGTCCCATTAGTCAGGGTGGGATTTCCATTGGTCAGTGTCCATTGGCCAGGGTGGGATTCCATGGTCAGGGTGGGATTCCCTATTGGAAGGGTGGGATTCCCTTGGTCAGTGTCCATTGGTCAGGGTGGGATTCCCTATTGGTCAGGGTGGATTCCTTGGTCATGGTGGGATTCCCATTGGTCAGTGTCCCATTGGTCAGGGTGGGATTCCAATTGGTCAGTGTCCCATTGGTCAGGTGGGATTCCATGGTCGGTGGATTCCATGGTCGGTCATTGGCAGTGGGATTCCCATTGGTCAGTGTCCCATTGGTCAGGGTGGGATTCCCTATTGGTCAGGGTGGGATTCCCTATTGGACAGGTAGGATTCCCATTGGTCAGTGTCCCATTGGTCAGGGTGGGATTCCCATTGGTCAGAGTGGGTTTCCCTATTGGACAGGGTGGGATTCCCATTGGTCAGTGTCCCATTAGTCAGGGTGGGATTCCCTATTGGTCAGGGTGGGATTCCTATTGGTCATGGTGGGATTCCCATTTGTCAGTGTCCCATTGGTCAGGTGGGATTCCCATTGTCAGTGTCCCATTGGTCAGGGTGGGATTCCCATTGGTAATTGTCCCATTGGTCGGGTGGATTCCCTATTGGTCAGGGTGGGATTCCCATTGGTCAGGGTGGGATTCCTATTGGTCAGGGTGGAATTCCCATTGGTCCATGTCCTATTGGTCAGGAAGCAGTGTCCCATTGGTCAGGGTGGGATTCACTATTGGTCAGGGTGGGATTCCCATTGGTCGGGTGGATTCCATTGGTCAGTGTTTCATTGGTCAGGGTGGGATTCCCATTGGTCAGTGTCCCATTGGTCAGGGTGGGATTCCCTATTGGTCAGGGTGGGATTCCCATTGGTCAGGAGGATTCCCTTGGATAGGGTGGGATTCCATTGGTCGTGTCCCATTGGCCAGGGGTGGATTCCCACTGGTCAGGGTGGGATTCCCTATTGGACAGGGTGATTCCCATTGGTCAGTGTCCCATTGGTCAGGGTGGGATTCCAATTGGTCATGGTGGGATTCCCTATTGGACAGGGTGGGATTCCCATTGGTCAGTGTCCCATTGGCCAGGGTGGGATTCCCACTGGTCAGGGTGGGATTCCCTATTGGACAGGGTGGGATTCCCATTGGTCAGTGTCCCATTGGTCAGGGTGGGATTCCCTATTGGTCAGGGTTGGTTCCATTGGTCATGGTGGGATTCCATTGGTCAGTGTCCCATTGGTCGGTGGGATTCCCATTGGTCAGTGTCCCATTGGTCAGGGTGGGATTCCCATTGGTCAGCGTCCCATTGGTCAGGGTGGGATTCCCTATTGGTCAGGGGGGATTCCCATCGGTCAGTGTCCCATTGGTCAGGGTGGGATTCCCTATTGGTCAGGGGGGGATTCCCATTGGTCAGGGTGGGATTTCTATTGTTCAGGGTGGAATTCCCATTGGTCAGTGTCCTATTGGTCAGGGTGGGATTCCCATTATTCATGGTGGGATTCCCATTGGTCAGTGTCCCATTGGTCAGGGTGGGATTCCCATTGGTCAGGGTGGGATTCCCATTGGTCAGTGTGCAGTTTCAGAGTGAATGGGAAGGAATCCTACCGTTCCAGGAACTAGAATGTTATATAAATGTTTCTGCAGTTTATCTACTGCCTGGGTCTGTACACATTAAAGCTGTAAGCAGATAGGTGGTGGGTGGTCTTGCTGGCAGTAGGTGTTGCTGTGTCCTGACAGTGTGATAGTGTACAGTATATATATGGTTGTGCTGAAGGCTTCATAGAAACAGATAGAAAGCTATATTGCAGGTATCCCAGCTCACCTGATAAGAATAGCAGATCCCTGACTCCCTGAAATGATCTATAATCTCCCTGAAATCCATGAGGGGAGAGCAACAATTCCAGAGCCATCAAAGGGCTTGAGGGTATGATTGCATATAGTGACGTTGACAGAGTAACTATATTGTAGTAACTGTGATGGCAAATGTATTCACCGTAATATGAAATAACTAAATAACTAATGTGTAGTAAATCAAATGTTACAGCCTGTAGAAATGGTGATGACATGTACTAATAGTACGTTACATGTAGTAACTAATGCCATCTTTGATCAATGTTCCCTGAGATGTTTTTATTTGCTGTTTGCACAGGTGTATCTGTGCACAAAATGAATTTTGTGTTATACCTCTCAGCACTAATATTTACAGCCAGGCCCAGGTTTACCGTTAGGCATGCACCTAGGGATGCCTGTGGTTGGAGGGGCAGCTGTTAATCTCCACCCCCAATATAGTCTATTTTCTTCCCAAAATAGAAAATGTGGGGTGTGTTGTCTGTGTTTAGTGGTGGGGCACCAGGCTTTTTGTGCCTACAGACTCCTGAGGTGTAAATCTGCCCGATTACAACAGATTTTTGTGTGCGTACTACTTTTACCTATGGACGCAGGCCTGCTGCTGTGTGTTTGTGCGTGTGTACAAGCACAGCTTAAAGGGATAGCAAATAGTAACTAATAACATGTAGTAGCTGTAACAGCTTTAAGTAACTGCTATGGTATGTAGAAACTTGCAAACAATTACTGAGTAAGTGCAAATACCAATACCTTAGAAATATTAACTCAAATGGAGTTAAAGGGCATCTATAGTGGGAAAATGAACTTTTTTTCCTTTCTTTCCATGTGTTCTATAATTCCCCACAACCCCCAGAGTGTCATCACTTTGTTCAGATTCCCTCTCTGTCCTGAGATACACCAGTTAGAAGAATATGTGATTGCATTCCTCTACTCCTACTTTTACTGTCAATCAAATCCCTGTGACGTGATCCCCCCTCCCTGCTCTGTAATAAACATAGAGATAACAGCATTAGCAGGGGGAGAGAGGTAGCTTTCATGGTAGATATAAGGCTGCACTTGACCCCCCTTCTTGATAGACTTCTCTGATTGATGATGGGTCACAAAGAGCGAGATCGTACTGTACTGTTCTCCTTCTTCTTCCGGGTCTCCAGGACAGCTTGCTTTCTATTGGCCACTGTGCGTGGGTGTGTTTTTCAGGATGTTGAACTTTTAACTCCTACTGCACATGATAAGCTTGTCGGTTAGCCAGAGTTGAGACATGGAGGAGGTAACAGAGGGGAAGGGGGGAGTGGTTCACACAGATCTGGCACCATGGTTAAACAGAGTCACTGGCAGAGATAGGATTAAGGCAGCACAGAGTACATGAATTTAACTTTGCAAAGGGGCAATGTGTTTTTTTCACTATAGATGCTCTTTAAACATAAAACAACAATTAAAAAAGCAACATGTATAATTATGGCTGGCTAGACAATAGTATTAATATACATATAACATGAAAATATATGTGAAATAAATGTAAAAATCCACTATTGGTTACATTGTCATCAATTATAACAGCTAAATTCCCTTACTATTCCGGGAGTATTCATGACTGTACAAACAACATGCTCCTTTAAAACATAATCAGCTTTATAAGTGTTTACTTTCGCAAAAGGTGTATTATCACTTACAGATCTTTCTGATTGGATCCACTCTGGGGAGAGAGATGGGTTGGAAATGGAGCTAGAGGAAAGTATGCTGCCATACATCTAACGATCATGGGCCCTATACTTTAGTACAGAAACCCGAAGGCGGGAATTTTTTTATTCGTAACAATCGTTTCTGATGCCATCGAAAATTCCATACACTAATCATACACTCCTATCGTGATCCTACATTTACCTTCTCTTGATCCTACTTTCTTCTCAGTGATCCTACATGTACCTTCGCTCTGGGGGTGGGGGAGGGAGGCAGTAGTCCCATACAGTAAGCCCAATTCTTGCCTGGAGTGCCAAGGAATGGGGGTTACTGTATGAGATTTAAAGGACAACTAATGGCTCAAAACAATACAGAACCAGGAGCATTTTATCTATTGTTAAAAAGATGCCTTATGATTCTGTATTGCTTTGAGGCTTTAGTTGCCCTTTAAATGGACAGCAGAATTCCCATTCAGTAGTCCCATACAGTAATATCCATTCTGGATTTGTTTATTACTGTATAGGACTACTGCATGGGAATTCTGATGTCTATTTAAAGGGCAACCAAAGCCTCAAAACAATACGGAATCAAGGCAGTAGTGGTCATATTTCCTACCCCCGACTTATACTCGAGTCAGTCGTGTTTTACTCATTTTCACTGTAATTGTTCATACAGAAAGGGCACTATCTAATTATGCTTTTTTTAGCTGTATTACCCTGAATACAAGGACCGGTAATACTGTCATCTAAGCAAGATATTTTGAGATTAATAATTTGCTAACATGGGACTTGATATAGACTTTTAAAATCTATGGAACTATGATTTTTATAATGGCCTCATATTTGTTTTTACAGCTGTTTTATTGAACACTACTGATTTATTCGGTGTAAATATATAAGTGGGACTGCTAAGGGAATAATTGATGATGGTTTAACTATCTGTACTTTTTGGTCTTGTTTGATTGTTTACGGTGTAACCAAAGGGATTTTACCTGAGAAGGGGACCTGCAACCAATTCATGTCATTTCCTATAACTATGGGTACCTTAGATGTCATTATTAAATATGGGATTCATAAACTGCACCACATATTCCAAATAAGGCCTTACCAAAACTAATTTTCATCCTTGAATTCATATTGTTTTTATACAAGACAGAGATTTACTATCCACTTTTAAATTATTTTAATGAAATTAAAGGGTATCTCCACTCACTAGTACCAAAATTTTTTGGTATTTAGTTTTATTGAAGAACGGGAGGTAAAGGAGCTGGGTCTTACCTCCCGTTCTTCTATTAAATGTTCAGGAGCCAGGAAAGAAGGTAAGGTACTTACACAGTCTCTCGCTCCTCCGCAACGTCCTCTGACATGTCCCAACCGACTCTGTATTCTCTGCGCAATAAAAAAAGATGCAATTTTCTGCAAGCAGAGGGCCGGATCAGAACGCCAGGGGAACAAAGCTCTGTAAGTACATTACTTAAGTAAACTTAAGGCTCTGGGTTTCTAAAATAATAACTTGTTTTCAACTGCATTGTTACCTGTAGGGTGGGGTCTGGGAAGAAACAAAGGAAAGGCGTTTTTTTTGTTTCTTTCCTCTCTGATTGGAAGACTGTATAGCTAATTGGTTTAAATTGCTTGAGCACTTTGGTTTTGAATCTCACATATAAGTCCTGCTGGTAGAGCGATTTCCTTTTAAAGGGGTTATTCTATTTTAAAAGGGTTTGTCTGTTTTTAAGGGGTAAGTTAAGAAACAAAAGCGTTTAGAACAAAAAAGGGTTTAAGAACAAGATCGCTGTTTCTGTTGTGTATTGTTGCTGTTTATTGATGTTTCTGTTGTTGTGTATTGATGTTTCTGTTGTTGTGTATTTATGTTTTCTTGTTGTGTATTGCTGTTTAGTATAGACACTTTTGTTGGGGCCATGCAATATGCATCCTGGCGCATGTATAGGATCTTAGAGCAGCTGCACCACGGGCCTTTGTATGTGTCAAATGTGAGTGGGTTGCCCATTTAGAATCTGAGGTGCAGAATCTAAAGAGGGGAAACTTGCAGCATTGCAGGGCTTGGAAAACCTGGGGGGAATGCAGGTACTGACAGGGGCCATTAAACTGGAGGGTGGAAATGGGGCATATAAGGTGGTGAAGAAATATATATTTGTAAGGGTTACAAGGGGAAGTAGGAGACGGAAGGGAAGTGTCGCTTCTTTCCAGCTAGTTGATTCCAACAGATTTGCCGTTTTGGGTGAAGTTGCGGAGGACGACAACTCAGAAGTAGCGTGTATGGAGCAGGCCGTTCACTTGAGCACCCAAGGGACTGCCACCTCTAATACAAGAGAGGGAGAACTAGGGGCTAGAAAGGATAGGCAGGTGGTAGTGGTAGGGGACATTGTTAGAAAGGTAGGTAGGGTAATCTGTGGCCAAAACTCTACATGCCGAACAGTATGTTGCCTGCCTAGTGCTAGGGCTCGACATGTGGTTGAATAGTGTAGACAGATTATTGGCTGGGGCTGAGAGTGACCGGCAGTCTTGGTTCTCGTTGGTGCTAATGACAAAGTTAGAGGTAGAGGGGAAAAAAATAATTTCACAGAGTTAGGGGCCAAGTTAAAAGTAAGGACCTTCAAGGGTAGTGTTTTCAGAAATATTACCGCAGCCGTGTGCACTGACACTCTACAGAGAATCCTAGTACTTATAGCAGGGACTGTAATAATATAAAGGGTATAAATGAGGAATATTTACTCTGGCTGATAGAAGATATGGTACAGAAACAATTAGACAAAGTTAATATTAATAAAGCCCATTGACCAGATTAAAGGACAATTATACTCACCTCCCCCTCGTTCTTTTCCCCCCACTCCTGCAAAGTACCCAGGGTGAGGACCTAAAACGCTAAGTCCTCACCTCTGGGTACTTTACAAAAGTCCTGAAGTACTTACTTGTAATCTCTCTCGTCGCTCTGGTCCGATCCTCCCCATTGGCACTTTGAGTGACAGGTCTCGAGGCAGCCAATGGGAAGACACGCTCTGCAAGTAGGCGTGTCTTCCCATTGGCTGCCTCCCGGACTGTCACTGTCTCACCCTGGGTACTTTGCAGGAGTGGATCGGGGAAATGGTAAGTATAATTGTCCTTTAAAAATACATCCTCTGATCTTAAGAGAGCTTAGTCCAGTTTTATCTAGACCACTGTATCTTATATTTTCAGATTCATTTTTGTCTGGAGATGTGCCACTGGATTGGAAAAAATCCAATTAAATACCAATATTTAAAAATGTAGCTATTCCCAGCCTGGTAACTATAGACCTGTAAGCCTAACATCAGTGGTAGGGAAGGTGCTGGAAACTTTGTTATGGGATACTTGACTTTGTCTCTAGAACTGATTTTATTAGTAGTTGTCAGCATGGATTTATGAGAAATAGATTGTGCCAGACAAATTATTTGGTTAGGTCAAATAATTGGTTGGCTAGGCCACACTTGCACTATTTTTGTGCGTTTTTTTCCCGAACAAAGGAATCGTGACAACGCACCAAAAACGTGCATTTTCGGGTGCGATGTGATTGCGCATCCATGTGTGATACGCAATTGGATGCAATTGCCATTTTTATGCGCAATCGCATGCAATTTCCTATCTCAAAAGGAGAATTGGCATGCGCAAACGCACAGGAATCGCACATTTAGATTTAGGCATAGCAGTAGATGTATCCTTGGATTTTGCTAAAGCTTTTGATACTGTGCCACACTCTGCAACTAATGTATAAACTGAGGACTGTTGGCCTAGAAAAAAACATTTGTTCATGGATAGAGAATTGGTTATTGGATCGCAAACAGAGTGGTGGTCAATGGAGCTACATCTATGTGGGCTAAACTTCTAAGTGGAGTGCCTCTGGGATCTGTACTGGGCCACTTCTTTTTAATCTGTTTATAAATGACTTAGAAGGCGTAAATGTAAGGTGATGCATTTGGGTTTAACAAATCTTGTGCCACCTACACCATAAATAACTCTGCTAGGTTAATCTCTAATGGAAAAATATTTGGGGGTTGTGGTAGATAACAGACTTAGCTGTAGCAAACAATTCCAGGCAGCCACAGCTAGAGCTAGCAAGATATTGTCTTGTATAAAGAGTAGATTCAAGATACAAAAGGGACATCATATACAAAAGGGATGTATTGGAAATGGAAGCAATTCAAGGGCAACTACAATAATAAATGGAAGGTGCTCGACTACGCAGGCAGATTAGACAGGTTTGGACTGTTTACATTGGAAAAGCGATGTTTGTGTGGGGATATGATCATTTCATACATATATATTTATGGGCCATACAATAAACTCTCTGGTGCATTGTTCACTAAAAGGTCCTATCTGAGGACATGTGGACATCCTTTAAAGGGCAAGTCTAACCTGAAATCCTGCACAATGTCCTGTTTCCCCTGTTTCTGCTACCTGGTTCTTCCAGTTAGTAACTGTCAGTTATAGATTTGACAGTTGACATCACAGCCAATGACTCAATGTGAATCCCCTGTCTACCTCTTCTGAGCATCCTCATGCTCAGTACAGGCTCAGTACAGGTTTCTAAATTGCTCAGTTTCCATGAGGCATCCAGAAGCATAGCAGGCATACAGTAATGAATTCATAGGACAAACTATGATTGTCAGGAAAGTGTGTAGTGACTTGGCAAGAATGGGTTAACTATTTATATTAGTTCTTGCAAAGGACCAATAAAAATACCATTCCACCCTGGAACAGTCCTATTGTTTATAATACGATTAGTGAAGCATGGAACCAGATCTTCTTTTCCAGACAATGTGGGGACAAACCGTGTATCTGGAATTCTCTTCAGCTAGGGGTCTGGTGGGTACCTTAAGAAGTCATTTTAAGGACAACCATACATGTAAAATAAATGTATTTCGGTATTGGAATATGTAAGACAGAAACCAATATTATATTTGTGAATGGAAAGGTAGGCCCATTAAAATGATACCCAACATGGAGCCCTTATTCCCTTGCCAAGGCGAGTTATTAATATCTTGGGAAATATGGATTACACACAGGTCATGTTTGCTATTGGAGGAATTGATAATTAATACAGGAGAGGAATATGTGGTCAATATACCAATACAATGTACATATCTACATTTATATGGAATCTGCCTAACTAAGGGGGAATGAATGCTTTTGGCTAGTCGTAAATCTGGACATTCCTAGACACTCCCTCCTCATGCATAGCAGGAGGGGGGTGGTTCATCAAAGGGGTTAGCCCCTATAACTGTGTTCATTCCCGCCCCGGATACAGGACTTCTTCTAGTGAGTAGGGTCTGTGAATATTCAGTTTTATCCTTTTTATTTTATATAACTGTTGTACCTATTGTATGTCATTTTATTATAACACAATTTTCTTTTATTTTTGTATTATATGCACTGTCCACCTTTTGGAATATTAAATCTAAAATTTCACAAGTTTTGTCTTTGATGCTCTAAAAGAACTCTGATAAGTTAGCCTCTGATAAGTTTATATGTGGTTTAATGGAGTGTTTTGCAGTGCAAATGCTAATTAACTCTGTGACTGCTTGTGAAGGACTGATGCTAATTAACCAGTTAGTTGCTGGGGTGAATGGTGTAGTGTTAACCATTTAGCTGCCAGGACAGAGGTGTACATAGTTAGTGAGAGTCAAGAGTGTTTTTGGGGCGTCTTTAAGGCCATAACTTAAAGTGGTGGCAGCTTGTACCGATTGATTGGTCAGATCACGTGCCCAGCGAACTGGCGTTTGTGACAATAATATATCAACATATTTTAAAGAGGCCATTCTTTCTAATAGATGTTCTTATGAGGTTGGAGTTGTCCTTTAAGACTGGTTTCTTTACAGTGAAAACAGTTAAACTGTGGAACTTCCAGCAGAGTAATGCCAAGTTCATTGAATAGCTTTAAAAGTGGTCTAGATAAGTTTCTAAAACTAAAAAATATTAATCACTGGTATTAATACATATACTGTATCTCTGGTTAATCCAGGGATACTTTCCAATTGCTGTTTGGAGTCAGCTGGGTTTTTTGCCTCCTTCTGGATCAACTGTTAAGTAGAGTTAAAAAGGAGAATGAAAAGGTTGGACTTGATGGACGTATGTCTTTATTCAACCTCAATTACTATGTTACTATGGTGCCTACTCTACGTTTAAAGGTTTTTGTAGGGGATGAATATGCCCTTTTAAACATACAGCTCAATATGCAATAATTCTTTGTGGGTGCATTATATAAAATACCTGCTTCCTTTTGTAACTGAATTCAGAGAACCATTCTGACAGGGTCTCCTGACAACAGGCCTTTTTTGATGTATTTGTGATGTTGCAGCTTTTATTGATATTGGTCATTATTTAGACTTGGGTACCTTGTAGCAATACACGTAATTAGAGATGGCCAAAATGTTATGTTTTGTTCCGTTTTCGGATTTACGGATCTCGGGAAAATACCAAAGATCAGAAAATCTCAAAAACGGAACATACTTCCGGGACTTCGGATCCCATTTTCGATTTGTGGCTATTTTCGATAATCCTCGAAAATAGCCTCGAACATTCGATAATCCTCGAAAATACTTTTTTTTAATTTCCGATCGTATTTTCGAGGTTTATCGAACGTTCCAGGCTATTTTCGAGGATTATTGAAAATAGCATAGAACGTTTGATAATGATCAAAAATGGGAACCCGAAGTCCCGAAATCCAAACGATCCATCTGGTTTTGGATGAACATTCTGATTTCGGAACTGAGGGGTTCGGATTTCGCAACCGAGGGGCTCTGTGTCAGATCCAGGTCGGATCCCATCTCTACATGTAATACACTGAATGAAGGAGTACCAGGAGACGTGAAATGTAAAAGGCATATTTTATATTTATTGCTCTGACATTTTAAATGTTGAAAGTAGTTTGTGGCCTGATGCTCATCAGTTGAGGTTTGTCTGCTTTATTTTGCATACTTTAATTGGTTTCAACCCCATACGTCTGTAGAAATTGGCTTGTACTTGCAGAAATAGAACACTGATTATCTTTCTTTGTGTTTCTTCCTACTTTAGTTAGCTTTGAATATAGTTAATATAGTTATATAAATCTATACTGGGGAAAAAACATTTTATCTATCTTCCAAGTGCCTTACTGTTTTGCTGTAACTGGAATGGGGACAGTTGGCATGTGTAAATTGCATGGTAGGAAATTCTTTCTGCCAGTGCAGCCTCATAAAAATGACTGAACAAGAGTACTGTGATATTATCTTATTGTCTTTTGGAATTAGCTTTTTACTTTTTGTTAAAGGATAAGTAAACTGTTAAAACAACTTTAGTTTAGTAGAAAGCTGTGTCTTTAAAAGTAATGTTGGCTAATTTTATTTTGTTCTATTTCCCCCCCAGAAGCTACTTTTATTGCTAAAGTTGCCGGATTTGTAGGAAATCTCTTGGGGCGGGACTCCAGAGGCCATAACACAGGAGGAGGAATCCGGCAACTTTGAATCAATAAAGGTGGGGAGGGGGGGGATAGAACATAAAAAAAAAAATTAGCCTACATTAGTTTTGTAGAAAGCTGTGTCTTTGAAAGTTAAGTTGTTTTTACAATTTACTTACCCTTTAAACCTTTGTTAAAATCAGTTCTGCTCCTACCTGATGAAGAGAGTATAGCCTGCAAAACTAAATAAACTGTTAGTCCTTAGAAAAAATTTTCTGTACTATGCTTGCGTTAACTATTTCCTCATTTCAGTCAGACCCGACTTTTTGTAAAGTGTGGGAGAGGGGATACTGAACCTGAGCGAACCAAGTCCTGGATTGAAGGCAGGCATCAACACATACCTGTGCTACTTACAGGTATTTATTTCAAGAATAAGATAAGACAAAATGCTCATACACACGTCCCGATCGCAGTCAGCCATAGGCGACCTCGCGATCAGGCGGGATTTACCACCGCATCAGATCACTCGATCGGTCGCCGGGGGATGACACATAGGCTGACCAATTATGAAAATATCTGTCGGTTTGCCCCGAAAAATTGCCTCATGTGTACCCAGCTTTAGCCTTTTATTTTTTTTTTTACTTCATGTATTTAAAATGTAAATTTTTTCAGGTCTTTAGTTGTTTAAAATGAGATCTTGCTCTAGTCATTTTCATGTGCAGCTTCAATTAATAAGATAATAAATCTTAAGAAGGAAATGCAAATATGTTCCTTTTAATCCATCACTGTGTGTCTAAAATAACACAATTAAAAATGCCAGTGGGGTGCTATTTGTGTAACATAATAGTTTGATAGATGGAAATATTGTATTTCCAAACAAGACCTCTTTTTTGTGGTGTTATCTCACATAGCCAATCCCTTAACAGCTATGTAGGTGAAGTACAGCATTTTAATGAGCATGGATTCACTAGCACTAGCTCTTCAGATCGGTTATCAATAAAGCCTTATATCATGTGTAAGCCATTTTCAACGTTTATTCTTATAATAATCAGAAAATTCAATTCAATTTGTTTTTACACATTATGTCCTAAATTAATTTATTTATCCAGCAAGGTCAGAAGGATTACAGTAACTGAAGCTTTTGGAATTATATCTTTATAGCTATGCTTCTGGTTAAAATGGTTTCTTTCTGACTGTCTGCGCAGTGAAATTATAATGAAGGATTAATATTATAATCAAAATAGTATTCCTAGTATGAAACTAATGACATTTTAAACTTTCTTTAGGAATTAAACATTTTGTCGTATTTAGATATTGTAATGTCTATTTTGTATAGGATGTACAGTATTTGAGATTGACTTCCCTACACTACGGAAAAGTGTTTTAATGCTAGGGGATGAGGCAGCCATGAAAAGTATCCTACCAGAGGAAAAGGAAGTAGCACGGACCGGATGACACACACAGCTCCTAATCTTCACTTTGAACAGGCACTACAGGAGAACCAAAAGGAGCAGAGGTGTAAGGTAAGTTTTTTATTTAACATTATACATTGGGGCCAGTAGTGGGTTAAATTTTAGTTTTGGGAGTGGACATGCAAGTTTTTTCTAAACTATCCAATGAACCTGCCATCACCACGTCAAATGGAAGACAGTTCCATAGTTTTATGCTTCTCACAGTGAAAAACCCTTTCCAAACTTGAAAATTTAACTTCTTTATATCCAGTCTTAAAGGGTGTCCATGTATCCTCTGACATGTACTATTGGTGAGCAATGCACCAGATAGTTTATTGTATGGCCCATTAATGTATTTATACACAGTGATCATATCCCCACGCAATCGCCTTTTCTCTAGTGTGCATAATTCAAGGACCCCCAGTCCCCTTATTAATTTAGTTCCCCTTTTCTGAACTGTTTCCTTTTCCAAGATGTCCTTTTTGTATACAGGATTCCAAAACTGCACCGCATAATACCAGTGCTTTGTAAAGAGGGAGAATCATATTTTCTACCTTGAATCCGCACCCCTCTTTAAACAATATCTTGTTGACTCTAGTTGTTGCCACCTGCCACTGCTTCCTACATTTAAGTTTGTTATCCACCAAAAGATCTTTTTCCAACTGAGATTCACTTAACACGACTCATTTATAGTAGCAGCACAAGGGTAAAAGGCCTCTACACACATTAAATTTCACTTGGGCATATTTTCATTTAAACAACAAAACATTGACTTGGATTTCTAAAGCTGAGAGGGTAATTTATTTAGAACTCTAAAGCTAGAGCTTCTGTAATTAAGGACAACACTAATTTCTAAGAACTTAGATTGATATTTAGCTCTTCACCTGCACTGAGCCATTTATATCCTTGATTCATATAATTTGTAGTTCACATACTGTAGCAGTTAAAATACATTTGTATCTTTAGTTTTCAACACTTTTTTATCTATTTTTTATATAAAGTTGATCTTCTTGTGATTATTAAAGGAAAATTATACTTACCATTTCCCCCATCCATACCTGCAAAGTACCTAGGGTGAGGACCTAAAACGCTAAGTCCTCACTAGGGATGGCCGGTTCGCGGATTTATCCCGTTTGCGAACGGCGGATTTTTCCGGATTTTCCGCCTTCCGAACTTCCGAACCACGGATTTCTTGTATTTTCGAAAATTTTCGAAATTATGAGATTTCTCGTATTTTCGGGAATACGTATTTTCGGAAATTTTCAAAATTACGAGAATGTCTCTTATTTTAGTAAATCCGTATTTTCGAAAAAAATTAAGAGATTTCCCGTATTTTCGAAAATTCCCGAAAATACGCGAAAACGCGTAATTTCGAAAATACGAGAAATCTCGTAATTTTGAGAATATTTTTCATTTTAATGGGTCTGCTCGCGGATTTTCGAATTTTCTAATTTTTCCGGAAATTCGCGGAACCTCGAGCGGACCGGATTTTGCGAAGTTCGGACTTCTCTAGTCCTCACCTCTGGGTACTTTACAAAAGTCCTGCACTACTTACCTGTAATCTCCCTCGTCGCTCCGGTCCGATCCTCCCCACTGGCACTGTCAGTGACAGTCCGGAAGGCAGCCTATGGGAAGACACGCCTCCTTGCAGAGTGCGTCTTCCCATTGGCTTCCTCGCGACCTGTTACTTCAGTGGGGAGGATCGGGCCGGAGCGACGAGGGAGATTACAAGTAAGTAGTGCAGGACTTTTGTAAAGTACCCAGAGGTGAGGACTTAGCGTTTTAGGTCCTCACCCTAGGTACTTTGCAGGAGTGGGGGGAAAGGAATGAGGGGGAGGTGAGTATAATTGTCCTTATAAAAACTGTAGACCCAGCTATATTGCAACATTTGAAAAAAAAAATTAAAATTGGCTACATGAAATTAAAATATATTTTACATATTTTATCCCAAATCAAATATCAAGTCATTTACAATGTGGCCAGTCAATAAAGCTTTTGCTGAGTTTATTGACCTCATGAATTATTGTAATTTTAAAACCTAAATATCAATAAGCCTAAGTGGATTAATTAATTCCTAATTAGCCAATGGCTTCATTTCTTACCTCTGAGATCAGCCACATTGTATAATCATCTATGTTTCTTTAGTGTTCTTGTATTTTCTGATTTCTGAACCCCCTGTTCCTAGTAAGTTATGATTGGTTTTCTGGCTGTTCAGCCTTGATTACATAGAGGTCCCAGAAGTTTCAGGCAGTGGCTTCTTTACAAGAAGGCAGGTTGCTAGAGAACTCCTAAATATTGTCCAGGATACATTTTAATAGGAGGACTGAACAACTTTTTAAAAGCCAGAAACATGCAAAATTAAATAGGATATTTCTCTAAATTTGTGCCTATTTGAGAAAAATACAGCTATCTTTAAAGGGCAACTATACTGTAAAAAATAGTTTTATTAATAAGTACATGTAGGTTTGTGTTGCTCAGGCTGGATATCTAAAGAAATAGATTGGGGGCAGATTAACAAATAAAAGTGTTTCTGTCTTTTCATTTTCTCTATTGTCTTATTTTGTATAATTTATGTTAGCCTCTTTCACCATTAAATCATTTTATCCTTTTCCCCTTTTTATTTCTCTATTCAAACCCTCTCTTTTTAGCCTCACTTTCTTTCCCTGATATGCAAGTCTTCTCACCTTTTCTCCTTTAGCAGTGCTTCCACACTGTGTTCACTTATGCTTTTCTTTCACAATCAGTTGCATTTGTCTCCAGTTTCATACCACCAGAACTCCAACCTAAATTCTCTATGCTAGTTTGTTATCTGCAACACTCCATTAATCTATTTTTTTGCCCATTGCTATTCAAATATACAGTATATACTGCTAGTATTTTCTCACTCCTTGCTCTTTAAAGGACAACTAAAGCCACAGAACAACACTCAACCAGAAGGCAGAACTCCTTGATATAAAACCAGTAATCTGCGTCTTACCTCTCATTTTGATACGGGCACTGGGAAATTTACCTAAATAACATATGGTTTGTGCTTTATTTCACAGCATTCTAGTATCACACAGTTTGGTCAATGACCATTATGTTCTGCACATGCTCAGTCCTTAGTTATAGCAGAAACTTTTTACAGTTGGTAACACCCATTAATAATCTCTAACCAATCCTTTTACAGGAGAGATGTGAGGTGTGGTCTGACACTGCACAGTTCTTAACAGGCTTATATTTACTTTAACACAATTTACTGAAGTGGTATTTTATAGCTTATTGGTGTTTTTAGGGGGGTTGTTTTCAGATTCTGGAGCATAAAAAATTGGGTTTAGTTCTCCTTTAAATATACAGTATATCCTGCTAGTAGAATAGCATCCTATCACTTCATTCTGCACCATGAGAGGCCAAATGTGAGTCACTCATTCACCTAACCTTCCTTTTAAAACAATTTAGTTAGTAATGTTACATTTATGTAATCAATATTAAACACCACATTTACAGAAGAAAGACTTAATTTTGTAACATAATTTTGTTTTTAAAATGGGGGTGGGGGAAGCTTCTTAATATTTTTAAGGTTATATTATAAGCTTATGCATTAGATAATCGGCCAAAAATCGCACAACATTTTTTCCTATCGGGCCAGTTGAAGAAAAAAAATCTGGATTGTACAAACCTGATTGAAGTGTTATGGCAACCTTTCCTTATAACATTCCCAATATTCCTTTATGCATCATTGTATCACTTTCCAAAACAGACACCAAAAAGAAAGAGGCAGGCTACAGTTTTTTGCAAATAATTTTATTTCCATCCACATGCCAGCATATGGAATATGGAGCTTATCACTGGTACCAATTTGTAGAAGCATATATCTCATCCATTGCTGGGTAACTAGGTTATTTTGTATTCATCAAATGAAGAGGTGCAGAAAGAATTCTCCTGGAATATACTGAAAAGATTTCTCTTTTTGCTATCTGACCTTTTGAAGTTCTTGTCTTAACCAGGATGGTAGAGGTTGACCCAGTCTATGCAAAAGTTTTGATAATTCCACATTGTGAGCTTGATAATAATCTGATAGAAAAGTTCTGCACTAAACAGAATTAGGACATGTAAAGAAAAATATTAGCTGATTAAGAATAATTAGATGAACAAAAGTCATAAAAAAAATAAAAACACATTTTTGCATAAGGTTGCACACCATCAAATTTTTTGGCCCGACCAACCATTCAACACTAGCGTGCGGTCAGCTGGGATGAATCATTCTTGCTGCGGAAAGTAGCTGAATAGACCATCCAGTTTTTCTGACTGACTGATACACGGTAATTTTGGTAGGTCAGCCTGAAAAATTTAATGGTGTGTACCCAAAAGAAGTGGTATGTATAAATAGTTAAAATCCTGTAAATAAGTATTCACCTCAGATCTACTTAATTCAGATCATCATTACACTCTGACCTAATGGCTACATTTTCTTGTAATTATTTTTATATATTTAACACATTTTTGCAAAATGAAGAAAAAATTATATAACACAGATTAGATTAAACTAGTTCAAAGCTATCCACTATTTCCTGCTTATTTAACTTCTCCTAAACAATACTGAGCATGTACTATTTCTCTGTGTCCCTGGAGGGCAGAAAATATGGAAAACGTATCCCAAAGTCTTTTAGACAATAAACAACTTCCTCAATCATTAAGATTTTTTGTGTCTCTGACACTTAACAAACATAAAACTGTTAAGACTTACCTCTGTATCCATTGGTGGGTATTTTCTACCTTTGCTCTTTCCAAGACACTTAGTTTTACCCTCTTCCAGTAACTGGCACCAGAATCCCTTATGTGAATCAAATCTAGAGATAACAAACACTGCTTTGGCTATTTAGTTAAAAAAACAGTTTTTTGTGAATTAAAATGAGAGTATCACATTAGTGGATTAAGAAAAGCACACTCTGGGATTTTAATCTACAAGAAATGTATATAGGACTGTCAAATATTGTTAACACATTGGCAAACTGCTATTCCTGCTAGTAATTGACCAATCAATGTCTCCTCTCCCAGTCTACCATCCCCTTTATTACATATGCTTGCAAATGTGAAAAAATGGGAGGAGAACCAGTGACTGAGGAGCCAGAGAGAAGTCTGTTTCTGCATGAGTATAGTGTCCCTTAAAGTTTGTAGTAGTAACTAAATGTTCTAAATGCTTGCTACGATTATTATTTTAGTTATCCAATAAAGGTATCATCTCTAACTTTAAAGGGGAAGTTCAGTGCAGTGCTAGTAGAGACCGTTATGGTCTTGCCCTTGACCCAGCGCCTGGAACCTGAAATGGCAGCTCACTAATGTCAACAGCAGGGAACAGTAAAGTGTACAAATTCAACTGATTTTTCAAAATGGAAGAAAATATATTATACATACCAAGTTATTCTACATAAACTAATACTTCTTAAAATATTGATATTTTCACTAAACTGTCCCTTTAACACATTGGCAAATGCACTAATTTCTCATATTCTTTCTGTCCATCTATCTTTCTGTCTGCAATTATTTGTGTCCCTGTTTGTCTATCTATCCCTATCTGTCCTTCTATCTAATATTTAATTGCAAAAGTTAAGTCTTTTGTAATGGGTGGGGCTTAAAGGACATACAGAAAAATAGGTTATTTTAAATTGATCATAATTGGAAACTATAATTCTTCCCAACCACCACTGTATGATTTTTTTGTTGATCTGCCCCTTATTTCTTTAGATATCCATTCTAAAACTTATCATATTTCAGCTGTCAATCAAGTTCCTTGCTCTCAAAAACTATTCTTCTGTGACAAGTTTTACTGTAGCTGGAATGGTGACAGAGTTTTGACAGTTGGAATGCTGTATGCTGTGTGTAGGCTTGACAGTTGGTTTGTGGGAAAAAAGTCAGGTCGGGTGGAAGTGGGAGTGGTTAAAAGAGGGAGGGGGGGATACTGCTCCTAAACAAAATGTGTGCTGGATTGATTGTTCCTAAATATTTGGATGATTTGTCCTGCCCTACCTTTAACAGCAGTTTTGTTACAATATGTTTCACCACAGAAGTATAACCCTGTAACTTTTTATTAAAGTGTTTTTAGTTACCCCCCTCTACATGTGGTGAACATATTTTATGTTTAATAATATTTGAATTATTCTTCAGTACCCCATAATCAAATGATGTGCATATACTGCGAGCACTATAAAAACATTAATGATGTGTCTTTATTAACACTTACGTGAGAGCCTCAGAATAATTATAATATGGAGAAACTCCCAAAAACCTCTGAACTTCATCCATCACGTTAGCAGGGTCAGTTCTCAGATGCTGTCCATCAACAATAAGTAACTACAATGAAAAAAATATATATACAAAATACTGTCTAGCATTGTGGAAGCAATCTAGCAAACACATTGCTCGGTAGTTTGTACAAAAGCAGAAACTTTAAAAAAAGGTTATAAATATACTGTATTTCTTCAAATATATAATGGATAACATTGATTTGTGAGCATACCTGCCTTGGGGCAACTGAAATGCTAGTTGCATTGATTTATTGATAATGAGAGATTACCACAGGTAAAGTGCATTCCATGCACCTTACACCTAAACATCTATTGATCTTTAAATAAAGTGTAAAAGGTGTCCTTTGGTTGCTTGTGAAGGTTCTCATTCATCCAGGTCATGGTATATCTGTTGTATTCAATTAGATCAACTGGACTTGAAATGTAGTTCTTGAAGACGTTTCGCTAGTCATCATTCTGAATTGAGAAAGCCAGTCGGATGACTAGCGAAACGTCTTCAAGAACTACATTTCAAGTCCAGTTGATCTAATTGAATACAACAGATATGTGTCCTTTGGTTATTATTAATACCGTAAGTGGAAATGATGTTTATGGAAACAATCATAGAGAACATATTGACTGAACTATAAAAGATGTTCATATAATCATCTTCTTTTATGCACAACCCTTTCTGTAGTAAAAGGATAAGTAAGACAATGTTCTTAATACATCAAAAAGCAACTAAAAAAATAATTATTGGTATTGATTTATAAAAGTGTGATCCTTTGAATCATTTAGTTGTACTGTTTGGCCCAGTTTGGAGGAAACAACTTGAAATTTGCCCAGTATCGCTCAGTATTGTATTTTAACAATATTGGTCCCTCTTTTTCAATCTGTCGCTCTTCCAGGTGTTAGTTACTTATGGCCAATGATGTATGGCGTCTATGTAAGTCACCTCTATTTATGCACAAGCTAATTAAGACCTCTTTGGACTTTTTTAGGGGAAAAGGTTGAACTAGATGAGTATACTGTATGTCAATATTCAACATGCAATATGTTACTATTACTAGGCATGTTATAGCAAGGCTGCATCTAATAAGACATTGTCCTTGTCTGTGTAGTATTAAAGGGTATGTTCACCCCATAAACTCATTTTTAATATGCTGCTGCCCCATGTCCCCCAACCCCAACCGCATAAATATTTTTTTCAGAAAGCCCCCCAAACTCTTACTTACCTCCCCTCGTTCCTCCGCTGCACTGCCGGACCTCTGCTTGCGAGAATGCAAGCAGAGGGGCGGGACCGGCAGTCGCGTCTGTGATTGGCTGAGCAGCAGCCAATCACGGACGCGGCTGCCGGTCATTCAGTGCAGCGGAGGAAAGTGGAGAGGTAAGTAAGAGTTTGGGGAGCTTTTTGAAAAAAAAAATATGCGGTTGGGGCTGGGGGACATGGGGGAGCAGCATATAAGGGGGATTGACGCTAGGGGGAGGGAGAGTAGAACGGGAGGGAGGGGGAGGGGGAGGGAGGGGGGGGAGAAGGACTGCAGTGCGCATGGCAAATATCTACCGGAGGCAAGATAGCAGGCAGAGCCCTGCTATCCTCCTGGTGGTTAGTTTTGGGACTTTGGGGGGGGGTTTACAGGAGAACCCTATGGAGCTGGGATGTGAGGTAAGGATAAACTACACTACATGGTGGGGCCCAGTAGTTGGGGGGATTATAGTTTTGGGGGTGGACATGCCCTTTAAGCATATATATAGAGCATCATGTCCCTTGCATCATTTCCTGACTACCACGCCATTCAAAATAAGGGGCAGATGCAGAAATCACAACATCCCGCTGCCACGATTAATTTAATTAATCTGATCATTAACACAAATTACTGGCTATAAGTGAGCTAATTAACGATCATGGTATCCAGAGGTCAGGGTATTTAACAAAAGGTTTTATAAATACCACAGTTTTATAAATATGACTCTTATGGGGAGATGCAATATATTTTTTCCAGCATTCTTTCCCTTGATTTGAGGATGCGCTAACATTTGCAAATTATAAGTGTATGAACAGAGGAAAGTAAGCAGCGCAGTTGTAATACCAGGATGCCAGCAGAGTTGAATGCAGAAAGTAGTTAATTGCTGTATACACAACATGTTTCGGGAAAATCTACCTGGTGGTATTTACCCGAAACATGTTGTCTGTACTGCAGTTAATCACTTTCTGCATTTAACTCTGCTGACTTCCTTATCTCTGTTCTTGATACATTTATGCAAACTTAGGGGAAGATGCAATATATTTCACTATCGCAACCTACTTGCACTCGTTCCGCTATGTATTAATCACTTTGCGAGTTAATACATTGTGAAAACACTAGCGGTAAGTTGCGACTTTTTGCACATATTTTAAAGACACTATTGAAGAGGTGTTAATTGTCAAGCAAAAACCGGCCCAAAATTTATTGCATCGCTTAAATATTGCATCTCCTTGTTAGTGCCTTGACATGTGAACTGTTTGGAGATGTGAAGTGTGTCTGCCTTAGTACAGGATATTGCATCTCCCTGTAAATGCGGTGTACTAATTGCAGTTATAATGTAGAGAGAAAAATTAAATGTCCATGCTTTGGCATGCTGGGGATAAAATGAAACATAATTGAATGATACCTAGTATAAGAACTGCAATATTGCAAACAGAAATTGTATTACATTTATAGAAAATTTAAATCTGAAAATAGTATTGGGTTAGACACATTGAATTATATGATTTAGGTGATTAGATAGATACTGTATACCATACAGAGAAAAGAGTTGTCAGCTTGACTACTACCATCTGTTTTTACATGTGTCTAAGAGTCAAAATGATATATTACCTGCTAGCACATTTCCTGACATTCTTGACATACAAGTTATTCATAAGCATTGTATACCTTATTATATTATTTTTGATATGAATCTGCCTCTTTTTGGCATCCTACTGTTAGTGTTGTACTGTACATTGCTCTACAAGACATAATCTAATTTAATGTTTACCTGTCAATTTAATATTTACAGAATTTGTCTACATTGTGATATTCCTGCACTGAATGACAACAAAATCCATTTAAAATGTGTTTTTTTTTCCTGTAGCCTGTTAAATAAATTAGCACCATTTTATCACAGTTGCTAAGCATATTTTAACAAAGCTAAAGTAAGCAAAGAAGAACTAGTGGCTGTCAAATAAACAGAATAAAAAACATCAAGGAGATGCCCCTATTTCCCTAGATACTGCACAGTAAAGGACTAATGCCTCATTTTTCATTTGTTTAAGTGACCACGTAAGTCATGACAGGTGACCAGGTAAGTCATGACAAAATCTTGCTTTTCCAGTCCTAATTTGTTGTCCATTGCTTGCAGCATACAGATTCTGCCATTCATTCTTTAAACCAGTGCTAAACCCTGGTACATCACTTTCTATACATCACACCAAATGTATCCTGAATAAGAGATATTGTACCCCCTATCGATCCCATGACAGTGAAGATCTATGGCTGATAATTTGTCCTCCAGCCTTACTCCACTTCATATACCACATATACTCGAGTATAAGACCTTGTTTTTACCTAAAAAACAGTAAAACTGATTGACTTGAGTATAAGCAAAGGGGTGACTTTCTCCCATAGACAGTCCCATAGATACTGTATATACTCTAGTATAAACCGAGATTTTCAGGCTAAAAAAATAGTCTGAAAATTGAGTCTCGGATTATACTCGAGTCAAACACTTACCTGCTCCGGAGGCCACATGCTCCGCATTCTCTGCTGGCTGACGTCACTAATCAGCGCCGGGAATGGTGGCCAGCACATAGTAGTGACATCAGCCAGCAGAGGAATGAGGAACACGCTGTCGCTGGGGCAGAGAAGAGGATCCAAAGCAGCCTGCAGGGGAACCGGAGCAGGTGTGAGAAGGCAACTATGGGGACTCTCGGAAGGGGGGGGGGGGGGGGGTAGTACAGTAATTCCTGCAGTGGCAATTCCTTGCACTGCAGATGCTTGGAAAATACAACTCCCAGAACTAAAGTTTCCAAACATCTGGAGTGCCAAGGATTAAGTCTTTAGTTGCCTTTTAAATGGACAGAAGAATTCCTATACAGTTATATAGTATGGATATTACTGTATGGGACTTCTGCTGTCCATTTAAAGGGCAACTAAAGCCTAAAAACAATACAGAATCAGAAGGAGGATGGTATCTATTGCTGCCTTCTGATTCTGTATTGTTATGAGGCTTAAGTTGCCCCTTAAATGGACAGCAGAATTCCCATACAGCAGTCCCATACAGTAATAGCCATACTGGATTTGGTTATTACTATATGGGGCTACTGTATGGGAATTCTGCTGTCCATTTAAAGGTCAACTAAAGCCTTAAAACAATACAGAATCAAAAGGCAGTTGGGGTCCTATTTTCTACCCTCGGTTTATACTCGAGTCAATCACTTTTACTCCTTTTTAAAGGTAAAAGTAGGTGTCTTGGTTTATACTTGGTTCAGTTTATACTCAAGTATATACAGAATTTTCACAAACAGTCCTATAGAAAGTCCCATATACAGCCCCATAGAAAGTCCCATACACAGCCCAATAGAAAGTCCCATACACAGCCCCATAGAAAGTCCCATATACAGCCCGATAGAAAGTCCCATACACAGCCCCATAGAAAGTCCCATATACTGCCCGATAGAAAGTCCCTTACACAGCCCCATAGAAAGTCCATACACAGCCCCATAGAAAGTCCAATACACAGCCCCATAGAAAGTCCATACACAGCCCCATAGAAAGTCCTTTACACAGCTCCATAGAAAGTCCAATACACAGCCCCATAGAAAGTCCCATACACAGCCCCATAGAAAGTCCCATACACAGCCCCATAGAAAGTCCCATACACAGCTCCATAGAAAGTCCCATACACAGCCCCATAGAAAGGCCAATACACACCGATAGAAGTCCATACACAGCCCCATAGAAAGTCCTTACACAGCTCCATGAAAGTTCAATACACAGCCCCAAGAAAGTCCCATACACAAGCCCCATAGAAAGTCCCATACACAGCCCCATAGAAAGTACCATACACAGCCCCATAGAAAGTCCCATACACAGCCCCATAGAAAGTCACATACACAGCCCCATAGAAAGTCACATACACAGCCCCATAGAAAGTCCCGTACACAGCCCCATAGAAAGTCCCATACACAGCCCCTTAGAAAGTCCAATACACAGCCCAGCCCCATAGAAAGACCCATACACAGCCCCATACAGAGATGTGTCCTGCATTTCTGCAGAGAAAAAGGTTTAAGGCGAGAGGAGGCAGTGTGAGTGAGGGGTCTATATAAGAGATGGCTCTGTGATGAGCGGAGGGTACGGGCAGGGACATATGGGGACACTAGAGAGGAAATATAAAAAGGAGCAGCAGAGTGAAGGGATTTAAATGTTAAGAGAAGGGTTTTGTAGATAATGTGTTGTTTAATGGGGAGCCAGGTAGATGTTTAATAACTTTTTGTGCAGCCTGTTTGTTGAATCCTGTTACTTCTATCGTTTATTTCCCCCCTTCCCTTGCAATCTGTGCTGATTAGGTGAGCTGGACAACAATTGCCTAACCCACCGAAATTAAGAGGATTCTCTGTGTTACAGTGTACAGCTTTTGATATTTTGTTCAGCTGCTCCTTCAAGCATCCAGATCAGCCAAGACCCTAGTATAAGCCAAGGGGAGACTTTCAGGATGATTTTAAAAGGTAAAAAAGGTTAAAAAAAAAAAAAGCATGGGTAAACCATATCAAACATGGCCATGATAGTTTAAGGAATGAGGTGAAATATAAGGTTTTTGGTGCATATTTATAAAAGCTTATTAAGTTTTTAAGGAAGATGGGTTTACCAGAATGAGGAGAACTTATCATTTATTATCTGGCTTCAAATGCATGTAATAAACTGGCAGATAACTGACAAGTCACTAGTTTTTGTTTTTAGGGTGGACATGCCTTTTAACTGTGATCTGGACAGAAACTGACCAAAAAGTTGAAATTTACTCTACAATTTTTGCTGCTTTAGCACTTTATTTTGTTAGAATTCATCCACAAGGCAGAAAATTTAAAGTAATGCCCCTATTAGAGAAATCAGAAAGATTAAATTGTAATTGCAGCCTCAAAATAATTTTACATATTTAGAAGAATTACCCCTCAAAACACCACGTTTCGTTTTACCTGGATCTGATGCTTAGAACTTACAGAACCACGACCTTTGAAATGAAATAGAAAAGTCCAATGTCTATGTATATTGAGTTTGATTACATTGTTACTAAAAATAATTTACCGTATATACTCGACCCGAGATAAACCGAGGCACCTATTTTTACCCAAAAAAAGGAATAAAAACGATTGATTGAGATTAAACCGAGGGAATGCCTTTCCTCAGTGTCCTAACTTACCCCAACCCCCCACCCACCCTCCACTGTAAAGACTTCCACCCCTCCACTGTACAGACTTACGGTATTACCGGTAGCCCACCCTTAAACCCACCATAAAAAAGAGTTTCCTTACTGTAGGCTGAAGGCTGACAGGCTCTGCTGGTAGGCTGAGCCGAAGGCTGACAGGCTCTGCTGGATTGTACTGCATGTCCGGTGCAGTCAGGAGTCGCTGGTAGCGTAAGCAGTACGTGCGTCTTGCGTGACGTGCGTAACGTACGTGTCCGACGTCCCACACATACTGCCTGCTCTTGACTGCTCGGATCCTGCATTTCCGAAAGGTCTGCGATCGGTAGGCTGTTCTTCCTATGCGTATGACCCGAGTATAAACCGAGGGTAGGTTTTTAAGGTATTTTTAAAACCTAAAAAACTCGGTTTATACTCGAGTACATACGGTACCCATTTTTTCATCCTGGTTATATACGGTAGTTTTCCAATTGTTGTTTTTAAGATAACACACTTGTCTTCAAACTTAATTATACCTGAGAAGGTGGGAAATTCTCCAGCCATTGCTCTATATGCACAGCATACCAGCCAGGAACCAGACATTTCCTTTGTAGTGACTTAATATAAGATGGAGCATGGGGTCCCGCAGTTATTACTTCATAGAAGCTGAATTTCAGAGCAGTAGAGTCCTGATGAGCCCTTTGGTGCTGTATGAAACAAAATATAAATATAATAAATAATATGAAAGACAAATTTTAAAAGGAATCTCCTACCTCTTAACTAAACTTAACTCCAAGCTTAACAAGCCACCCCAAACCCACTTTTCATAATATCTTTTCCAAAGATGCTTCTAAGCTTACTTACAAAATCTGATGCCTCCTCTGCTGCTGTGTGTAATTTACATGCCGCATAGCAGCAGATGATGCAGTCTGTGTAATGGCTCTCAGCCGCTGGCCATGATATCAACGTCACAGCTTTGAATGGCAGCCAATACCTGGATTTGGGTTTGCTTAAAAGTGTATGTTTGCTATCCAATAACCAATTCTCTATCCATGCACAAATGTTTTCTTCAAGGCCAACAGTCCTCAGTTTATACATTAGTCGCCTATGTGGCACAGTATCAAAAGCTTTCGCAAAATCCAAGTATACCACATCCACTGCTGTGCCTGAATCTAAATTCTTACTCGCTTCTTCATAAAAACCAATTAAATTTGTCTGGCATGATCTATTTCTCAAAAATCCATGCTGACTACTACTAATAAGATCAGTTCTGGAGACAAAGGGGCATATTTATAAAGGTTCGTTAACTTTTCACGGCCGTTTTCGCTGACATTAACGCATAAATCGCGTTTAACGCGATTTATAAATGTCCGAAAACAGCCGCGAAAAGTTAACGAAGCGTTAACCCTTCGCGGCGATACTTACCTGTTACCGCCGCTTCCATTTATAAAGCGGCGGTACTGGTTTCGCTCTGCTAGTATCGGCTGTTTTACTTCGCCACCTTGAAGGTGGCGAAGTCAGCCGATACTAGCCTCCCGCGGCGGGGATGGGCAGGCACCCGCGGCGGGTGGTCGCACCCGCCCGGGAGACACGCCCACCCCGCCACAACCCCCCGCTCCCAGCAGCCCCTCCCAACCCGTTCCCCGCTCGCAGCAATCTCGGAACGGGAGGCTGGAGGCTGCCGGGAAGGGGCCGCAGGTGTCGCGACCACCCGCCGTGCACCCCCTCCCCAGCAACCCCTCCAAGCCCCCCGGCCGCTCCCGGGGAGGGAAGGGAGGGAGCCACTGGGAGGGGTGGAGGCTCCCTCCAGCGGGGCCCTGACAAGCCTTTTGGGGCTTAAGGGGTCCCGCAGCTCGAACCGGGACCCCTCCCCGCCCTATCAGGGCCTTTGCGGCACTTACAATTGCCCTTGCGGCTCTGACAAGAGCCCTTTGGGGCTTAAGGGGCAACATCGGCGACCTGAGTGGGGTTGGTTCGCCAGCCCAGAACGTCGCCCAAGGGCTCTTTTAGAGCCGCACACTGGGTCCCGGTTCGAGCTGCGGACCCCCGCCAAAGCACTTGTCAGTGCCGCAAGGGCCCTTACGTCCGGGGAGGGGGTCCTGGTTCGGAGCTGCAGGACCCCTTAAGCCCAAAGCCCTTCTCAGGGCCCCGCTGGAGAGAGCCTCCACTCCTCCCAGCTGCTCCCTCCCCGGGGGCGGGGGGCTTGGAGGGGTTGCTGGGGAGGGGGTGCGTGGCGGGTGGTCGCGACCACCTGCTGCGGCCCCTTCCCGGCAGCCCCTCCTAGCCTCCCGTTCTGAGATTGCCGCGAGCGGGGAACGGGTTGGGAGGGGCTGCTGGGAAGCGGCGGCGGGTGGTCTCCGCTGCCGCGGGGGGTTGTGGGCGGGGTGGGCGTATGCCCCGCCCCCTTAGGAGATGCGTCGGGAAGGGATTTTAAGTCCCTTCGCGGCGATACTATACAATATCGCCGCGAAGGGGCTTAAAATTACCGCAACACATCGCGACCGCGATACATATCGCAGGAATGGCGCTCGCCGTTATAAATACGGCGATAGCGCTATTTTCGCGGCCGCGATGTGCGGCGGTAATTTTTTTGCGCTATTTTCGTTCCTTTATAAATATGCCCCGAAGTCAAGGATATGGTCCCGTAACAAAGTATCCATCACCTTCCCTACCACTGATGTAAGTAAATTTATTTTAATTGAGAGGGTGGACATGCCATTTAAGAATGGATGAACTATTATAAAATGTTGTGACATCAACATAAATATTTTAACATTTTAGAAACTTCTATATATTATTGCTATATATATATATATATATATAGTGCTGTTAATTTTTATTTTCCACTAACAAAACAGCTCTTTAAGCCTACCCTGTGTAAATTATATTGACCTGACATTGCAGAGAGCAAGAAGATGGAAATAGGATCATGTTACAGGGAAATAAAGAGTAGGAGGAAAACCATTTAATCTGCTTTGTAGAAGTATTTACTACATTAAAGTGGAACTAAACTTGCATTTTTAGAAATACCTTCATAAGTGTATCTGTTGTATTCAATTAGATCAACTGGACTTGAAATGTAGTTCTTGAAGACGTTTCGCTAGTCATCCGACTGGCTTTCTCAATTCAGAATGACTTGTACAAGAATCTGTGGCAATTATGTACCCTGGAAAATCCCAATTAGCATATCACAGCCAGGTGTTAAGGGTGTGATTGGATAGTGGCTAAGAGGTGTTATAGGAACGCCCAGAGTAAGGTGTTAAAAAAGCATTGTACATGGCAGACAGTTGGTGTCGAACCCCCCCCCTCTATTTAGGCTTGGTTTCTTTTATTTCACATAAATGGCCTCCTTAACACCTCTCTTGAACCAGTCACATTCCTTCGCCAATATGTTAACATTACAATCTTCAAAGGTATGTCCTTTATCCTTAAGATGCAGGTACACGGCTGAGTCCTGACCCGAGGAATTGGCTCTTCTGTGCTGGCCATACGTTGATGCAGTTGCTGTTTGGTCTCCCCACATACAAATCAGAGCATTCTTCACTGCACTGCACTGCATATATGATGTCGCTTTTCTTGTGTTTAGGTATTGGGTCTTTCGGATGTACCAATTGCTGCCTCAGTGTGTTTGTTCGGTTTAAAGCAGACAGGGATACGATGTTTTTTGAAAATTCTTTTTAATTTCTCGGAGACCCCTGCTACATATGGGATGACCATGTTCTTCCTCCTGTCTGCTTGCTTTTCCCCTTCACTGTTGGTATTTGTGTTCTTTCTTTCCTTCTACTTCTTTTGACAAAGGCCCAGTCTGGATATCCACAAGTTTTAAGGGCTCCTCTGAGATGTTTAATTTCTTTAGCCTTCGCCTCTGTGCTAGTGGGGATGTTCTCGGCTCTGTTGCAGGTTCTGATGACACCCAGCTTGTGATCTAAAGGGTGGTGGGAGTCAAACATCAAATACTGATCTGTGTGTGTTGGTTTTCTGTAAACCTCTACTTCCAGTTTACCATTTTCCTTAACTTCTACCAAGCAGTCCAAGAAAGCCAGTTTGTTGTTTTGTACCTCTTCCCTTGTGAATTTAAGGTACAACACCTCTTAGCCACTATCCAATCACACCCTTAACACCTGGCTGTGATATGCTAATTGGGATTTTCCAGGGTACATAATTGCCACAGATTCTTGTACAAGTCATTCTGAATTGAGAAAGCCAGTCGGATGACTAGCGAAACGTCTTCAAGAACTACATTTCAAGTCCAGTTGATCTAATTGAATACAACAGATATACCATGACCTGGATGAATGAGAACCTTCACAAGCACCTTCATAAGTGGCTCACATTATGTGATGTTCTCCCCATGCCACTGAGGTTGCAGACACAGTCCAGACCCACCTGTTGCCAGCACAGCGAACTGAATGAAAATGGAAAACCTGTAGAATTCTACACACAATAAAGATAGTGTCCCACTCCTATTCCATACAGTATCTCTTAAGAAATGCATCACATGGGAGCCAAATTCTAACAGAAAATTAACCATTTATTTCATCGGAACTTGAGTTATGACCAGAACTGGATTTAGGTGAGAAGGGGCCCTGAACAGGTTTGCAATTTAGTTCCCCTATGTATGTGTGTTGTAAAGACCTTAAAGGGCATGTTAACCTTAAAAACAAATAACTGGTCAATCGTCAGATACCTGCCTCCAACCCCAACTGATATATTTTGCCCTTTATTACCTGCATTACTAACAGTAAGCTGGCCACTCCCTCCATGCAATTAAAGGGCTTGTCCACCCCCAAAACTATAATTTAACCCACTACTGGCTCCACTCTGTAGTGTATAAAAATCCTTACCATACATCCCTGCTCAAAATGGTTCTCCTGTAATGTCCCCCCAAAGTCCAAAAAACTGACCACCATGAGCACTGCAGGGAGGGAAATTGTTTCCGCCTCTGAGGCTTCCTCTCAGAGGTTTTTGGCTTGCTCAGAGCAGCACTCCTCCCCCCCCTCCCTCTCCCTCCCGTTTTGCTCTCCCTCTCCCTCCTGTTTTGCTCTCCCTCCCCCTAGTGTAAAAACCCTTTGATATGTAATAGCTCTCCCTCCCCCAGCCCCAACCACTATAATAAATTTTCCAGAGACTCCTCCGATCTTTACTTACCTTACCTCTCTCGCCTGGCGTTCTGTGCAGCCGCGTCTGTGATAGGCTGCCTTTCAGCCAATCATGGACACGGCTGCAGGTCCAGCCCCCTGCTTGCAGTTTCCCTCTTTCCTCCGCAGTACGGCGGAGGAAAGAGGGAAGGAAAGTAACGATCGGGGGAGTTTCTGGAAAATCTGTTTTAGCGGTCAGGGCTGGGGGAGGAAGAGCTATTACATATCAAAAAATGTTAAAAGGGGTGGACATACCCTTTAATTAAGGTTGTGACAAATGACATCACAGCCAATGATAAACTGCTGTTTCACCTGCTGCTTCCTCTGCACATGCTCAAGCTTATAAAAAGCTTATTGAGCAGAGAGAGGAGGAAGATACTTTTGCCAGAAAATAGTATAACATATCATTAAATATCTGGTTGCAATTCATATAATAAACTGGTAAAAATAGCAGTTGGGGTTGCGGGCAGATAACTTGGGTATTAACCAGTTCTGCATAGATCCCTTAGGACCAATACTCATCTTAAAGTTAAATAAAAAGAAATTTAACATCTGTTTACATTTTATTTTTAAATATAATAACATATTTTGCTTGGCTTTAAAGTGTTTTGAAATGGCTAAATTGAAGAGGATTGTTAATTGCAAGGTTAGTTTAAAAAATGTGACAGGTAAAAACTGAAAAGTCTGCAGGATTTCTGCTACTTGTTCCTCTAAAAAAAAAACTATTTTGATTTAATGAAATGCTCATGTTCTGAATCCCAATGTCTTGTTTACCACCTAACCCAGGATAACATTTTTAGATTTATGATCATTAATGTGTAGAAAGCAGGTCAAGCTCTCAAGTTGTGTTTAATGGGAAGGTGTAAATCTGTCTAAGAAATGCTAGAGACCTATAAAACCTCATTATGTACTGTTGTTGTGCGGAAAGTAATATACATTTTCAATTTTATGCTAAGCCAAGCGTTGTAGGACGAAACATTGATAGAGATGCTTTCGCTGATGACTCTTCGGTTATGAATATATGAAAATTACACATTAATAAAGGTTTTTTATTACAGTCCTAATTTTCCTGTCCTGGATTTGTTAAATGGCAAATGGGCTATTCCAATGACACTTAGACATAGTTATACAACAACAACAACAACAAAATAAAAATGTGCAATTAATTTGTCAATTTTATACATATTGCCTTGTAATGAAGGGATGTTTTTGAACAAGAAAGAGACTTTATGAAGCAATTATCAATAAATCCCAGAGGAGGATACTTTCTTTGAAATGTTGAATACATTGTGGATTTCCTTAAACGGTGTACCTCTAGATGTTTAAAAACTGAAACCCCATTATGGCGTGATAAGAACTTTACACAACTGGCAGCTCTCGCACATAAAGACTGGCAAAACTAGCAAATCCTCCCCTTCGGAAACATAGCGAATAACACGATCCTTCCATTCAAAACTCTACAACAAAACTACAAATTGCAGAATAACCTCTACATCAAATTTATACAAATAAAGCACGGCTTGAAAACAGAATTTCATACTTACCCTCTTATCGAATTGACCAAACATCCCATAATTGGTATTTTACGCACACAGGGTATGCAAGGACTTATATCACGTCTGTACACAAAACGTATCGAACGCCAATTCTGTTGCACTAACCAAAACGCTGCTAACAAAATGGCAAATATATCTTCCTAAGATAAAGGAAGACTCATGGACTGACTTCGTAAATTCACATACTAAAGTTTCACCTTCTGCTAACAATCGATTAATTCAGTTTAACATTCTACACCAGACGTATTTATCCCCTAAAAGACTGCATTGAATTTAATCTACAAGATCTCATACCTGCCCAAAATGCCATCAAGAACAAGCAGACTTTTGGCATCTTCTCTGGACTTTCCCCCGAATAAGAACATTCTGGTAAAAAATGGTCACCTACCTCTCTAACTTAGGCAATATATCTATTCCATTTAAAGGCGAGATATGTATATTAGGAATACTAGATGAAGAACTCCAATATTATAGAATCTTTTTAACTGAAGCCCTGTTCTTTGTACGTAAGACTATAGTCTTAAGTGGATGGCTCCTGACCCAGATTTACCACAATGGAAAGCCTTAATTAACTCCACTTTGCCATATCTTAAAATATTATACCTGAAAAGAGGCTGCCCAAATAAATTTACAAAAATATGGGGACTATGGATGAGGAACCAAGATACAACCAACTGATCTGGTACCCCTTCCCTCCCCTCCCAATCTACCCACCATCCTTGCTCCCTCCCCCCTTCCCCCACCTAAGAAATGCTTTATGAAACAACACCATACTATAACAATGTAACAGACAGACTCGTCATATTTTACACTGTTCAATAAAAACTAAATTTAAAAAAACTACAACTCCCAGCATTCCTCAACTACAGAGGGAATTCTGGGAGTTGTAGTTTCCAAACATCTGGAGGCACGCATTTGGATCTTTGATCTTTGGATCAAAATTCAGAGGCTCTGCCATGAATACTACAAATCTTCTTTCCGTATAATAACAGATATGCAAATATATGTAGTATATATACTATGGCCGACATTGTTTACTGACATCGACTCTCTGACTCTTTCTCCCTTGTCTCATAACTGTTACTGGATTGCATACGGTTTACCCTGATTGCATTCATCAGCTTACCATTGTTTTTGTGACTACAGATTACAGTATGTGATTACTAGGCTTGTAATGGAATCAAAGGGTCCAGGCCATTATTACACCCAGCTTAAAAACTGAGTAAGGTTGAGGTCACACTACAATGCACAACAAATTCTAATATTCTGTTATTGGAGCGCGTGCGATTCACAAAAAATTATCCAAAAATGGATTGCAGAGCACACAGTAAGGCCCACACTATGCTACATTGGCATGTGTTTCTCACATGCAAACAGATCTCAAGTCGCGATCCTATGCGGGTCCTAGCAGGTCTGTCTCTGCAGCTATCAAGAATGTAATTGAAAATATCTTCATTGTCAATAGGTGGATGTACTTCTGGTTTGTTATAGTAGACCACTCATGTATATATTTATATCAAAATATAAAGTGCAGCATTGCTAACCACTGAGCCACCTTGCTTAATTAATAAATCTATAGTGATCAAACACCTACTATATTTGGATAGTCAAGTTCTTGCCAAACCTTTCAACGTCAGTTTTATCAGAGAGCATTTAGTAAAATCATCCCAAAATAACTTAAGAAAAAACAAATATTGCACATATCTCTGCAATATTCCTAAGAATTGTAGCAGCAGAGAGATTGGCCTCTATCTGGTCCATAAAAAAATATACAAAGGAATCCCCATTCTAGGATTTAACTAGCGATGCAAGCATACCATGTTAACACAGACAAAGAGTTCAGTACTAAAGCCTTCAGTCCACACTAGATTTCATTGGTGCAGAGGGCAGGCTGTTCCTTGTCTCCAATTCCAAAAATTTCGACCTATGCAAGCGGGACAGATGTGCTGTTTTGCTATCAATACTTGGTATTTGTTAAGCTTTAAACCAGATATTAAATTGGAGTAATCTAGGAACCAAGCGGCAAATTTATAAACGATCACTATTTTCAAAATTTCGCTATCGCAGGTCATTGCAATGGCAAAGAGCGTTATTTTCGCATTACCTGCTTGAGCCTCAAACAGTAATGCCTGTGAGTTCCGTGCACACGCATTACTGTTTGAGGCTAAAGCAGGAGAAAGCAGAGGAAATCTCAGAGGGGCGGAGCTTAACATTCAGCAAACCAGTAACAAGATGTCAGCAACTTTCAAGGCACAAAGGTAGGACAAACAGAAAAATAGCGAAAATAATGCCCTTGTATAAATATTTCCCTTAGACCCCAATTTAACTTTATTGGTAAATTAAGAAAATCGAAACCTTAAAAAAGCAAAAGCAATATGGCAGATCGTATTACAGTAAATGCTGGAAATTAGTCTAACAACCCCCTGGATACTTATTGGTATTAGGCAACACTCCACAATATTGAATGGCTAAACTTAATGGAATAAAACAGTTTTTGACATTTTATAAATATGATTGAGTGGTTACCGCGGCAAAATGGCGAAAGGTGGTGGTAATGGCTTTTTGCCACTGGTTATGGCCGCTTTATAAATAAATCCAAATTTTGCAGAAAGGGGACGATAACAGTGGCGAAAAATTTAACAAACCTTTATAAAAAAAAGCCCCAAAGTGGCTTAAAAAAGTCATCACAGGAGGGGATTTGGAAACAAGATTATTAATGACATAAACAACCCCCATATTATCTATCCTAAAAATAATACGATGGCTCATAAAACTGGCAGACTCCCCTTTAAAAAAGGCCCAGTAACCCAACAGAAGCAGTGGCATCTGTAAAAAGATGTAAATCCTGGCTATCTACAAACTCCTGCTGCCAACAAAACCTACCATTATATTGAACTACAAATTCATGCCAAATGTTTAGGTCCTTACAAACCTTCTGATTTAACATAATGTGGTGGTTTGGATTACCAGCACCAATTCTTACATCTGAAACCCATCTATTAAAGATCATACCAACTGGCATGATAGAGGTCACATAGTTCAAGTGACCCAGTAAAGACTGTAGCTCACTTAATTTTAATTTAAGGGGAAAGCACTGCCTATGAGAGATCTCAGTTTGTTAACTTTCTCAGCAGGTAATCTAAACACCATTAGTACAGAGTCAATTTCAATTCCTAAAAACTGAATAAAGGTGGTACAAGGTATCATAGTGGGACATTAACAGGGAGATTCAATAAAAGTTCTTATCGTTTAAAATGGTGCTAATTTAGCCCCAACCAATCAGATGTTAGCTTTCAAATGTTAAATAAGATCTGATTGGTTGGGGCAAAATTAGCACCATTTTAAATGATAAGAACTTTTATTGAATAACCCTGTAAATGTTTTAGCTCTCAACTAATAAACCAAAAATCATCTAAATTATTGATTACAAATATCTGATATAGCAAGCTGGGCCCCTCTGCCACATTGTCACAGAATTTAGAGGGCTTCATCAAATAAAGGTATATCAGACTGAACATAAGTTTCTGTCAATTCCATCATTCACCCTGTCCCTAGAAGAAAATGACAGGTGGTGTGTCATACAAAAGAAGCCTTCTTCCTTTTTTGGGACCAGACCCAAAAGCGACACCTTAAATGATGGAAATGCAAATTCAGAAAATGTGCCTGCAATGCAACCAAGAACCAATTCTCTTTTTTGTATTTTTTTCCTTAATAATCTTTGGGGCCTCCCTGACTGATTTCAAGTTATCAGCTACAATTACTGTGGAATGAACATTATAAAGGTTTTAAAAAACCCTACAATAAACCCATAATTAATTAATCCTTCCCCAAATTTAAACAATCCCTTTAAACCCCTAACAAATTGCTGATTTGGAAAGATCTCTATCAACTCGTGTATTGAAGTCTCTATGGAAAAAATGCTAACAAAAAATAAAGTAACTTTAATCAGTCTAGGGATGATAACGTAAGTATAAGCCTACAGTTTTATGTATTTTCCTGTGTACTTCAGCCCTCTTACCACACTGCGTCCTGGCCATTTATACAAAGTTGTACATGCTCAATAAGTTCTCTAGTAAGTTCTCTAGCCCTACTTTGTCCTGCCAATGCCAGAAGTAAAATAAATAATGAGGTGGAGATGTGTTAATTCTTACCAATCCTAGATCTAGCGATGCAGTCATCACTTCGTGAGATTTAGCATTGTGTGCTCCCTGACATTAATGAAAATGTTGTAGGCCTCGCAGGTTAAAGGGGAACTAAAGTCACCAAATTCCATTGTCCAAATAGACAGAGCACATTCACAATGATACATCAAGCTGTTTGTCAACTCTCCCATTGCTGTGCCTGCTTAATGATTTATAAATATAACCTGTGGTTACTAGGAGTCAACTCCCACAACCCATTTCTTTGTTTTGGTGGAAGTACCCTTCATATTCTGTTTAGTGCAGAACTCATTAAAACAAGGAAGCTGCTGTCTTGCCCCATAGAAGCTGCCAGCCAATCATAATACAGCTCAGATATCCTTTTAAAATATCATTAAGTAAGCCTGGGGATTTGACATGCAACTTCATGTACTCATTAGACCACTGTCCCATCAAAGCTAATGTAAAAAGTTGCTACATTTTGAAACTTGATCTTATTATATGAACAGAATGGAAGCAAAAGAAAACTGTACAATAAGCTGATTATTTAGTATTGTTATTTAGTATTGTTCCTGTGTGTTCTTTGTGGCACTTATTGCAAGGGCTTCTATATTGGTGTGGAGACATCTGTATAGTAAATACACTGCATAGAAGGATGCTGGAAGACTACATGGACCGAGACATGTACTGGCAACAACATGGAAGCCTTACTGTAATTTCAGAATTCAAAATTTACATGTACATAAATGCAACTTACTGGAATAGTAACTTACAATAGTAATGTGTATTCTGGGGAAGAAAACTTTCACATTAAAGCTAAAAAAAACAAGCTTAGTTCTCCTTTATGTTAAACACTTTACATTTTTAAATAAGATATTTTGTGCTCACTAACCTGGTACCAAGAATAAGCCCGATCTGATGGGTCTATGAGAATGGTTATAATTTTTGCCTTTGGTACTAGAGCAGAAACTCTTTGGGGGGCTTCCTCTGAATGAAAATAGTTGGCGCTTTTTTCAAACAAAAGATCTGTAGATAGGTTGGATGGGACAGGAAAGAAATCCATATACCTAAAAAGATAAAATAATTGTACTATGAGAAAAGTGTTTCCCTTTTTACATATAATGGATGAAAGAAGATTTTTTTAAAGAAAAAGGTTCACCCAACAAACAATTACAAACCCATTGCTTAATCACAAAAAGTTAATGCTCAACTTACCATAAATTTTGCTTCCAGAGATCTATGTAGAAAACTTTTTGCTTTCCTTCAATCACAGTCCCTTCTCTCCCTGTCCCCACTGGTAACATGAATGCTCAGTAGTATCTCTTCAATCCTTTAAATGCCACAGAACGTATATATATGTTCTCAATAGAAAAGGACCAAAGGAACATAAATTGTTTTCGTTAGTGCTAGGAGTGATTCCCCCATCGGTTTTGTCCAAATCCAATATGGGGATCAGGAGATAGCAGCCCCCAAAAACGCATGGGCATTGCCAGTCCCATAAAGAGGAGAACACTTCTGTGGTAATGGAGACCTAGGTGACATCACAGGATTTCCTCCTTCACCAGGGTGTTCCCTTAGTCTTCCCCTGTATACCCCTGATGGTCTAGTGGAGATACTGCACTGCCATTTCCATTCAGATTACAGTACAGTACCTGCTATTGTAAGCTGTCAGGAGCTCAGAGTTCCATTCACAAATGGGCTTTTTTCCTAAAGGTTCGATGTGTACGACAATCGGTCCGTGTATGGGCACTTTATGCTTTATTCGTTCAGAGATCCAGCCGGTCGGGCAACAATCTCCGACCGAACGGCCGTTTCGTGCGATAAAGTGCCCACACATAGGCCGACTATTGGCCGAAACAGACTTTTGTACACATTGTGCGTCGCAGGTCCGGACCCGCGATCGCACGTGTGTATGAACCTTAAGTCTTTGCTACTGAGCAGAAAAAAAAATGGGGGCAGAGATCATTATTAGGTGATCAGTTCTGATTAACTAATTATTGATCTTTGCCAATGAATGAAAAATCACTTCCTGGAAAATAATTTCAGGGAAGTGATTTTTCCTTACCATTCTCTAAGATGGTCTAATGATTATGTTTTGAATGCTAAAAAAAATAAAGATAAATGTGCACACAAAAAAAATCTTAAAGTGATACCCTTTTTTTATTTCTTTTACAATAAAGCTATAATTAGTAAAAAAAAAAGTTGGTCTTCTCCTAGCTGTCCAAAGTCCCTGGTGGTATCAGCAAACTAAATGCAGATTATTAAGCCTATATTAGAAATGTTTGCAGAGGTACCAAAAAGAGACAGAATTGAATTTTTAGGATCAGTTAAGTGTGCAAAAACTTGTGAGTCTCTCAGTACCAATCAGTTTTCACTGAAAACAACCAAAACATTTGGCTCCTGACATTCTCCCAAACCAGTGTGTGTTGGTTGGCATTGTTTTGTAGCTAAAGGTGTGTAGATTTCAAAAATATATTGTTTTCCAGGTAAAGGGGTGTTTAGTCACCCCTTTACACAATCAAACATACTGTTTGATTCAGGACATGTGGGAAAATGATACTTAGTGGGATTTTTGTACTTATCATGCAAGTTTGGGAAGATGTCTTATTTTAATTTAATTCAGAATATCTCCTAAAAGCATGAAAGTCTATGACGAATTTTTGATCTTAAATTCTGCACATACGTGTGAAAAAATTGCATTGCTATGTAACTGAAGGTGTGTATATTGCAGTAATGCATAGTTTTTGACTTACTGTAGAACACAGCTCTGACCATTGGAAGCTATTTGCATGCAATATCTCTAGGTGCTCTGATGCAAGTGGGTATCATTTCATTCAAAACATGTAGAAGATTTATATTTAGTGGGAACTTTTATTTGTACTGGACGTTTGGTTACAATTTCTTAGTCTTTACTGCTTTCAGGAAATCTGCTAAAATTGAACTGCGCCTGAAATTCTTCATATGTATATCAATGAAATAATTGCACCGTTACAAAGCTGAAAGTGTGTAGGTTCTAAAAGTTAATAGTTTGATGTGGATATTTCCAATATTTCAGGGTTGTTTCCTTTGAAAAATTGGAGCCCGTTCAAATTACAGAACACTTTGATTTTTTCTTGCAATTAAGGAACTAAGCCTTCTGGGAATTTGCCATGTTTACACATGGAAGCTCTTAGGAATGCTCTGTCTTTAAAAAGATTTTTACAGCATTCCGCAAGCTAAATGCAAAACCAGAGAGCCAACTACAGACCGGTTTCCGCTTTATTGAGCCATCACCAGGGTAGTGCAGGCCTCTGGTTTTGCAGTGTGACGCGCCTATAGACTGATGTCACCAATACATTAAATAGGATAGGGAGAGAATTCAGGCTTTGAGGCTCCCTTTTCAGCAATATGCAAATAAGGAACAAAGACTTCTGGAAATTTACCATGTTTACACATGGAAACTCACACTGATGATGGCTCAATAAAGCCGAAACCGGTGTAAATATGGTAAATTCCCAGAAGTCTTTGTTTCTTATTTGCATATTAGATAGGAATCTAGTTCTATGGATTACTGCGTTCAGAATTCTTCACGAATGTATAAAAAAATAGCACTGTTATGTTACTGAAGATGTGTAGATTCCAAAAATATCTAATTTTTTTGAGGGTATCCAAGTTTCGGGGTGTTTGCTTTGAAAAAGTGAAGGCTCTTTAAATTGCAGAGCACTGTGATTTTTTTGTGTAATTTTGGTTGCTATGTCTCTGTGTGCACCCATACATATGGCATATTGTTTGATTTGGACATGTGGGAGATTGACATTTAGTGGGTTTTTGGTTTTAGGTAGGATTTCCATCTTTAAATCATCTTATTTCATTTTTTCCCAAAATCCTGAATTCTTCCTATATGTATGAAAGAATAGCACTGTTATGTAGCTGAAGGTGTGTAGATTCTTATTATATATAGATTTTGAGGGGTATTTTTTGGGCTGTTTCCTTGTAGGCTGTTTAAATTACAAAGCACTTTCAGGGAGATTCAATAAAAGTTCTTAGTATTAACCAGGCTGTTCAAAGTACAGAACACTTGATTTTTTTTTTTACTTGGAATTGCACTTATCCACCCGTCTCTTTTGGAGCAAGTTGGTGGCCGTGTCTCTATGTCCAACCATGCATGAGACATACCGTTGATACAGGAGAGGTTAGGGTTTCACATTTGTGTTTGTTTAAAACATTTTGCTACAGTTTTTAAGTAAGATTCAAATAAGAGAAAAAAGAAAATTTAAGTAGAAACCCACTGAATTTCTGAACGTCTCTGTCTAGGTATCTTCAGTTTGATCAAAACATACCCCACTTATAATAACCTGTGGTAGTAGTTTCTAAAAATCTCAAACTTATGCGGCTTATTTGGCAGTTATCCTATGTTAACTGTCAGAAGTGCTTATAAATCAGGTGTAAAAATTTAGACAGTGCTATTTTAGTTTGGGGGGGCTTCTGCACAGGAAAAATAGAAAATTCTGCTGGCACTGAAAAGGTTAAAGGAAAACTATAGTGCGTATAAAGTTTTTTCGAAAAACAGTTTGAATAAAAAGTACAGTACCTGGGGCAGGGAGGTTGGATTAATACTTTCTATCTCCCAATATCAGTTCTATGAGGAGTGGCAGCACAAAGAATACTGCTTCTGCTAGGCTTTTTTAGTGCTTTAGCACTATCTTTAATACAGGAAGGCCCACTTGGCAGATGAAAGCTGTATGTTCTGTAGCTCCTCAACAATACTAGGAGGTAGGAATAATCATTCCCACCTCCCTGTCTCAGATACTTTCAATTTTAAAAAGTACAGTTTTACAGTATAGTTGTCCTTTTTTTGACAGCTAGGTAGGGGACCTAATAGAAGTTGTTTACAATTTTTATTAATGAATATGCATTTAGTGCTAAGGTGTAGTTGACCAGATTTTATGGTTCTGTTACATTTAAACTCGGTTTGGGTAGATTCTCTTTATCTAAATACTACAGAACTCATTGCTTTAACAATTAACCATAGTATACTGCACTGTTAAAGGTACTGTATGATCCCCTCCCTGGTCCCTATGAAAATGCTGTATATTAACAATACAATTATTTTAAATAATTGGTCCAAATGTCAAGTAATCACCCTTTACCCTCCTCACATGCTTTCATGACATTTACTCATTCATTACACTGTACTCTGCCAGTTTAATTAAATGATGTGACCTCTAAATTGGTCTTGTATAGAGGAAGTGAGAGAATACTGTGTAATGCCTATAAAGCTGATAAGACATTGTAAACAATCAATAGTCACAATCAATGGAAAGTATGTTTGTCAACTTTGTCTCCTTTAGTGCAGAGCATGAAACTAAACTGCCTAGTGATGGGTAAGCAGCCCACAGAGCAGTAAATTTAATAAATGGAAAGCATTTCTAAAACCATATCCAACAAAGAGAAATGTATTGAAAATTAGTTATATGCACATTCTTTGAGTTTTTGAAGTTTGTATTATTTGTCTACCTTAAAAAGTAAATAAAAAATGCAAATCATGGAGTGCCCAGTTTTACATGATTGACCCATTTTTAGCACTTCACAAAGGAATACAGGAAACGAATTAGGGTCAGGGTCATTCAAACAGTACACAAAATATTCAGTCCTCTGCACTCGTACTAAGTGTGGGTGCTTACTCCTCACAACATCCAACAATTGGTGCAAAGATATAACAGAAGAAGACAAACGTTGAGGGTCTCACTCCAAAGAATAATTTATTGATTAGTGACCACACATCATATCACAAAGTTTCGGGGGGTTTAAACGTGCCCCCTTCTATCACCTGAGTGCGACCCTCAACGTTTGTCTTCTTCCTTCAAACAGTAGCCTGTGGCTGCCTTTAATATAAGATTTTTTTTATCAGATGCATCCTCAGTTTTATGTGTATAATCACTGGGTTTTATATCACATATTTGTATTTTTCTGTGATAAAGAACATTTCCTACACACTTGGCATTAGACAGCATAAAAATGATAGTCGCCTTGCACTGTATCACACGTGTGTTGTAATTTAACTTCAGATGTAAAAAGCTGAGTGAAGAAAAGCAAGTTATTAGATGTCAGCTAAGAATAGCTGAGGTAATGATTAAACTCCTGCTTATAATTCAGCACAAGGCAGCATAAGCCTTGAACTCATTTTTAGTTCCTGGGGTTAGCAAAAGTTAGGTTTTATAGAGGAACAGTAATCAATGAGCAGCAGAAGTAAAATAAATTGACTTAATGGAATAAAGTTCAGACTTGTGAAAGTTGCTGAAATGACCTATAAAAGAAAGCCATGATAAATATGATTGACTAGCTAGCCTGAATTCCTACCCTTCCTGTTCTTTTCTTTTTTTCTTTTTTTAATAAATAATATGTGAACATTAGTTTACAGAATCACAACAGCAGTCTGCTGGGATTTTGCTTAATATTTGGTAAGTTATGATGCAACAGTCACAAGAGAGGAAAAGGAGAGAACTGATTTCAGCTAGAAACCAAGAACAGGAATGCCGGTTTTATTTTTGCTTCTAATAATGTTATATTGGTTTGCTCCGAAGAGCCTCTGTTTTGGGGAAATGCGTCTGTGACTTGTTTATTTGTTTAAGTCCCTTGGCCTGAGCTGGTTTATAAAAATTTTTTTTTTAAATCATTTTCACTGTCAATAGATTTGTTGTCTTGTATTGTATTGTATTGAATGCTATTTGGATGAATTATTAGCACAGCTCTTATGCTTTTACTTACCAGTCTACCCCTTTATAGTAGTTCTTCCCATTAAAAAATTGCATTTCTTCAAATGTTTTGGGGTTTGGAGAATTACTGATGATGGAAGGATGCATAACCAGGAATAAATACAATGCAGTTGTGCCTGCGGGTAAAAGAAACAAGGTTACAAAACAAAATAATTTATTGTATGATGAATGTACAGCGTAAAAGCCAATTTGAAAAGAACATTTATATATCTAGGTCTTATTTCAATGAAAGGTTAGTAAAGTCTGTGTACACAATTTATAATTAGGATTTGGGAATTTTTTTAGGAACGGAGAAACACCTTCTTATAACAGAAGGCATCTTGCAGTCTCATGCTATATGAATAGCATTGCCCACAAAACCTAAGAAACAAGAAGTAATTTCTTACTCTCAGGTTCCCCAGAGTAAGGGCGGAAATATGCAAAATACTCCTTTATGTCCCTTAGCTTATGCATGTGTCCAGAACCACTGGCTTAATAACATGCAATATAGCCTAATATATAGAGCCATCATCTGGCCTGCAGACATGACATGTTTAAATCTTGTTAGATCTCGTCAGTGCAAGATACAGATTCATGGCTCTATGGTGTAGGACTTGAGTGTACAGTAGACAAGGAAGCTAGAAAGCTTAGGGAGAGGGGGGCCAAAAGGAGCAAAAAGCTGTCCACTGAGCATAAAAATGGAGAAACACCTTCTTATAACAGAAGGCATCTTGCAGTCTCATGCTATATGAATAGCATTGCCCACCAAATCTAAGAAACAAGAAGTGATTTCTTACTCCCAGGTTCCCCAGAGTAAGGGGCGGTGATATGCAAAATACTCCTTTATGCTCAGTGGAGGGCTTTTTGCTCCTTTTGGCCCCCCTCTCCCTAAGCTTTCTAGCTGCCTTGTCTACGGAATTTTTTTAATAATTCATAACGCATTGATTTTATTTTTACTTGGGTATCATTATTTTTTTTACATTTTGCTTTATATGTGTGTGTGTATACGCACACAGGTAAAAGGATTTTGTTCAATGCATTGATTAGTGGTTCTTAACACAATGCCATTTTTAATTGCAAGTAGTAAACTTTAAACCCTCTTGCACTGAAGAAGGAAAATAAAGCATTTTGCCCACACAGCCAACAAAGGGTTAGAGTACTTTAAGACAGGGTTCTTAGTCCAGTGGCATTTAGGGAACCTGGCCATAAGAGTCTTAGGTCAGGAACTCAATAAGGCCAGCCATACATGGATTGATTCATTCAGTGAATTCGATTGAGTCAGTCAAAATTAGATCAGTCGATCAAAGAGAAGGTGATTGGGCCAGATGGAAAATTTTCCGAAGATCCCATCATCCACGTCCATACAATTTGTGCCAATTTCAGGAATCTTGCACGACGGTGCATTTTAATAGCTACATTCTGATTGAATATCGATCTGAAAGAATCGATCGGTTGCTCCTTAACTGCTAAAAATATCTTTGTGTTTGCCTGTGTGTAAGATTATATACAGTAAATCAAAAAAATCCCCTACTGCTCCTGCAATCATACTGTGACAATGATCAACTTCTCTCTCATGCTTAACGGTGCAGGCAGTGAATATGCTTAAAACAAATTACTAAACCACAATGCTTTTATGATTTATAGTATTGCTGTGTTTTGTTTTGTTTTGTTAATGACACATAATGTTATTTCTGCTGGATTAAGATTTCTTATTGTCTGTGATTTAGTTTATTTTAACTTCTTACAATATTTTGTTTATACTTATATACTAAATTTATACTAAATTTCTAAAGACTGAAATATATAAATAATTGAATACATACATTATACAACATTTACAAATACAAAAATGTATTCATTATTTAAATGTATCAATTTATCTGCAGTGACCTGCTACATTAAATTAGCTGTAATACTTCACTTGTAATGGAGGCAATGCAGGTTTTGGACAGACACACAGGATTATTCAATAAAAACTCACATAATTTAAAATGGTGCTAATTTTGCCCCAACCAATCAGATCCTATTTAAAGGAATAGTTCACTGCAATAGTGAACTATCCCTTTTCTACATTGATTGAAGCCAGGGAGGTTAAGGAGCTATTCCTTACCTCCCCTTCTTCAATCAATGTTTAGATAGCCAGGAACGAACTTCTGAAAATCTTACCTTTCATGCGATCCAGCGGAGCCGCTCTGAAATTCCCGACTGCTACTGTTACACTATAACGCGCATGCCCGATAATGGACGGATGGCTCCTTAACCTCCCTGGCTTCAATCAATGTAGAAAAGGGATAGTTCACTATTGCAGTAGACTATTCCTTTAACTTTTGAAAGCTAACATCTGATTGGTTGGGGCAAAATTAGCCCCATTTTTAATGATAAAAACTTTTGTTGAATCTCCCTGGTAGGGCCCTTTGTCAAGCTACATTAAATTAGCTATACAGTATAAAAACTAGATGAGAGCCACACTCCAAAAGCACCTGTGTTTAATGGTGAACCACAAACATCAAAAATCAACATGATTTGGGGTGTTACCCCTTCATCACTTGATAAAGGGGTTGCACTGCTGAAACATGATTTTTGATGTTTGTGGTTCACCGTTTGTATACCGTATTCCTATACCCCTAGGGGTGGTTGTTTGAGATGTCTGCACGCTATCATCAGGTGTTAGTGCATTTGGGACTTTGCTTCTATATTAAATTAACGATCCCTTTACATGGCATACTGCTTTCATTTCACAAATCAGATAATTGGTTTGATCATTGTTTATAAAGTTAGTTTATTCTATCTGGTTCCTTAAAGGACAACTATACTCACCTCACCCTCGCTCCTCTTCCTCCATAGCTGCATAGTACCCAGGGTGAGGAACTAAAATCGCTAAGTCCTCACCCTGGGTACTTTCCCTAACTCCTGCACTACTTACCGCAAATCTGCTTCGCCGATCGCTCCATTCCTCCGCTCTTCCTGCTTCAGTGACAGATCAAGAGGCAGCCAATAGGAAGATACGCTCTGCAAGGAGGCGTGTCTTCCAATTGGCTGCCTCGCGACTGTCACTGACAGTAGAAGAGAGGTGGAACAGTGTGGATCGGCGAAGCAGATTTGCGGTAAGTAGTGCAGCAGTTAGGGAAAGTACCTAGGGTTAGGACTTAGCGATTTTAGGTCCTCACCCTGGGTACTATGCTGCAGTGGATCGGGGAAAAGGTGAGTATAATTGTCCTTTAAACTATAAAGTAGACTTTTCCAGATTATAGGCAAAGAAATTCCTACACAGAGATCCAGCACTTTATAAGTAATAAATTCATCATGGCAGCCTGCTGGCCACTGCTTCATTTAACCTGTCATTCATGGTGATTAGGTGCCTTATTAGCATTTCAAGTGCATTACATAGAGAACCACGTTCAACACATCTGACTAGCTATGGATGAACTATATTGAAATCCTTAGGCAATGGTCACACTACCAGCTGGATGTTATTCTGTGCCATATCTAAAAAAAACTCTTGCAATGCAGTTTTAAAACATCAATCCCCTGTGGTAACTTCTTGAAATCTTAGGTTGCATTACATTATTATTTGTAAAGTAAATGTAACTGTAACGTGTTACCAATCTTAAATGGGTTACTTTTAGAAAAAAGGGAAAGGTTGAATTATAAAGAATTGATTGCTATTGAAGTAGATTTGGGGGGGGGGATACTAATTCTGAAAACAGTAAAAATTTACATATGCCCAAATCTATTTGTGCTTTTGACATGGTTGAAACAGTTATAATCTACAGGAACATTAACACACAAAAAAGTTTTCTTGGCATTACAACACTGATCCTACATTGAAGGACGCTATTGATTTATTAGAGAATGACCACATTTTATTTCTAAAACAAATAGTTCCATAAATGTCCTTCTTGCTGAACAACAGTGTGAGAGCTTTATCTTCTTCAGAGGTTATTTGTCCTTTATCTATTCACCTACCCTCTCCATGCAGCAGATTTTGGCTTAGAACCTTCTTTTGAATTACGTTATTTTGATTAACTCTTTTAGAGGATTCCAAATCTATCCAACAATACATTTTGTTCTTATAATCGGTGTGCTATTAAGTAGGAAGCATTACTGCTTTAAATACACACTCAATTCCAGACCACCCACCTGGCTGCATGCAAGTATGCCTGTGCCACAACACTTACAGCTTACTGTCTAAAGCCAGTATCAGTGTACCACATTAGTTGCGACAACATCCACAGGGGGGCAGTGGTTGTATGACAGCTAGAGCACAGGTATAAAATAAAGTGTGTGTGGGGGGGGAGAGACTACATTTTTACATGTGTGCAGGCAGCCAGTTAATGTTTAAACCCTCTGATAAATGGTGGATTATAATAGATAATGTACCCCTACTTAAAATGATATAGGTATTAGAAGCCACCTTGTAGTTCCGTGCCCTTGTCGTGGATTATTTACAGTAGGATGTGGATTATCCACTATAATTTCCTTTATGAGCTGTAGAATCTACTTAAATGATTAAAAAATATACAATAAAACAAGAAAAACAAAAATTATGCCTCACCAGTTTTTTGTGGTCCAATCACTAAAAATTTAGGCAAACGGTCACATGTTTTTTCTTTCGACCAAATATCTCGGTGACGTTTGTCATCACATGGATTCTAAAGCATTGAGAAAAAGATTTTTTGTTTCATAATATAAAAATATAAAATCAAAGGGTCAAATATTGTTAAAATATAAAACAGTTCAAGCATGCTTATCACAGCTAAGTATATTTGCAGAAACAAATAAAAAAACGGCATAATTTTCCCCTAGTCACCCTAGTAACCATGTTTATTGGAAACATTTTACTCACCAGGTCTAAATCAGGTGTATTTGAGGGCAGAGAGTTCACTACTGTCAATAAAACATATTTCTCAAGGATGCTGAGTGCCTCAAACAGTCTTATATGTTCATATACAGTACATACAGTATGCCACAAAAGTAAGTACACCCTCCCATTTTTAAAAATGTTTTAAGGTATATTTTATTATATTTTTATGAGAAAATACTGAAGCTATGGCACATTGATAAATTGTGAATTAGTGTACCAGCTTGTAAATTTCTGTCCCCTCAAAATAACTCAACGCACAACTATTAATATATAAAACGCTGGCAAGAAAAGTGAGTACACACTTAAGAGAAAAATGTTTAAAATTGTGCCATTTTCCATTCCTGGTATAGTGTCACTCTTTAGTGTTTCAAAGTCTCAGGTGTGAAAGAGCAGCAAAGTAGCCAAGACCATACAACATTTAAAGAGGGCAGGTTCCACCCAGAACAGGGCTTGCCATGTTAGACCAAAGAAGCTAAGTGCTCGTGCTGAGCGACCCATTTAAAGAGTGTCTTTTGCAAATTGACGTATGAGTGCTGCCACCATTGCAGCCTATCAGTGCTCAGACAATACAACTCACACTGCATCAAATTGCTGTCCCAGAAGGAAGGCACTTCTAAAGATGATTGTAACAAATTCGGCCGGGGTACTCACAGGTACGCTTTCAGGAGGAGGCCATGGTCTATATGTCTGCATTCTGGAACAGATGGGCTGATGGAAATTGTATGCTAGACACCAAAGTGCTGCTGGGAACTCTCTCTAGACATGGTAGTAAGCATTCCTCCTTCAGTCTACCTATCTGTAGACTTGTGGCTAATACCTCTTCATCTGTCCAGAGGTCAACCTCTAACTCTTCAAGTTCTTGTGGTTATAACAACAGATGCCAGCAATTGAGGTTGGGGGGCCCACTGTCTAGGGATATCAAAACAAGGTATCTGGACAACAAAAGAAAGTATGACATCCTCCAACTTTAGAGAACTCAAGACTGTCTTAAAGGGCATCTATAGTGGGAAAATTAACTTTTTTTTCTTTCTTTCCATGTGTTCTATAATTCCCCACAACCCCCAGAGTGTCTTCACTTTTTTTCAGATTCCCTCTCTGCCCTGAGATACACCAGTTAGAAGAATACGTGATTGCATCTGTAATAAACATAGAGATAACAGCATTAGCAGGGGGAGAGAGCTGCTTGGGAAAATCTCATACTTATTGCTGCCTTTAGAACGATTAGGAAAGCCTAAATTTATACTTACGTAAATTTGTTTTCCTTGAGCTCCAAAGGCACCATTTGGATCCCTCACGATATTAAAATATTATTCATTGGCTGCTTCATTGGCATTCTTACTGCTTGGATTATTCACTGCCTTAGGGTTATTGGGGAGGAGTATTTAAAACCTTTGAGGGCTGGTTCTACCTTCTAGGTGGGTGGGACTTAGGTCTCATACTTATTGCTGCCTTTGGAACTCAAGGAAAACAAATTTACGTAAGTATAAATTTAGGCTTTACACTGTTATACAAGCTGCACACTATTTTACACTGTATCAAGGTGTCATTTTTTCAGGATTGTGCTATAAAATATACATAATAAAATATTTATAAAAATGTGAGGGTGTACTCACTTTTGTGACATACTGTAGCTATGTCTGCCATCGTATTTTTATGCATTTTTAATTTTTTTTCTAATAGACATTTTGGTATTTTAATTTAGTATAATATTTGAGTTTAAAGGCACACATCCATTTAGTCCAACCTAGTCCAAAGAAAGGCAAAAAGGGGGGGAAATCTTTCCTGACTCCAAATAGCAATTGGAAATATCCCTGCATCAACTCCAACATTTTGTTTCAATACCAGTTACATGCAATATTCTTTATTTTTAGAAACTCATTTAGATTTTTTTTTTAAAAACAATCTAATACACCTGCCATCTCCCCATTCAATGGAAACAGTTCCAAAGTTTTACTATTACAGTAAAAAACTCTTTCTGAAGACTAATCCCTTTTTCTTGTAGTCTTAAAGATTTCCATGTGTCTGATATGTTCTATTGGTGAACAATGTATCAGTTTATTGTATGGCCCATTCATTTATTTATACGCACGCAAATTTGTAACTTATCCAACTTATTGGCTGCCTTTCTCTGAACACTTTCCATTTCCAAAATGCCCTTTTTGTACACAGGATTCCAAAACTGCAATGCATATTTCAAATGAGGCCTTACTAGTGCTTTGTAAAAAGGGAGAAAAATGTTATTCTCCCTCTTTTCAAAACACTAGTAAGGCCTTATTTGAAATATGCAGTTTGGAACTGCATGCTATATTTAAGTTTATTATCCACCAAAATTTTAAGATCCTTTCCCAACAAAAAATCACTTTAAACAGATCCATTAAGAGTATAAGCAGCACAAGGATTTTAAGCCCAAAATGCATTACCTTACATTTATCGACATTGATAGTGTGGCAATCTATCTAAATCTGCCTGCAACAATAGCACATCATCTGGCTTTTAATGGTCGACAAAGCTTTGTATTGTTTGCAAACACAGAGCCCTTGCTGACAATACCTACTTCCAAATCATTAATAAACAGAGTAAATAGAAGTGGCCCCAACAGAGAAGCCTGTTCACACCACTTAGAACTTAAGTCCACATCGACGAAGCACCAATAACAACTATTCTTTGCATACAATCATCAACCAATTTTCTATCTTATACTTTATCGGCATCCTCTGTAACTATTTTATTCCCATTATTTTATGGCCCCTCATTTTCCATCCTCATCTTCTTAATATGATGAGTTCTGCCTGAACTTTAATAGTTCAGCCAAATTTGGACTTTTTAGAATAGGTAAACAAGCAATCAGATACACTTCACCTCTAGTGTCAATGGAGGGTCTGGTATAAATTAGATATGTATGGGTTTGGGTGGTTTAGAGGAATTTGGTCTGATTAATTCTACATGAGATTAAAATTAGAGACATAGTGACACATAAAATTTAGATCTTTGTTGAATCCTAAATTTTTCTATAAGTTTACATTCCCCTTGTAACCGATTCTTTTGGGATCTAAAATTTCCCATGAGCACTGCGACTTTTAGGTCTTTCAAGCTGAGTCCTTGGCTGCAAAAATGGGCACCCACAGGGACATCTCGTTTATTGTTGTTAATTGTAAACCTGTGTGAGTTCATACTTTGTCTCAGAGTCTGTCTAGTTTCTCCTACATATAGGGCCCTATTTATAAAAGATCGTTATCGAAAAAGTAACGACCGCTATCGTAAAATAACGACCGTTATTTTCCGATAACGCCTGGTATTTTACGATAACGACCGGTATTTTCCGATATCGGAAAATAACGGTCGTTATCTGAAAATAACGGTCGTTATCGGAAAATAACGGTCGTTATCGGAAAATAACGGTCGTTATTTTAAGATAGCGATTGTTATTTTTTCGATAACGATCTTTTATAAATAGGGCCCATAGTCCTGAGGGACATTTGATGATTTGCAGGAAAAAGTTCCCTTTATTTCAAACAAATGTTGGGAACCTGGTATTGGTATCCTGTCTCCGGTGTGGATGTACTTGCAGGTTTCACATTTTTTCTGCAAACAGGGAGATGTTCCATTTTGTGTGGGGCCTGTTAGGGAACTTTTTACAAGCAGTTGTTTTAAATTGGGTAGTAGTCTGTCGTCCTTTTTGTAAAATAGGTTGGAGTTTCTTGGCGATTTTTGGCGAGTATTTCCATTTGGGGGTGGTATGTAACAACCAGTGGGATACGGTCCTCCTTTTGGATATGTTTGTATTGTAGCAGGTTGTTTCTGGGTATGCTGGTTGCTTTCTTGATTTGTGTTTCTGTAATTGACTGACTGTATCTCTGTTTTGTAAAATCTTTTTTAAGCTGTTCCAGGTGCAGATTTCTGTTTGTAGACTCAGACCAAATCCTGTTATATCTTATACCCTGACTGTAGATAATGGAATTCTTTATGTGTTTAGGGTGAAAACTGTCATGATTGAGGTATATGGGTCGGTCTGTAGGCTTGCGAAAAATGGATGTTTGTAATATGTTTCCTTTAATCTGTATTATGGTGTCCAGAAAGCTTATTTCGGTTGGTGAATGGTTCATTTTTTAATGGGCTGGAAATCTTTGTATTTTTGGTGGAAGTGCAGTAGGTCCTCTTCGCTTGCAGTCCAGATGATCAGGATGTTGTCCATATAGCGAAAGTAAGCCATGGGTCTGATGGGGCATGTTGAAAGAAAGTTTTCTTCTAAATTTGCCATGAACAAATTTGCATATTGTGGTGCAAATGGTGTTCCCTTTGCCACACCCATTTGTTGCAGGTATAAATCCTGATTGAAGGAGAAGTAATTATGGGTATGTACAAACTCCAGTAATTTGGCAATTGGTAGTGCAGGTATGTCCAGTTTTTGAAGATATCTCAGACAAGCTGAAATACCATCATCATGGGGAATGTTGGTATAGAGAGTCTCTACATCCATAGCTGTTTTTGAGCTTCATGTATACTGTATAGTCATTAATGTTCATTATGACTATATCGCCTTCTTTGTCAGCCGGTTTTAGAATAATATCTCTGTTCTCTGTTTATATAGAAGTATGTTTTGCACATTGACCAGATTGTGGTCAAGAACTTTAAACTTTCCCAGATATACATCATATTATGAAATGATTATCCCCCCCCACACACACCCTGAAGCTAAAATAGCACTAAGCATCCCTTTAATATCACTTTAATTTATCAAATAGGGTAAACTGCCAGATTTAAGATAACAGATTTAAACTGACTATTATTACTTCTAATCTAATATATTAAAACACAGATACACTTGATTGCTTCTAGTATTCTGTGCATTGTTTGCTTATGCAAACCTTGGAGCTTAACTGAAAATCCAAAATATAGCTTGAAGGTGTTATTATTAGAAGGAAAACTATGGCTAATACAACTGTAGAACCAGACACAGGAGGACAAATCCTTACTGACCATAAGTAATTAATTAGAGTTGTTCCTTGTCACGGTCTGTTACACTGATACTGTTCTACTATGTTATGCATTAAAATAAAAACTATTCAGACAGTGTTGTGTTTATAGAAGACACAAACAGATGAAATTAACACCAACAATCATTTTAAAATAGAATTTGTGCAAGTTGCAAGTTTTCAGTCCCTTTTGTACTTAATAATTTAAAATGGAAGGATACAATTTCAGAAAGAGAAGTCTGAAAAGAAAAAGTGTGTGTTAGTTAATATAAACATGATCTGGAGTTATCAAATGAAACCTGACTAAATGTATATATATATATATATTATTTTTTTTTTTGGTTTATGGAATGAGGTTTAAAAAAAAATGGAAAATTATATTTTTTTTCCTAAAATGGCTGGCCTAAAATTTTCATAAAATGGCTGAATTTTCATAAAATGGCTGCCTGCATATGACAGATTATTGTAAAAAAAATATTTAATCATAATTGAAGAATCAGTTTACTAATGATGAATCCTGGTTTTGATTTGGAACTACTGGTTTTAAAAAAAACTGATTTTTGAAACTGAACTTGTCATCAAAAAAGCAAAACATGAATATACCATTTAAAATTTCAAAAATAGAAAATTTATATCTAAAAATTCAAAATACTATAGAATTTTTTTTTGATATAATCAGATTTTTGGAACTTCATTTGGTTCTGCGGAACCGCTATCGAATAGAAACTCGCCAATTTTTGTTCTTCTCTACAGGTTACCACTGGCGTTTAAATGAAACTAAATAAAAAAAGGAAAAGACAGAAACTTTTCACTCTGAATTGCTACTTTAAATTTGTTGACGTTAATGAGGATTATACTGTACACTTATAATTCCAAACTACTGCTAATTCCAATCTTAAAGCTATACTAACAGATGTAATAAATGTTTGCATAATTAAAGGGCAAGTCCAGCCCTAAAATAAAAACTTAGATACAGGTAAATCACCCCCCAAAACCCTAAATGGTAATAATTTGAAATGTGAAATATTTAAGTCTAACCTGAAATCCTGCACAATGTCCTTTTCCCCCTGTTTCTGCTTCCTGGTTCTTCCAGTTAGCAACTGTCAGTTATGGATTTGACAGTTGACATCACAGCCAATAACTGAATGTTAATCCCCTGTCTGCCTCTTCTGAGCATGCCCAGGCTCAGTAAACGCTCAGTACAGGTTTCTAAATTTTTCCGTTTCCATGAGGCCTCCAGAAGCATAGCAGGCATACAGTAATGAATTCATAGGACAAACTATGATTTTTCAACATATTTTAAAGAGGCCATTCTTTCTAAAAGATGTTCTTATGAGGGTGGAGTTGTCCTTTAAGATGGGTTTTAGCACATACGGCTGCCATTAGCAATGTTAAGGGGACAATTTCACGTAAATTTTTTTTAAATTGTTCATTACTGGAAACTAATTCTTTCCATTAATTTTGTTGCTCTGTCACCTATTTATTTAGATATCCAATCTGAAGTATTTTACATTACAGTTATGCTGTAATTGGAAGGGTGGCAGTTGGAATGATGGGATTGCATGGTGGGAAATTCCCTCTCCCAGTGCTGGCACATAGTGATTATTGAGCATGCTTGCCCTCACAAATTATAGTAAAACCAAAACACAACACACATAGCAAACACATCAGACAATTTCTAAAATTTAATTTTTTTACTCTTTTTCATAAATACTGAGCACATTGATAAAGCATTGACTTTGCAGTAAGCACCTGTGTAGTTAAATTAAGAACTATAAATTACATGCCATTAAGTATTTTATAAAAATGTAAAATATGAAAACACTGCACAGAGCAAATAATGGATATACAAAAAACTTTTCTGACAACACATAGATTATTGGCTTTTATGCAAACTCTCACCTGCCAAAGAGGATCCCTCTGATCAGGAAATAACTGGAAGTATTTGTATGCTAGCTGTACTGGAGGAAGCGTTTGCAACTTTAAATTGGTCCAGGATTGCACAAATTTGGCCAAATTTACAAAAGTATACAAGCCTAGTCGATCATTGCCATAGTTTGACAAATGGGTCATAAAGATACTGATCTGAAAAACAAAGTAAAAATTTCTAGATATCTGTTTTACCACTAGGAGACGATATAACTACACCACAAATTCTCCTTGCATAAGTATATTTTCCCTTGACTCATAAGCAGTTTTATTAATCTTTTTGCATTTTCAAAGATGCTGAAATTACAGCCACGTCTAATGACATTGAAGTGTATTAGTCCATTATACATATCTCAGTGTTTATTACTATACACGTTAATATCCTCTGACTTTTGACATTATTACCTAATCCACATACTCTAAATTGCTTTTGTGCTCTCTGGTGTACATATTTGGAAATTTCCAATTCTGTAAAAGTAGTATTGCTGTATAATCAAATAACTAAAACTTTAATCCACGTGTCATAGTAAAAAGAAAGGTGCTGTTATATTCCTAGTTTCTATTCTTTTAACGCAGAAAGGGAATGTCGTTTGTAAAAACAAAAGCATTATTTTGTTAGCAGCTAGTTACAAATGCATGTAATAAACTGGTAAAAATAGCAATTGGGATTGTGGGTAGACAACTGAAAAGTCACCAGTTTGTTGTTTTAAGGAATGAGATGCCCTATAAAAATATATCTGGGTAGTTTTGTAGTATTGTGACCTGCAATAGAAAAATGTATTGCATAAAAGTGGTGTAGTACTCACATTTTAAAGAAGACCAAGTGGACAAGCTGGAAATACTAGCTAGCATTTTATTCTCAATGATGTGGAATGCAAGTAGGATGCAATGTAACCAATTGTATGTACCTAATCTAAACTTTCATTCGCTGACAAAATGTGAGAAATCTGAGAAGGTTTAGGGTAAATCAATTTCCATTGCAAAGCAGCAATGTGGGAGGTGTGGAAGGTGGGGCTGGATTCAAAAAGACAACCAAAAAGAACCTCAAGGACATGGTAAGTATGTTATAATAAGACAAAAAAATAATAACTTGCATTCATTGATTGCTCCCAAATTGATTAAAATAAATGTTACCATTGTTTATTTCATTTCAAACCTTTAATACCCCTTTAAAAGTATCAAAAAGACTTTTGGGTAATTTTTTTTTTTGGTAGGCCAATTTCGGCTTTGTTGCGTTTTGGTTTGTCAGTACAGTGTGGGCAAGTCAATAAAGCCTCAGCTCATACAAAGCTTAAAGGACAACTATACTGTAAAAATTTTAAATAAAAAGTACTTTTGGCGGGGAGGTAAGAATAATTATTCCTGCCTCCCTATATGGGAAGCGACAGCTTACACAGTGCCCTGGGCCTTGTATTAATAGTGCTGAAGCACCCAGGAAGACTGGCAGAAGCCATTTTCTTTGTGCTGCTACTCCTTATAGAAATTATATTGGGAAGTAGAAGGTACCAATCCTACCTTCCTGCCACAGGTACTTTTCATTTAAACTGTTTTTTAAATATATAGTTCTCCTTTAACATAATATTGCCTTATTACAGCAGTATAGTTATTGTTTCATTTTCTGTCCTATATATTATTTTGTCATATTTTGTAGCAATATTCTTTTACAGTAAATGGTGCCTATAACCCTTTTTTTTAATTAAAATTTTTAAGTTCTCACTTCTGGGTTTACACTTAGGGCAAGGCCACACTGCAACGCAATAGCATGCGATTTCATGTGCGATTTTCTTGCATTTGCATTTGCGATTTCTTCAATAAGTATAGGAAAACGCATGCCATTGCGATTAAAAATGCAGAACACAAAACGCAATCGCACGTTTTTTTTGCGTTGCCGCGTTTTCAATGATTTTGTAAAATCGCAAACGCAAAAAAACGCAGCAGTGTGGCCTAGCCCTTATTAGCTATAAAATCTGAAGATTTTTTTTACCTATAAATTCAAAGTTCTGATGAAGTATCCTGCTTCTAGCTCCACTCCCTTTCAGACCTGGGCCTAAATAATGAGAAGGTGTGCTTCTTGCAGATCCTGGACAGGTTTAGGGTGAAGCTACTAACGGACTGGTGACTAGAGATGGACTAGAACTCAAACCCGAGTTTGAGCCGAACTATTCAAGTTAGAACGGACTCGGACTTCTCAAACTATCCCGAACCTGGATTTCTAGGACTTTTGATATTATATACGCGAGTATCGAATCTGCGAGTAAAATGTATATTATGCCTATTCGTAAGTAAATATCGAATCCGCGAGTAAAATGTCTATTATACCTATACGCGAGTAAATATCGAATTATCGAATTCGCAAGTAAAAAGTCTATTATACCAATATGCAAATAAATAACGAATTATCGAATCCGCGAGTCATTATCGAATGATCGAACGCGAGAGCTCGAAAATAGTGTGTGTGAGAGTAAAATCGATTTTTCGAAAGTCCTGGATATTCGAACATTTTCCCAGACCATTTCCCAGGTCCCACATCCAAATTTACATTAAGTTGCCATTAATATTTTATTTGTATTTCATTCAAACTTTTCAAACTATTTGACTTCCATTGACTTTCATGGGTCTGTTTTCGAACTTTTGAACTTTCCTTATAGTTCGAAAGTTCGAAAACGGACCGAACTTTCGAAAGTTCGGCCATCTCTACTGGTGACCAGAACTTTAACTAAAGATTTAGAGCTAATAAAGAAAAATCCAGGTCTACCCAAAATAAAAAATCTATTAAACAAATCTATGAAACAATTCCAATTATCAAGGCAATGAAGTATATGTTATCTTATTTAGTTTAAGCCAAACTACAAATCTTACTTCCTCACCCATAACTTGCAAACTTAACAATAGAAAGTTCTCAGCTTCACACTGCAGTTAGAAAGGATCTTTTAGGCAAATAAAGTAAATTACCGGTAGGTCTGAATTTCTAATATCAACCACAGTGATCCAAGCCAACAGATAACACATATTTCCTAATAATCCGTCAGATCCCTACATGATAACCTTGCTGTGGGAACACTTAGCTGCTTCTCTAGTTATGGTAAACAGCAAATTAACTCATTATTTAATGCCATCCACTTCACCAGCCATTGCTGTGCCAAGCCAACATGCTTGGGGAAACAACCGGTGTACCAAAACCCCTAAAGCATCAAGATTTGAATTTTTAGGCTTTATGGCTTTACTGTTGTGTATACTGTAAAAAAGGAGAATAACAACTGTCATGTTACCTGTATCTCACTCAAGATCCCGCTAAAAATAATCTGATTACTAGTAGAACATGTAAGACTGGCTGATTCTAATAAACATTCACTATGTTATACAAAATAGAGAAGAACAAATGAAAACTATAAACATTCCTTGTTACAATCTTTCATTTCTTTATTTAAAAGAGGCAAATGATAAAATAATGTGAACTTCTAAACACTCCTTAATATTTGGTAGGTTAGCAGTTCGATACTATTAACCTGCAAGATAAAATAGAACTCTGTCTCTTTCCAAACACTGTACACTTATATAGAGTTCCCTGCAGGGAAAAAAATAAGATTGAGGAGCAAATCTTTATCACTTGCACTGTAACCTTTTGCATCAGTTATTATTGATCTGCAGTTGTTTACAAACTACAGCAATCTATGACAGGCTGAGGCTAAGTGCAGGATGTAATTCATGGTATAAGGAAAGCAGCAAGGTTAAAACATTTCGTTGTTTGCAAATACATGGCATAGAAGGAATATAAAATCTATAAATAGTCGTTTGAACCTGACATAATTTAGTGTATGTTCACACAATTGTTAATATGCCTACTTGTAACATAATGTATCCTTATTACATGAAATGCATAGCAGATACAGGTAATGTATTTATCATTTTTGGTTAGAATGCAACTATTCTTATGTCCATTGTGTGGAATAGTTTTGAGCAGAACATACCTTTTTACACTGTATAAATCTTAAATAGCTGTATGTTTTATAAATACTACTTTATGGTGTAGTGAAGTAAAATATAGGTGGCGGTAGCAGTAAGACACTTTTGACCTAAAGAGGGCAGTATGAGACAAGCTGCACTGTTATTTAGTCAAATCTCACCTTTCTTATACTTTTGGACTTGGGTATATCAGGCCAGTTTATCAGAAGCTTAATCTCTGAACTCTTTCAGGTCCATATTCATTGCCATAATAATGTCTGCTTTAGTCTTTTTCATCCCCTTGTCCTACTTCCATTTGACCTTTTGCAGCTTTAGAGTTTGTTCTACTGTGTCCTGTCTTCATATTATATGGCTTAAGTAATTGAGTTTTACTATCAGTGTTGGTTCTTTCAAACAGTAAACCGGGTTTATTTCCACAAGTATTGACTGATATGTGAGCATTTAGTATCTAAATCTTGTCTGCAGCAAAAACAAGTCAATGATGATAAAATGGCTAAGCTGCACTCAGTCTAAACCAAGTCAATAACAATAAATTGATTTAATCATTTTATTTGGGGGGGTTAAATAATGGCTTCATGTAATTGGCTTATTTTTATAAGAACTGCATAGCATCCCTGAAGAATGTGGATTGCATATATCTGACAACTTTCATTTTTATCAATTTTTGCAGTGTAGCCTGGCTGTTGCTCCTTTATTGTTTTTTATCATAAGGGGGATTGTTTTTAAGGTTTGCTATTATAGTTAAAACAGTTAGAAAGCAGAGGGCATCAAAAAGAGTAGTTTAGTTGCATAACAATTAAATGGCTTAATGAGTTTGGTACTGATGAGTTTTAGTACTGGCACTTACGTACTTATTTAATTAGAGGTGTAAACATTTGCCAGTGCTCTTAATTTGTAGCAACTAATCAGATACCTTTTTACTGATTTACTACACAAACAATTGATAATGTCTGATTTGTTGCTCCAAAAATCCATTAGATCTTTTTTATGATTCTGTCCTGGCTATGTAGGAGTGCAATCATGCGCCCATACTAAGCATGTCATTTTATTGTAAATCTGAAAGTATAGCTGCCTTTTTAGTTTTGAAATGGGATCCACATCAGCCATCTTAGTTAATTCATAAACAGCGTGTCTTCTTATTGGTTCGCTCACAGACTATAAGTATGAAGTGAGGTAATCTCACCAGCGAGGGAAAGTTTAAGAGATATGTGCAGTAGTAAGCAGCTTAACCCAAGGGTGAGACCTTAGCTGTTTAGGTCCTCGTCCTGGGTACTTTCATATGATGATTGTGGCTGAGGGAAGTATAATTGTCCTTTAAACACAATTTTGAAATAAATAAGTCTGACAGTTAATTAATACTTTAATAGTATCGCCACTAGATATTATTTCTATTAATTTAGTTTTAATGGTCAATTGATTATTTAATTTGAAAATATAAATACTGGTAGTTTTCTTTTTCTCCCCTTTTGGAACATATTGAATATTTGTCCTAAAGCAGTTACAGATTTAACAAAGGTTAGTTAATATTCATTTCTCTACAAATATGATTTTTTTCCCCCTTCTGCTTAGAAGTTAATATGGCTCACGGTCACTCAGCCAGTGAATAGAAATGATTAATGTAGCGTCTTTAGAGAACAGATGATGGGGGCGTATGCCCTAGGGTACACTTTGTTCTCTTTTCCTTTCCGTACAGTACACATTTGAATAGCCTCCCAGGACACATCTGTCACGAACATGAAATTCGGCCCGCTTTAACATTTCAGAATGGGGCCCAAATTAAATCTGAAAGCATGCAAATAGTATCTGTGATATAGCTGAATACCATTTTCACAGCTATCAGATCTGTTGAATGACGCAAATTAAAGGACTGGCATTTATATTTTTTTGTATAATAATTTAATGTTATGAGAACTCTAACTTCTTTATTGCCAAGAGGACTTCATATGCATATCTCTTGGGCACTTTGTTGTGCAATGAAGCAGTGAACTCTTTAATTCAAATGAAATGTAAAAATGGATACATTATGCTATGATTTTCTTTCAAGAAAACCATTAATGATCACAACTACACTAAAGCGTAGCAAAACATAGAATGATAGACCTAGTATTAGGGGCTGTTTTTCTATAACAGTAGTTTCACAAATGTTTACAGGTCCCCAGAGTCAATCCAGTTCCCTGACCACCAATTTTCCAATTAATTTTCCATTGCGTACGCTCCATGTGTAGTTATAATACCAGTCTGATATTACTCTACAGGGCTCTGTTTTCAGTATCTATAAACTTCATAACAGCTGTTCTTGCTACATCAGACTCATAAGATGACAATCAAACAATGAAATGTACAAGATTATGATCTATGTGTGTGCTTTGTACTACAGCTCATTCAAGGCAAATTAAACTTCTGCTAATATCTTGCCATTGCATTCCATTGTTTTCATGTTCAGGATAAGTTTTGAATGTGGGAACAAGTGAGATATTTGTAAATAAGTGCATGTTTCCAGGTGGTTGGGCCTGAAATCAGTTTCAATAGTTAAAGTTCCCAAGTATAAAAGTATAAAGCACCCCCAATAGATGTTTAAATAGTTAAATAAACCAACCAACCTCCCATGCATCCACAGCCACACTATTCTTCACCTTCAGCCCCCATCCATGCACCCAGCAGCCACATCAAAGGGAGGGGTGAGACAAAGCATTTGATATCTTTGTGAATGTGCTCTTTCTATTGGGGTAGTGTTGTTAGGAGACTTTAGTCCCCCTTTAACCTTATTGGTTAATGTATCAAATTGTGTAATTCAAGGGGTTTCCTTTTCTCTCTATTTTTATCCTTCTGTTTCCTTTGCACAATAATTAATTTACTCAATCCTCAGGGTATCCCCTCAAAATTTGTAACTCCTTTTGTTTTACATGTACATCCCTGTCACTTACATCTCTGTGTACCCTAGTCAACTAACTCAGTAGATGATTGCTCCCAAGGGTGTAACTACCAGGGAAGGAGGGGAAGCAACTGCAGGGGATCCGGGGGCCAAGGGGCCCCCATCTTCTTATTTTTCCTATGACAGATATAGCCTTCTCCCAGAAAAACTGTGGATGAAGCATGGATAGGGGCCCCATTATAGTTTTGCTGAGGGGCCCTGTGATTTCTAGTTATGCTACTAATAGCTCCTGTAATGTAGAATCTGGTTCCTGTCAATTGGCTTTGAATACAATGGAGTCTCAAAGCCCTGTCCTTGAATAATAACCATAATGCTCAAAAAAGGGATTTCCACACTATTCAGTGTCATTTTTAAACTCCATGGAACCGTGTTTCAAATTCAGAACAGCATGAAACCTCAGGGTCTCAGCCTCACCCCACCAAATGACAAAAACGTCACACAGTGTTAAACAGCAGAAATGTATCATACAGGGCCTCAGAGTGAATCTGAGATCAAATCGTACCTTTTAATCCTCATTGCATGCTTATAAGGAGACTGTATACAATGAGGATTATAAAGCACGATTTGCACAGATACTCAATAATTGCTCCTTAAAGCTGGCTACTTGCAGGGTCTTTAAAAAATGACAGACGTCTGCAAGATTCTTTCTGGTATTTTTTAATGTCTGTGCTACTCACAGTCCTGAGTGTTCTCCTTATGTAAAGCATAAGAAGAACATTCGGGACTGCAGATTTTCCTCAGCCACAGACGACTTCCCTATATTTTAGTACCGGGAGACAACTGCGGTCAAAGGAAATTTTCGGGCATTTCCAAATGACTCTGAAGCCAACAGTGAACGTTTGTCTAACCATGTGTAGCAATTTTCCCCTATGCTTTACATAGGGAGAATGTTCGGGACTGTGAGTAGCACGATTGTTAGAAAATGACAGACAGAATCTTGCAGAAGTTCTTATTGGTTAAAATGGTGCTAATTTTGCCCCAACCAATCAGATGCTAGCTTTCAAATGTTAAATAAGTTGTGATTGTTTGGGGCAAAATTAGCACCATTTTAAACAACAAGAACTTTTATTGAATCTCCCTGAATGACTAACAAAAGAATTTATACAAAAGCATTTGGAAACAGTTAAGTTGGAGGTTGAAAATGTTTCAACATTGTTGCAATTGTGTCTAAATAAAGATAACTGAATGCAAGGATTGGATGAGTGATATAATACAAAAATACTGACAGGGAAGCAGAGGAGGAAGCAGGAAACGTTTGATAGGTACAGATTAGCTGGGTATGTTGTATCTGAGAACGAGAGGGGATTTTTAGAAGGGACGTGACTAACGTTGTCCAGGAGCGCTTTCTTTGCCCTCAATCTGAAGATGCAAACCGATATGCTACATCATGGGAGTATGACCAAACGAATACCACACGATACAGCAAGCAGATAGACCAAGAAGCAGTCTATAACGTGGGTACTTTCTATGGGCCTGAATTTTTACCCTTATTCACAATTGGATATGTTTGAACTTGATGTGCATCTCTATAGATTTGTTTCACACATTACGCTTGAAAGTTCACTTTAGTGATAAACAGGATATCCAGAGTATCCAGAATATAGGCAGTAAGGGATGAGAGTCTTCATCCTAGGGATTATGGTTTATATATAAGAAAAGTACGTTTGTGCCACCATCCACCTATCCAGGAGTTTATTTAAACTCTTACAAGACAGCAACTAAGCAGCATAGGAGCACTAAGGAGCATACAAGCAGCAACTAAATATCATCAAAACATTTTCAAGCACAAAAGAAAAATGTTTACAAAAATGCAAAACATTATTGCATTACTATTAACATAATTTTTAATACCATTAGAACATTTTCTCCTTTACATTTTCCATTTATTTATTCAATTCCCTTTAGTGGTGTTATGGTCGTCCCCCCCCCCCCCCCCCGTTTGTTTTAAACCCTCGTTTTGTTGACAGGCTGTGTTTAAAATTGTGTCTTTATTACAGACTGTTTGTACTTCTAAACATATACATATATTTTATTGTGTATCAAAACTCTTTCAGACTAGCTTTGTGTGCTATTTTATCTATTCCCTGCTTGCTTGGCATTTCCTATTAGCTGCTTTTTTTTTCTCTTTTATACTGGATTCCACAGAGTACCATACCTATATTTATTATAATGCCTTGTGTAAAGCACAAAATAATGCGTATTTCTGTTTATTTTACCATGTCAGCAACACGCATACAATTCCTGACACAAATAAAAAGTTATTTAAATATAGCAGTTTTTAACTATTATCTTTTTTTGTTAGAAAACAGACTTTTATGATCTTAAAAACAGCTGAATAATTTTACCCTGAATTGCTGCAACTAAGTGAGCATTAACAATCATGCCCTATGTGCTCTTACAATGCTCTCATCCACTCTATAGTTGACTATATCTGCCCTAACTACACCCACATGGCCACATCGACCCCATGTATTCCCTTGCCTGCCCTTACTATTCGGATACACACTGCACAAAAGAATGTGTATTTCTGTTTATTTTACCATGTCAGCAACATGCTTACAATTCCTCACCCAAATAAAAAGTTATTTAAATTAGAGATGAGATCCAGGTCCGATCGACCGTTCAAGGCTATTTTCGCGAATTTTCGAAGATAGCTCGAACGTTTGCAAAAAATCGAAAACACTCCGAAGTCCCGAATTGAAGTTCTGTTCTGCCCGAGATTCGAAAACAGAATGAAACCCAGCAGTTTTTGAAAGCTAACATGTGATTGGTTGGGACAAAATTAGCACCATTTTAAACAATAAGAACTTTTATTGAATAACCCTGATATATAGTGTTTAATATTTGTTCCCTTGAAAAGTATCTTAAATGTATTATACCATTAGAACTGTTTATTGAAGGTGAACAGACAGATTCTGAAATGTCTATGAATATGTGCCTCAAATTTGAAAACATCCTCATTGTGGAGCAATCTATGAGGGAATATCTCAGGTTGCTAGCATTCCCTGACACCATTCTTTTTCTTTGTACAACCCAATGTCCTGGACATTTGAGTGTCGCCTGACAGAGATGTCAAATAACTACTGTACTGGATAGGCTTTTCTGTGAGCTCTCTCTAATCAAGACTGAGCACTCCATAAATGAATGTCACTAGGAAGGAGGGCTGCAGAAATTAGAAAATGCTGGTAACTTATAAATAATTTCTTCACCATGCTGCTAATTTCAGAGGTAAGTGCTGCAACCATCTGCTAGGTAGGAATTATAGAATACATTCAGGCTTAGTTGTATTTAAGATTTGGTTCTTTTTGCTTTATTTCAGGTTGGCTCCTTTAGTAATTGTTAGATTCCCTCACAGGCAATCCAGAATTCATGTAGAGACACATTCCCTGCAGGTCACATAAGTCTTATTAATCCTACATACCGTACATTAACTATCACCTCATCCTCCACTGACATTTCAGTGATTTGTTCTACTAACAATCTTTCTGATGTTTCCTCTTTCCCTGGAGGTAGATAGATAATTCCCGTTCAAAATACATCATTCTTCAAGGTTTCTAGACTTACTCAAGTACTATTAATCTTATCCTCTATGCCCTCTAATTTCTTTCTTAACGTAAGAGAGCAATTCTTTCGCCCTTCATTCCTACTCTTGTCTTGTCTTTTCTTACTATGGAATTAATTGGTGTAACTATATCCCAGTGATTATTTTTATTGTACCACAAGTCGGTATAAGCTGTTCAAAATCAAGGTTATTCCTTTCCATGGCTGAAATAGGTTCAGTGGTTTTAAAGATGTTTCATTTTTAGTAACATCGAAAACTGCATTGCTTTAAATTTAATAATGTAACCGAATTGATGGAAATTAACTCATGCGCTTCTTACACACATCAATCATTTTTCGAACTGAAAGAAATGCCATGCAATATAATATATATATTATTAATATATATTTAGACATAATTTACTTTTCATTTTCAGCAACAAGTCGATGGTTTTTTAACTGTAGTAGATCAGTAAAGAGCTTACAACCAATTGGTTGCAGACACAGAAAAGAATTGCTATTTCTAAATTCACTCTAAAATTCACACTACAATTTACCATGATTTATTACTCTAGTACTCTGAATATCAGTTAGCGCTACTTTAACTCCTTTGTTGCGCTGGCTTCGTGGGTATCGCAAAAGGCGCTCCAAATTCAATATCAAGTTTGTGCTTGATTTTGTGATATTTTGTAACACCAGATAATAGTTAATAGGATTTACCTACAGCTGCAAACTTGAAATTTAATTCAGGCAAGGAGATTCACCTAAAGTGATAATGGTTCTGGGTAATTCTACCTGATGGTGTGTTATCCTGTTAACAAAATAGAGAAAATTCTCCTGGGTGAGAGCACAGGTAGCCATACCCTTATGATGGATGCCAGATTGAATTATAATTGGGAAGGATTAATCTTAATGTAATATCAATCTTCAGCAGACATCATCTATTTATTGATCAATATCTTAAGCGTAGATTTGAAAAAATTGGAAAACTAATACTCATGTATTGGGTTTTACACTAACTATGGTGTGCCTGCATGAAGCCCGAAAAGTTTGGGGCTTTGCGTAGCACAACTAAGGAATTACAATTTACGTTAAGCTTTGCACTATGTACTAGCACAAAACTTAATGTGAATTGCATTGAGGAGTACGCAGCTCAGCCAAGATCCCACAATGTACATTTTGGGTTCTCAGCAAGGTAAGTTTGAATGTACAAATGTATTGCATTTCAATGTAGATGTTTTGCACTATTTAAATGGAATGTCCACCCCTAAAAGTATAATTTTCCCCAGTGCTAGCCCCATTGTGTACTGTAAAAAAAATACTTACCTTACACATGTGTTCCTTAAGGTTCTCCTGCAGTGCCCATCCAAAGTTCCAGAAAGTGAAGAGTAGGAGCTTTCTATGAGTCATCCGTCCCTGCTTCTTCCTTGTTCTCACTGAGGATGCTGGCATGTGTAGGGGAGCCCTCCCTTCCTCCCACTCACCTGATCCCCTTATGGCTGCCCCATCCCCTAGTGTGAAAAGACTTTGTTGTAGTGTAGCTTATCCCAGCCCCCCCAAACCACCTTGTTAGTTTCATAAAATAATAATAAGAAATATACTTACGCTCCTTCGTTCCCTCGACTGTCGGCATAGCTGGCAGCCGGCTCTGTGATTGGCTGCCTCTTAGCCAATCACAGAAGCAGCTGCCGGTCCGGACCCTCTCTGCTGCTCCCAGACAGCCGGGAGCAGAGCACTGGCGGAACAAAGTAGTGGAAGTACATTTCTTGTGCTTATTTTAAAAAACAAAGTTGGAGGTTGGGGGGTGGCTGGGCTACACAAAGTAAAAAAAAAAATTCAGGGTGAAGGTAGGAAATGCTCTGGTTTTACTTGCCTAATGCTCTGCTTTACCCTTTTAAAAAAATGGAAAAATCATGTTGAAGTCTAATTAGACGAAATGTAAAATATTAGTTCTGCAAGATGCTGCAACTTCCCCCAATATAATCAGTTCTCTACTCTCCAAACATTAAAATTATGGACAAGGAAAGCTATATTGTATCTTTATTCCTACATTTTATTTCCTGTATATATAAAAATGTAAAGGTTTTTATAGTCTTATATATTTCATGTTACTAAATCATAAAATAACAAAGTATGATTGTGTATTAAAGGAGTTTTACTTATATTCACATCAGCATTCTATTGCGAAAGAAACTTGTTGCAGTAACCTTTTAACCTATAAACAATTTGGTGGTCTGATGAGCTGAGGTAATCAGAATTTATGTAACTGAGAAAGACCTTGCTGAAATAGTGTAAATCTCACGTTATAGCTCTTTTCCGATTAGCAGATTTGATTTGTGAGATGTCTGTCAATGAATATACAAGTGTTGTACATAATTTATATCCTTGTAAAGCTGATATTAGACTGTATGACTCTGGCATGAATAGATGTGCCCCAGGTTATTTTTAAAGTGCAATATGTAAAAAAGCTTAAAAATCCTGGAAATGTTAGCGGTCCGGTTTTGTACTTGTTGGCAGAAGACTGTCATATCACATCTGCAAAAATTAGCCACTGCATGGGTCTTTCAGTTGCGAATAAGTGTGACTGCCCTTTTAATTTGATAACTGTGAATTTGGCCATTCCATCCCTGTTCTGAATCATGTGATCCATATTGACATTGAGGCTTTATGCTAAAAATAGAAAACCATAAAATAGTTCTTTGCAAGCTCTGCACATTGGCAAAGAAAATACGTTTCCTTCATATATATCCAGATCACCCTTTTATAAATTACAGATACATTTTATTTGTGATGTCAAACCCAATTGAAATATACAGTGTTACAGTGTTATTTCTAGTTATTATAAATTAATATTTGTAAAACATATTTATATATTTAGTGTAACCGTCCTAAATGGAGAATTGTCCTTATTTTACAAAAGCCAATATGACCATCTCAGAGACCACACACTGTCACATTTTTACAGCTCATCCTACTGCCTATTCCTACCCCCCCCCATTTCCCCCCTAATATCGGTACAAATGCCTATGTTAAAGGGGTGTGGCATGGGGAATACTCTTCCTCTTGGAGGAGCTTTCAGAAGGTGCTAATGAATCCTTTAAAATACTGCAATCTGTGTATATTGGCATAAAAACAGCCATTGCCCTACAATACCTAAGATCTACTTTTTTAACAGACGGCATATTACAACTACCTGACATAGAGCAAACAATGTATCGGATTTTAAGCCTCCATGTAAACTTGTGACTGTATTTCTGAGGCTATGATACAATCTCACAAACCATGTGGACTAGGTAGTATTTGCAGTAGTAAGGAGTTATATAAACACAGGGAAAGTTTTCAACCACTGTGTAGCATATCAAATTTCAGAAGATATATGCAAAACTTTTTTTTTCTCATTTTATTGCTATATGCAATAAGGATTGGAAGAATCACATATGAATTTTAGCAGTGCCTGGATTTTGTTAGGCATAGATTTTATTGATATTACAAAGAAAAAATATAATAAAAGCTTGTGGCAAGAACAAATATGATTAGAAGAAAAAATCAAATATTGACAGGGTTGAAAAGTATTTATTCCTTTGTACAAAACTTCGATGAAAGAAAAGAAACGTTTTTAAAATAGTGCATTTCGGAAAAACACCCCGATGCAGAGGTAATCAATAAAGAAGACATCAACAGCCACACAAACATAAAAATATAACCCAATATGCAAACAGACATATCACTATATAAAACACATTAGTTCCTAACAAAAATACAGACATTTCATGGGATGAGAGCATGCTGACATTAAAGGACAACTAAAGGCCAAAAAGTAGGTGATTTACAGTACCTGAAGTGCCAGCTAGCTATACTGTGCGAGATTGTCACTTTTTTATTTTTTATGTTTAATCCCTATGTAAAGCACTACAGGGGAGCTGTACATTGGGTAAGCCCTCAATATAACCAAGTGCACACATTTCTGTGAACATATTGCTACACGTTTCATGGTCTTCTTCTTCCTTATGTGTGAATAACCACAGCAGGTACATACACTTCCAAGGTGTGGCAATATAAAGTTCACACTACATTTTTGCCCATTTTTCCATTTGCAAAGCAACATGCCCAGTGTGCATTTTAATTGAAATAAAAAAAATAAAAAATGCCAATTGATACACCAATAATGGCACAATTTGTGAGAATAAACTATATTAAAGGGTAACTGTGGTCGGTCTCCATACAAGTGCCCTTTATTAAAAAGATCACATTCCTACCTTTAAAACTACTCCAGAATCATTCTTCCAGCTGCAATCTATTCCAACTCATACCAGTATAAAGAGTGGGTGTTTCCAGCTAGCACTGTGATTTGTAACATCACCAGCACCATTGCTCTGCCCCGCTGCCACAGGCACTGAGCATGCCCTGTTGTATTCTACTGCTTAAACAGGATCCTTTTGGGGGGTGGGGTGGAGCTTCTTTCACAGCACATCATGTGACTGTCACACCTTTTTTATCCTTACTGTTTGAGTGTAACTTACAACTTAGAACCAGAGAAGGTAGAAACATTATTCTTGGCTTGTCTGAAATGTATAAGAGAGTTCTTTTAAATAGAGAAGACCACGATGTACTGTATGTCGACCACAGTTATCCTTTAATAAAGGTGTATGCACCCTACTTTGTTTTTCAATTTATCTACTGGCATTTTTCTTTTCACATGCATTTAACATTTTACATTGTAATTTACATCTTATATCAAAAGCCTTGAAGATGAACATTACATCATTGGAGTTTTTAAAACCTCAACCTGTTTGGTTATTTCACCTAAGGAAACAGAAGCCCCGAAAAAGGTTACATTTGGCAAGTTAGCAGTATTATTAATAACCATACTTTAATTATTCACAGAAGAGTGTGCTTCTACCTTGTTTAGGACCATATATACTCTATGGGTTGCACTTTTTCACATGACTGCATGTTTATAAGATCACATGTATATGCTATTCCTTCTGGTTACAAATGTTTTAGCTGATTAACTGTGAAAAGCCCAATTTTACAAGATCCTAGCTGAAGAAAATTTGTCATAGTGTTAACACAAACATTAAGAGTATGCTAAACAATAGAGCCGATGCCAGGTGTGTCAATAATAGACTTTCAGGTATTGCACAAAAAATGATTAATTGTTTTAGGGAATTAGCCCAACATGTTTTTTAAAATATATTTTTCTTATAAATTAAAAGATACAAATCTTACCGGATTGAGAATAAGGGTAAAAAATAGTTCTCCACCTTGAATATTTCTATCAAGTTCACTGGGACCTCCAGGATATTCCTTGTAGAAAATAGTATGTGTAAAAAGACCACAGGTTTGTCTTGGAAGAACCTTTGTATAAAAAAAATGCTATTGAAAGTACAGTGGGTCTTAAACAAAGAGAACTGACGTCTGTATAAACACCAAGTTGTGATAATCAAACATTTTTATTTCAACATCCTTAATTGTAATCTTGTAGAAAACAAATTTGTGGCCCCTCCATTTTATCCACCAAACTTTGCCTGGTAAGTATCTATTGAAGACTGACAATGTTTTAAAGATTTGTTTTAGAAATCAGTAACAGGTCAATAATAGATTTTTACATGGTTTACTTAACTGGAAACAGGGCCTTCCCTGGCCATTTCCATGATATATAGGAAAACATTTTTTTCTATCTGCACTGTACCCCTTTGAACTGATCTATGCATATGCAAGCTCCTATTGTAAACCAATGCTAAGGGTTGTTAAAACATTTTAATAATGCTGTCTTTCAATCCTGTCTGAATCCTGAAATGCTTCAACTTAAAGAACAATAATTAAACAATTTGGATTGGCTGAAATTAAATGTATTTATACTAACACTATGGCAGTCACAAACACCCTGTATTCATGTTTTGGACAGTACATAGTATAATAAACCCTCTGGTGCATTGTTCACTAATAAGCCTATACTAGATGACATGTGGACATTCTTTAAGATAAGAAGAAAAGAAGTTTCATCTTCAGGTTAGGAAAGGTTTCTTTACATTGACAAAGGTGAAACTGGAACAGTCTTCCAGCATTTCAGCAGATATGGTAAGTTATTCCAGCAGATATGGCAAGTTTATTGAAAAGCTTTAAAAGGTGGCTGGATAACTCTCTAAAACGAAAAAATATTGAGAAGTACTGGTATTATTACATATACTGCACTTCTGGTTGATCCAGGGATACGTTCCTATTGCCGTTTGGAGTCAGGAAAGGAGTCAGGTTGCCTTTAAGAGTCAGGTTGGACAAGATAGAAGTATGCCTTTTTCCAACCTCATAGGAACTTTAACTATTAGCCTAAAGCTGGTGGAAATGGTTAATATTTTGGGTGAAAAAAAAAATGTTGTGCTGAAAAAAAGAGTAAAATGAACCCATAGTGGTGCAGACTAGACAAGACAATGCTAATAGTGTCAACGAACAGTTCCGTCTACAAAACTAGAGAGGTTTTGGAACAAAGAATATTACCGCAATGTTATTCACAATATATACCTATGGAGCAAAAAATTGCCCATGTCTATCAATATACATTTACTTGGGAAAATAATATATATATATAACTCTTGGATGAGTCCTCTGCACTCCCCCTAACGTTCCAACCATCCCGGTGCCACCGAAGGGATACTATAAGCAGGCCGTCATCAGAATCCTGATGACGGCATGATCTAAGATGGCTGAAACGCGTTGATTCCTATAACGCTTCGTGTTAAATAAAAAGTTTGTATCTTTGAGAAAATCCCACGTGTGCACCGGCATCTAAATCTGTTTTTATATATATATATATATATATAATAGCAAATAACCTTTATTATATAATTTTTTTAATGTTCACTTAGCAGAACAGTTTTTTTCTTGTGTAATTTGATTTAAATGCTTTTCTTAATGGTGGGGTTTGTTCTTACAGGGGGAAATGTTCTAAATGCTGTATGATAAAGTGTTTTAAAACTTAAAAAGTGGGAAAGAAAAGTATATGAATTGAAGGGAATAGACAAGCAAAATTTGTTCTTATTATCACCGTACAAAGCTTTTAAGATAATTATTTCCATTGTACAACATTACAGAAGATGGAATTACATCTGAAAACACAACGAATTCTTACTTTCAAGCTATAAAACTGGATTTTCTTCCTAGATGTATTCCTCTCTGCTTTGACAATTATCTCTCTGGGAGTCACTTAAGTTCTACTTTGTTTAATGCTTACATCTCTCTATGCAAGCTAGAAAATGGAACATTAGATTTTGTTTTAAGAAAATATATTAAAAAAATTCTGAAGTTTACGAAATAAGTTTAGTATTATATAGCCCCGGGTAGCCTAACCAATGCATTAGTCCTGCTGTGAATTCTTTATCTGTGTTTTCATCTATCATTGCAGATTTACATGGAAATAAGTCTGTGGTCATACAGGTTTAATTACATTACTAAAATAGTCTTCATTGATTGTTTTTCTTTGTTCAGATGTAAGAATTTAGTTGCCTGAGATGATCTTCTGTGATTGTATCTAGCCTCCGTACAGAATTCCACCAGAATTCTTTATTAAAGGGCAACTGTGGTCTTGTAACAAGTTAAACATAAATAAAAGCACTTCTCTCGTACTAAAATAAAATCTGGATCATGTGTCAAGGTAAAATTTGTAAGAAGTTATATTGCTGGAAAGGTTTAGCAATATAACGTCTTGAACATGATTTAGTTATGTTATCAGCTTGTCTGCACTAATAGGCCCTCCCTCTAAATTGTTAATATTTTGTGCGAACAGAGGGTTGAGTGATGTCACTCAAGCTACAGAAATTTGAACATTATCCTCAATATCATTTCTCACAGGCTGCAGTCAGAGGTGGGGTTCAGGACTTATTTTAAAGTAAAGACTACAGACTTTTATTTAACCCTAAATTATTTGGAGACCCCAGTTGCCCCGTTATTATACATCTGTGTTGGATATCTAAACATGGTCACTGTTTTCTTACCTTTAGTGGGGGGGCTTTTGTTATCCATGGACCAGAGCAAGCTTCTTTGCTTTTTCTGAGTATAGTGATTATTTTAATAAACACAAAAAAGTCATATACGCAAAGAGAAAGAAAATTTTCAGACTTATACTTCCCCACTAAAGCCAGGCAGATCAGTTCCATAAACCAATGAATTTGAACATTTTAACAAACAGTGCACAAACAGTTGTGTATAATTCAGAATGACAGAATTAGGCTGAGGATGGGATTAAATCTCCCCATGTACTTTGATTAGTCGGTTAACCCTTGTGAGATGGTAATCCCCAATGACATATGGACATATGCTAACATACAAATATGCTAACATACAAAATAGTAACACCAGCACTTGGGAAACACAAATAGTCTTGTAAAGAGCTTTATGTACTTTTATGAGCTTTGCTTTACTTACTGAATGTTATCCCATAAAATTAGGCTAATTGGTAACCTGAATGCAAGAATATAATGATGGAATTTGGAATGGAATTATTTATAAAATAGCAGTTTATGAAATAATACATTTTTTTCCTGCAATGTTTGGATTTATACCTTGCTACTTAAAAAAATGCACATTTACAAGTTAGCAAGTTTTGTTTTAGTAAATGAATTACCTGCCATAAGTATCTGATTTTATTCTAAATCAGTACCTCCATGGGAAATCATTTTCTCTCTTATAAAATTGCCCCAAATCCAGCTTGTCTATTGAAGTGTAAAATGGTGATAAAAGCTAAAAACCCTTAATCCTATGCTATAAAAAAAATACATTTCAACATTAGAGAAATTGCATATCACGCAAGCTTTTTTTTATTTTATGATTTAAAGTTTTAGAGTTGAAAGCCAGCATTCTCTTTTATCATGAGCTGTATGGATGCTATTATCCTATATACACTTTTCTCTTAAAGTTATTATTCTTATTCTTATGGTTTTGCTGATTAAATACTACTGCATTTATATTTCAAAGGCATTGTAGCCTGGGATGGAAATGTTCCTAGCAAAGCTTACATAATGAATTTATTAAAGGCTCTTCTGCCCAACTTCGAAGTTGCAAAAAATGAAAGCATTTCAAATGAAGATTTGGTAGCCTAGGATTTCAAAGATAGAAGATCTTGAAAATGGGTTTCTGTAAATTGGTTTTCCGACACTCTCCTATATCTTGGGGCTTATGATAAATCTTACAAATACAAGCCGTGAAAAGATGTATTTTGCTGAAATTATAAAAGGAATATTTTAAAGTGAACATTATTAGAATGCAATCTATTCTTTTTGAATCCAGTCCAATGGCAATTGCAAACAATACCATAAAGTTTCTTCTTCTTTGATCCATGCCCTAAAAGGGTTTATGCATTCCCTTACTTCTCTAGCTATACATTTTCTATATATTTAAAGCTAAGAATTATTTGTCCAATATTTTATTTCAAAAGTGGCTAGCACTATTGCATTACATCTCTTTGCCTTGGGTTTAAATCTGTTTTAAAAAGCACCTGCTTGTGTGGGGTTTGACTCAAAATTCATGATGATGAATGAATTTGCATTTTAGTCAATTGGCCTTAGTACAGGTAATATGGGGGCAGGGTACCCACAGATGCCGATACATCTATATATATATATATATATATATATATATATTTTTTTTTTTAAAATACTGATAATGAACAAGGGGGGGGGGGGGGGGGGGGGCGTCTTTATAAATAGGCCCAAGGCCTATTAAATTAAATCACTTTACTAAAAATTATTTCTAAAAACTTTATATGGAACTATTATTAATAGAAATGTCTACTTAAAAGTTGCACTTATGTAAAAGTTACATTTAAATACAAATATCCTTATTTTTATGTATAAAAGTAAAAAAAAAAAAAAATTAAATTTTTTCTCCCACCTTGTAGATAATAATATTACTGTATACTTTATATATTGTCAAATGGGTGGAAAGTGATATCACCCAGTTGGAGGTATGCTGTTTGTATACTTTCAATTAACATTAATAAATGGGATTTTCCACCTTTGTCCAATTTTCCAAAAAATGCAACAAATAGCACAAGACATTGCACCTTAATGGCATAAAATAAAAGAAATAATGAAAACCACAAATAAGTTACTTTGAAAAATGTACCATAATATTCTTGTGTATGAACCCGTGTCTGTAGCGAGCTGGTTTTAAATGTGGATATTCTTCTGTGCTTGTAACTTTTATGTTCCAGATCTTTTTCCAGGCTTCATAGAGCTGAACATGTACAGGGTAGACACCTGAGTGATGAGGAGCCACTGCATAACCCATGTCAGTGGGAATACCATGTTCCTGCAAAACACAAAGATTGATTTATAAATGAATCTAAACCAACGGAAAGAAAAATAATCACTTTAGTTTACTAGAAGATACTCTATAAAAGATAGAAACAATATAGTTTTAGTAGAAAATACAAAAAAAATCCTTCCTAAATAAACAAAGTTTTCATAAAACATAAAGTAACTTATAGAAAATAGTATTACCCAACAAAAGAGATAAAATAAGTAAACTTTACTCCCAAAATTATGCTATACAGTCTAACTCTTTACTTCTCCTTAGCGCTCATAGTTCCATTTCTTACTATGAGAAAATCAAAGTTGCAAGTAGGATAAATAGATGTATATAATTAGTAGCTCCCTGCCTAAATAATTTTTCTTAAGGACCAAACACAAAAGAGTACTGTGCAATTTTAATAATCTGCTGGTGTTCTCCTTCCTATTATTGGCAGAGAGAATAATGATCTAATCCTTATTATGCATTACTTTTATATTTACCATGATGGTGTGATGAAGTACAGGATGGCGGACCAGTTTTAATCAGATACCCCATATTATTGTCCCTGTGTCCCTTTATAGGGCCCTTTCACACTAGGTCCATCTTTTGTGCGTTTTTCTAAATGGACCGTTTTTAAAAATGCAGGGCATATAGAATTCAACAGTACTGTTCACACTATTGCATTCCAATTGTGTCCGTTTGCGTTCTGGTCCGTTACATTAAAAAAACGCACTGCATGCTGCATTTCTGTCCTTGTTTTTGCATGTGTTTTGATATAAATCTATGGAAAATGCATGGTGAAAAAATGGACACAAATGCATGCAGAAAACTGACGGAGATGCTGTGCATTTCTGTCCGTTTTTGCCAGCTTCTAGTGTGAACAAGTCCTTACTCAATGGGAGCATCAAATGGTTGTCTTTACTTAGTGTACTGGCCTTGGGTTTACCTGATGGACAGGTCACGTTGCATTGTACATTTACCAGTAGAGCTTCTATGAGCTTTAGAAGGGATATCATAGTGAATAATCTCCAGTATGTGCATTAGATTTATTCAATGGCCAATAATTTTAATAAAATGTATTTCAATATAATATATTTACTCTGTAACTACTAAAGGTTGTTTTGGTGTCACTATAAAGCTCCACACAATAAATGAGCATAAAAATCTTAGATGTAGTAACGAATGAAAAGAGTAAATACCATTTCATAACCCCTTTAGTGCAGTGATGGCAAACCTTTTAGAGTGCCCAAACTGCAACCCAAATCCCACTTGTTTAATGTATAGTGCCAACACAATCATTTAACCTGAATACTGAAGTTAAAACAACTAAAACAGAAAATGTATACCCTAAATTATAGCACGATGTAGCATGAAATACGTCAGGTGTTTGGCTTGTGTATGGATAACAAAGTGACGTTTTAAACTTATTAATACTGAACAGTGTGGTCCAGGTATCTTCTGATGTATTAAGACCAGTGGGTGAATGCTCCGAGTGCCACCTCTAGCACTAGTGGCATAGGTTTGCCACCACTGCTCTATATACGACCGACATGCGATCGCAAAATGAATGGGATTTTGTGAATGAATGTCGGTATATAAGATCAGGAGAGGTGGTTCCGGCAGGATCGCAGGAACGTCGCGTGAGTGGTCGGTCGGGTAAGTAATATCGTGCTGGTGTATGGCCACCTTTAGGGACCCAGCCCAAAGAGCAGAATGCTCTCTAGCACAATGTCCCTTGCAAAGTGCTCCCTATGCCCATGTGCCCCAGCGATCAGGAGCACACCACCATCAACTTTAATTTACAGGTGTGCCAGTTCCCTGACTGAGTTTTTTTTTATCTTACCTTGTGGATGCAACACACTAGTAATATCAGTTGCAGACCATGATCTGGCCAGGAAACCTTGCAGAAACATAATCAGGTAGATAACTGACTAAACAAACCATTGATGCCTCTGTGCTACTTCGTACACATCCACAATTCAATCCAGAAAAAGAGCACTCTGAAGGACTTGGTACAAATATATAAATGATTTATAGTGCCTAAACAGTGAACTCCTGATGATGGCCCTGTGGGTGGAAACGCGTTGATGCACAATAAATCATAATATATAATATGACCAGTAGCACTGGGGCAGTTGAAGGGTTGTGAGAAGTGAGTGACTGCATTTTTGACTCAGGTTTAAGAAAGAAAACTGATATATATAGATATAAATTTATCTAACAGTTATTTGTTTTAAGGGTGGACATGCCCTTTAAATGTTTAATATCTGGACAGAATTAGTCTGTATTGACTTCTACAAAGGGGGTGATCTACAAACAATTATTTTAGAGGGTAGTACTTACCGTATATACTCGAGTATAAGCTGAGGTTTTTATTTTTTAAAATAAGCCTGAAAAGCTAACCTCAGCTTATACTCGAGTCACAGCAGTTACCAGGCCCTTTTGCTGCATGTTGCCCCTTTAAGACAGCTAGGGGCAATCGGGGCTGCATTCAAGTGCCCCCCTAGCCCCCTCCATCCCCCAACATTTTGGTCCAAATCTGATGTCAGGATCGGAAACTAGCAGCCCTGGGCACTTTTTCTGCATGCTGCCCCTTTAAGCCAGCAAGGGGCAATCAGGAGGTGGCATTCAGGTTTCCCCCTAACCCCTTTGATCCCCCATCGGTTTTAGCAAAATGGGGGGATCGGTAGCTAGCAGCCTGTAAAGCTGTGACCGGGTAGCAATTGCCGGTCACGACTAAGCTGAATGGGATCGCCGTTAAGGGAGACCCCGGTGACATCACAGAACTTTCTCCTTCACCGTGGTCTTTCCTTAGACTGTTACTATGCTGCCTAAGGTGGTTTAGTTGAGGTACTGCACTGCAATCTCCATTCAGATAGCGATGCAGTACAGTGAATAACAGCTTACTATAGTATTTTTATTTGTCTTTGCTACTTTGAATGAAAAATCACTCAAAAATTAGATCCGGGAAGTGATTTTTCCAATTGGATTTTGACTTGGAAAACGTCATTTATGTCCATATCGTTTGTTATCATTCCCTAAGATGATCTGATGATTATCTTTGGAAATTATGAGAAAAAGTTAAATGCACATACAAAAAAATCTTAAAGTAATACACCCACCTTTTCCCCCTACAATAAAGCTATACCGTATGTGGTCATGGGGCAGTAGGGGTCGTAAACTAGTTTTACTAGTTTTTAGGTAAATATAAGCACCTCGGCTTATACTCAGGTCGGCTTATACTCAAGTATATAGGTCCGGACGCTTCTGCAGCAGAAGTACGGCATTTTCATTTCAATATTTTATTTCTTTGGGACTGAGCATAATTTTGATAAATGTTACACAATGAAAACATTGTAAGGGTATAAAACGTTTGAGACCTTTAACAAAACATATGCTTGATGAAAGAGATAGGTAGATAGATAGATAGATTAGATTTAAAAAGGATCTTCAACCATTTGTCTTTATTAGAAACACTATTGTCTGTTTAATATGGTGTTTGGAAGTTCAAGGTGGTGTTCTACAGTATATATCAGTGTTATAAATTCCTGTACAACCACTAACATACATGATAATGTACATTCAGTTTTTACCAGGGCAAATTTTTTGTTGAGTATCATTTGTTCCACCAATGAGGATTCGTTATAAAAGAGATGAGGCTGCATGTGACTCCACATATGAGGAAACCACCAGAACTCATCCACTGATCCCAGCAAAAGATCATCTCCTTTATCTTCTTTTTCAGTACCTGCACAAGAAATATCATTCATATAAATGGCAGTAGGTGTATTATATAAAACAGGCACTGGAGCTTATGGTTCATTAGAAGTAGCAGCTCATTTCATTTGTTCAATAATAAAATGAATGTTGATATTGAAGTTGGGACAGTTTTGCAGATGAAAAACAGGTGACAGATGCTAAAAAGCATTAACAGAATAAAATTTATTTGGAATTATTAAGTGTAAACATACTTCTATCATTAGGCTATTAATGTGCAAATCTATTAAATTTAACCCCTATTTAACTAATTTTTCATTTTTGTAAAAGGTTTCATACTCCATAATTATATATGGAAGCTCATGGAATCCACTGAAGCCCAGCAAGAATGTGTCTGAGACATAATTGCACATGCTCTTTGGGTTTTCAAGCCCCCTAACTTTATTAATTTTAAAACTGTCAAGAAGCTATTGTCTGCCCTTCCTGTGCCCTATATTTAATAAAGCCTAAGTGGTTGGAAAACCAATCATAGCTCAATAGGAATAAGGGCTTCGGTAAAAACCCCAACAGAATTACAGATGATTTCCCCACATTGTGACTGAATTTAGAGGGGAGAGTTGCAGCTTTTGGATAGTTAGAAATGATGTAATCTGTACTGGTTTATTTATTTTATATGACACTTAAAAATGTATTACAAAAAAGGGAGTGAGAATGATAGCTTTGTCAGTAAGTGATACTGACAAAGCAGTCTTTATTTTGTCATACGGTTTCAAGAAGGACTTTTACAATTCAAATTAAAAGGACACTAAACCGTCCTATTAATGTTCCTGTCATATGTATCTATTATTCACAGGGGAGAACACTAATTTCCACCTCACTGTGACTAATAGAACGTCCAGGTTACAGAGTTTAAACTAACGTCACCCCACTCGCAGCTTCTCCCCAGCTGACAGGCGCGCTGTCCCTAACGGTCTCCTATCTTTAACATTGGCATACCTGCACAAAAGGAGTGCGGCAGAAACGGTGCACCATCTGCTGGGGAGAAAGTACTCTGAAAGTACTGAAAGTACTCCTGATGCCATGAAACCCACGTATTGTAAAGCCAGCACCTAGCAATTCTATTTCATTGGTAATATACAACACGGAATATTAAATTGTACTCAAAATGAAAGACCCCAGACTGATCATCCATATGAGATTCCCGTTGTGGTTGTCCTGAGTAGTGCCTGTTATCGCACATCTGTATGTAGCTTGAGACAAATGTCTATTTTTAGTGCTATATTTATCCAATATTAGTTTTAAGGGTTCTAATACAGTAACTTATTGTAAACGGCTCTGGGACCTAGGAAATGGTCTGGGGAACAGAAAATCAAATTCTTTTTGAAAGATTCCTCCAAAAATATCTGATTGCTTAGCATACGAATCAGAATCTTTTCCAATCAGAGGGGCCAATTTATGTTTGCAATCATAAATTTCTTTCAGAAAGAATCTGAATGGGTGGGATACCAATTAGATTCTGTCTAAGGCTGGGTACACATGGTAAGATTTTATACCAACCGACTGACCAATAGTGCTGTGTATCACTTGGTCAGGCGAAAATATCTTACTGTGTATGTGGGGCGGCCGCAATCGAGCTTGGCCGCCCCTTCGTCCGTATCGGGTCCGTTAGTAAATCATGGCCGATCGTGAGGCTCCCTATGGGAACTGTTGTCCTGGCTAGGCATTCACTAGTGGAGAGTCCTCTGGACAAATAATCCCCCCGTGTGTACCCAGCTTAAAGGAATCTAATTGTAACCAATTCTGATTGGTTATAATCATATTCTTCTAGAAAGCATACCAGTCAGATAGTATGCTTTCAAATCAGAATTGGTTCCAATCAGATTCTTTCAGAAGGAATCTGATTGTCTGTTCCCCAGACCATTTCCCAGGTCCTAGGCTGAACAGAAAGTTACGGTATAATTTTTAGAACATTTTCGAAAATTCCTTGAAAATTCTGTAATTTTCGATATTTCTTGAATTTTTGAAAATTTCGGAAAGTGTAATTCCAGAAAATCCACGAGAGCCGCGGTTTGCGTATCTTGGAAATCCACCGCAAAACCAGGTTCGGATCCATGATCCAGCCATCCCTAATTATAAATATCTTTTTTTCTAGGCAAAAAAGATATTTAATATTTAACATTGCATTTGTGGTTGGGATTTACCCCTAGCGTGATTTTATAGCCAGCATTAAACTTTTGTGCTAAAAGTAGTGCAAACGCAATATTAAATCACAGGTGCCTTTTGCAAAACCTGAGCATCCGGCGATAAGATTGAGTTTATGTCGCTAACTGATAGTGAATTGGTTAGCGTAACTTTAACGCCATAAAACTGCCCAGCAGCTCTGGGTAAATGAGCCACAATGTAGTTTATGGCAATGAAAGATTTCTCCAGTTTTGACAGTAACAAGTGTTTGATTTAGTGGCAATTTACATCATGGAGGGGGGTGGGGCATGTTAGAATTTGAGTCCATAAATTAATTGTAGGAGTGGAACATGTTAAGCATGCCTTAGATTTAAAATGGGTCCTTTTTATATATTGTAAGTGGCTAGAAAGGCATTTGTCAAACAAAGTGCTTTTTACTTTTCAGACATTCCAGTCATTTAGACCAATCCACTTGTAATTACTCCTATTGGCAGTGAGATGTCAGTTTGATCCTAAACGATTACGCATTCTGAACACTTGTATCCTAGCTATCTAAACAATCTGTCATTGTTGGAAAAGATTCCATAAATCCCCTCCATAAAACAACACAAACAATATTACCTGTATTCTATTAGCATAATCAAGGTCTTGTGCACATGGGCATTTCTGCCAGTAATCCTACCAATCGATATTTTGTATGTTGGGAAATAAAGCAGCAGCACTTACTGTATATTCCATTGAAGACCACACAACTGACTGTGATTTACCATCATCTCGTTATTTAAACTGATCCGTGTGGCCAAAGAAACTTTTAGACACAGTCAACTGTAGAGATGGGCGAAACTCACCAGTTTCGTTCCGTTTTCAGGTTCCCAGATCTTGGGAAAATTCCGAAAATCTGAAAACAGAACGAATTTTTGATTATTATCAAGCGTTCACGGTTATTTTCGATAATTTTTGAAAATAGACTTGAATGTTCAATAATCCTCGAAAAAAGCTCCGAAGTCCCGAAATCCGGGCGATCCATCCTCATTCGGACAGATCATTTAGATTTCGGAACCGAGGGATTCCGTGTCGGACCCAGATCCCATCTGTAGTCAACTGTGTCTGGAACTCATGGACAAACACCAACTGATCTGATTAAAAACCTAGGCTGGTTAGTCAACTGGGTTAAAATATCAGCCTGTGTGTACCAGCACAAACTTCATAGTAACCCCCACTGTGCCATCGTGATACCCATAAACATTTAGACATCATATTTCAGAACTGGAATTCCAGATTAGCCCTCCACAGACCAAATAAATCTACCAAACTTAACACAAACACTGCTAGTGTACACTATACTATATATTATGCACTGTACTATATGCTATAATGAATACATATTTCTTATGATATAATAGCAAAATGGTATCAGTATAGGAGTATGTTGATGAAATAAACACATTTTGATGCATACCTGTATGGTAAAATTTTCCTGAAAATCCCAGATTAAAAGTAAAATTTGTAACTTTAGATCTGAGCAATTTTTGTGTTTCAAGCAGAGCCTAAAAAAATGAAAGAAAAGAAATTAGTTTGCACTTTACCATTTTGTAGACATCTTATTTCACTTTATAAGAATTATTATTGTGTGCAAAATATGCATGGCATTAACATTTATGGATTAATAGGTGGCCCTAGTTGGGGTCATATTTTGCAAATCAGAACCAACCAATATAGCAATCCTGGCAATACAATGCTGTACATAATAGGGTGCTTTCAAGAACCGCATCCCTAATCTTTGCCTGTAGTTTCCCTACTTGAAAGATTGATGGCTAAAATTCAACCTATAACATCCTATCTTATAATTTATCTAATCTATTTTTCCTTCCCTGTAATAAAAAAAAATGAGAAGTTACTAGCCTGGACTTTATTTATAGAGGAAAGATAACTGTCACTCAACATCTATAAGAACCATAGGCATGCCTGTAACAATGAGGCTCCCTGGATATTACTAGAAAAGTACAAAACTCTGCAATCACAGCATATGGTTATTGCTAAAGAGCAAGATGAATTCAAATAATTTCTTATTGTCACATGATTCTTTAATGTGTGTTTTCAAAAATTGGTTTATCAGTAATTTTTGTTTGTTTCCTTTTTTAACCTGCTATTTTTTAGAACCTTCCATTCCTATGTATTTAGAAGCAATACAAGACATTAAGGCTACGTTCACGCATGTGGCATGTTTTTGTTTGTGCAGCAGTTTTCTAGCATTCACCAGATGTTTTCTGAGTGGTCACTGTTGACAAAATGCTACATGTAGGTTTTTTTTTTTACTGTTAAAAGTCTGGATCTGCTAATAAACTGCTAACACTGCTGTGAAAGTAATAGACACAAAGAGCCTTCAGCTTATAAAGAAACAATTCTCATTGGAAGAACAGTATGCAGAAAACAGGTTAGACTGCACCTCAATTCCCACATCTTTCTGCAGTCATTGCACTGCATCTCTGGATCTGAAATAATAACCTCAAAAAGTACTGTGACAAAAGTGTCATTGCTTAAGCCTCGTACACATTTCCGATCTTGGCACACGAACAATTATCGTCTGAAACGGCATTGCGGGTATACGACATGGTCGGGAGTCGTGCCAAGATCCGACGTGTGTATAAGCCTTAAGAGCTGATTAGAGCTGGTTAGGCCAATAATAATGTTTATACAGTATTTTTTATTTTGTTGGGTAATATCCATTGTAAAGCCAAAAGAGAATTTAATTCTCTTGCAAAGTTACTATTGTCTGCCCCCCTACCACCTAGGTAATTTTATGCCAATACACAGTATTTGGAAGTTACAGGGTGGCAGAATTCAATAATTTCAATTGGGCATGGTGGAACTGGAAGGTACACACCCATGAATTTCACACCATAATTGCTTTTTTTGGACTATGCTTTCTCAAGAAGTCAAGGATTATACCTCTATTAAAATGTTTGTGATACCACACCTTTAACCACAGTACATTGTAAAATACTGATAACAATCTGTATTTTAGAATGGTTTCTATACTTTACTGTGGTAAAATAATGACTAGTGAAAAATACAATACTACATGATAATTTGTGTCAGCACATAAATGTCCAAATAATGACGTAGACATAAAGTTATAATACCGATTGGTACATCTACTTTGCAACCACAAATACACAGAAGTCATTTTACTTGTTTCAATGATTTGAAGAATGTACTGTACTACATTACCTGGGGGAAAGAACTAAACTTCAAGTCCAGTTGATCTAACTGAAAACCACAAATATACCATGGATGAAAGAAAATCTTCACAAGCCTACATCCTTGTATTATTTATGGATTTTGATGAAGCAATGTCTTTTTTTTCAGTACAGTTTCCCTTTAAGGTAGCAGTACTAGGTGCAGTATAGATTCCTTTTTTCACCCAAAAGTTAATTCCCCTTTAATATCAATGTACTTAGAGTAATAACCATGTACTTGAAATGAATGTAACACAGATGTTCTGCTCTCTTAATAGTGAAATGGCAACCTTGTTTCCTAGAACAGCAATATTGCTTTTATTTGGTTTTAATGCAGTTCAGTACTGTGTTATACTATCAGGGTTATTCAATAAAAGTTCTTATCGTTTAAAATGGTGCTAATTTTGCCCCAACCAATCAGATGTTAGCTTTCAAATGTTAAATAAGATCTGATTGGTTGGGGCAAAATTAGCACCTTTTTAAATGATAAGAACTTTTATTGAATCTCCCAATATATTCCTTGAGAATAAGGTATCCCTATCATATTCAGGGTCATCATTTGAAATGGCAGTATGTTTCAGATCACAAGAAATTTGCTTTGATGTATCCAAGACACTCAACCATATAAGCCAGACAATTCACTGGATGACAAGACTCTACATCTCAGAAAAAAAACAAGATATACAATGCATTACTTTTAGTTTATTTATTTATTTTTGTGCAGCAGCTGTTGCTAATAATAGTTCTGTCATCTGTTGTACCTAAAAGACTGAGGACACAACATTGTAAAAATATGAATCCCGCAGCTTTGTTAGACAATTGAACTGTCTTGACAGATATAGTAATTGTACAGTGAAATGATGTAGAGATACATAGAGCTGACAGGACTTTTTCTGGTATTGATTTGAGATTCTAGACATGAGTGGAAATTTGCTGTAGTGAGTAGAATTTTTCTCTTAAAACTTATTGGTGTGTTATTAGAATTAGAAAATAAAATATTTTGGCCAACAAAAACAAGGGATTCAAGGATTCTTTTGACTTTGAAGTCAGAAATTATATATTTTTTTCTGTTGCAATATGGCTATGTCTTCAGATGGACTGACACTTGAATCAATTGTAAGGTTATTAGTCATCATGTTAGAGTAAAATGGTTAAATGGGATAGACATATGTATGTACATGCCACTGTTTTAGACATGCATTTAAATATAATGGACCTAATTAATTACTGCTGTGGGATTAAAGGACAATTATACCAACTCCACACATGATTAGTACCCAGCGTTCACCCCTTAAAGAGAAAAAAAAAAGTATATAGGTAAATCAACCCCTGCAATAGTTCAAAATCTGATTTCTGCTTTCAGGTTCTTCCAGTCGCAACAATGATTTACAGTCAAACATTTAATTCCAAGAAGAGTTAACACTGTACTGGATTGTGCTGTTACTGAAAGGGTGTAACTGTAACTGGAATGGTGACAGTTGGGGAATCCCACCTCTCACTGCTAGATGATAGTGATTGCAGAGCATGCTCAGTTTAAAGGACAACTCCACCCTCATAAGAACATCTTTTAGAAAGAATGGCCTCTTTAAAATATGTTGATATATCATACTTTGTCCTATGAATTCATTACTGTATGCCTGTACTGAGCCTGGGCATGCTCATGATGTCAACTGTCAAATCCATCACTAACAATTGCTAACTGGAAGAACCAGGAAGCAGAAACAGGGGAAACAGGATATTGTGCAGGATTTCAGGTTAGACATATATTTCAGATTTCAAACTATTACCGTTTACGGTTTTGGGGGGTGATTTGCCTGTATGTAGATTTCATTTTGGGGCTGGACTTTAAAAAAGGCAGGTCTGGGGAAAGAAGTAGTCGATTAAGAAAGGGAGGGGGGATCCTAAACTAAAGCAAAACAAGTTCTGTATTAAAGAAATGCAGCAACACGCACTCCTCAGATTAATTGCTACTTACATGTATTTAATTATAGATTAAGGAGAGGCAAAGTCATTTTTTCAGTATACATAAAGTACCCTTTAAGAGGCACTAACTCCTTGTAGTGAGTAAATGCTTCACATTAACTTAGATTTAACAAACACACATTGGCAACTGACAATGTAACGGTTTTTCTTATTTTCATTTTATTTATATGTCTAGCGTAACTGAGTTGGTGATAAAAAAAATAACACTGTTAATTTAAGCTTTAAGATGAAGATTTGCAGAAAAAAAATCATTGTTATCAACCCTGCAGCAGGATGGCCACTATCTGATTTATAACTTCATATGTAATTTATATGCTTGTAAGGTGCAGTGCACAAATCAGTAAAACTGACCAGGATGAAACTGCTGTTTAGAAAGCCTTAGAGAAACATGTATTGTATTCTTACACAGACTGTGGAGAATAATAAACAGGATAGACAATGAAATGATACACAATTTCTCTTCAGTTAAAGGGTATGTCTATCAAAAAAGTAAGTTGGTTTCTATCTGATTTACTGAAGAACAGGAGGTAAATGCACTATCTCTTACCTCCCGTTCTTCATTAAATCTTACAGGAGAGGAGGAGACACTTACCCGCGGACCCGCTCCAGCGCCGAATTCCCTGACGCCTCCGATGCATCTCCAGTCCTTTGCAATGTTCTCGCATGTGCACACAGTTTGAAGGAGTAAGGACGCGTCGGAGACTGTCAGTGAAGTCGGTGCTGGAGCGGGTCCACGGGTCTCCTCCTCTCCTGTATGATTTACTGAAGAACGGGAGGTAAGAGATAGTGCATTTACCTCCTGTTCTTCAGTAAATCAGATAGAAACCAACTTACTTTTGTGATGGACATACCCTATAATATGTAATAATTGGTAGTATATGCACAGAATTAATGTATACCAGCAAAGATTGTGGAGCCTCTGTATGTATAGTTAATATTATATATACTTTGTATAAACTACTGATTGCCATTTGGCATCAGGAAGTAATTCCCTCCCATTTGATTTCATACCCTTTGCTGTTCCCTGCTGTTGACATTAGTGAGCTGACATTTCAGGTTCTAACAGTCCTTCTTCTTCCCAGGATGCACCACTTCCTTGGAATGTTCCTAACAGTAATTTTTACTGATTGGCTGTTGGATGGGTCAAAGATGCTCAGATCTCTACTGAGCAACTGAATCAACCCAGTTGGGTCAAGGGCAAGACCATAACGTCTCTATTAGGGGGCCTGCAAACAGGAAGTCAGTATTTCGGTTGCATTTATTTATACACAGACAAAATGCTGAGTGGGCAGGTTAAGGTCATTAGGATGAAAAAATACTGCTCTTTTTTCTGAAAAGCATATGTATTTGCACTGAACTTCCCCTTTAACTGAAGTAGACAAATAAAAAGCCATCATATGATTAGTTGCTGTAAATTAACAGCATGGACACATTTATGCATCTCTTATTAAATAAGCCTGTGTGAGTGCATAATATCTATAATAATTTGGAAATCTGGCATTTATATCAGAAAGGTTAAGTTAGACATGTTTGATGTTTGTAATAATTAAGGTCATTGGGATGAAAAAATGCTGCTATTTTTTCTGAAAAGCATATGTATTTGCACTGAACTTCCTCTTTAATGAGTAGGCTATAAAGGTTGGACTAGTTGGATGTATGTCTTTATTTGACCTCCATAGCTATGTCACTGTGTTGCTATGTATCTATATTTGTACTATATATTTAAAAAAAAAGTGATAGTACCACACTCTGAAACAAGAGATGGTAGGGTGTTGGTGTTCCATTGAAGGCTTAGCCAATAGTCTTCTACATAGAAAAATAGTCAATTGCACTTCTAGCGACGTTTCAGGGGCAACAACTCCCCTTTATCAAGCCACACAGTTATACGGCCATCTTTAAATTGGAAGTTACATCATTCATAGAGCCTCATAGACATACCTCTATTTTTTATTAAAGGGGTTTTTCCCAGGACAGTGTAATATTATAGTTTATATATAACAATAACAACATATCAGTGCAATTTAGACACTTACGAGGATATGCTCATGTACTTCCACCCGTTATTAAGGCATGATTAAAGGAGGTTGTCCACCCTAAATTTTGTCCAAAAGGTATCTCACATATGGGTGAATACATTTTTGCAATTTTTCCAAACTTTAGAGAGTCCTATTGCACATTTATTTGGAATATATTGTATGGACTGAGGAACTGTTTAGTGTGCAGCAGGACAATCCCAGGAGGAGTGTTGTTTGAGTGTGTATATATTTTAATAAATGGCACACACTTGTCCAATATAAGTAAATGTCCCTGGTGCTGCCACTAAAAACACACACACACAACATCTAAATTCAAATGTTGCAGTCGTGGACTTCTTTTTTTTTTTTACTGTACCAATTTACTCCAAATCAGACATCAACGCTTCAAACCTTTATCAAGCCGAACATTGTGATTTGGAATAAATTGGCTTGAAAAAGTCCATGAGTTATTACCCCCAACCCCTAGAGTGTCTGTATTTTCTTAAGTTTCCCTCACTGTCCTGAGATACACAAGTTAGAAGAATATGTGATTGCATTCCTCTTCTCCTACTTGTACTGTCAATTAAATCCCTGTGACGTGATCCTCTTCCCTGCTCAAGTCCCTCCTCCCTCCCTGCTCTGTAATAAACATAAAGATAAGAGCATTAGCAGGGAGAGAGGTAGCTTTGATGGCAGAGATAAGGCTGCACTTGACCCTCCCTCTTGATAGACTTCACTGATTGATGATGGGTCACAAAGAGAGAGATCAGGACACAGAGAGATCCGTGTCTCCAGGATAGCTTGCTTTCTATTGGCCACTGTGCGTGAGTGTCTTTTTCAGGATGTTAAACTTTTAACATATACAGCACATGATAAGCTTGTCGGTTAGCCGGAGTTGAGACATGGAGGAGGTAACAGAGGGGTGGGGGAAGGCGGGAGGGCTGACAGAGAGATCTGACACCATGGAAAAACAAAGTCACTGATAGAGTTAGGAGAAAGGCAGCACAGAGTACATGAATTTAACTTTGCAATGGAGCAATGTGTTTTTTTTCACTATAGATGCCCTTTAAGTTATTATGTATATAAAAGACAGATAAGACTTAGGGGCATATTTATAAAGGTTTGGTAAATTTTTTGCCTCCATTATCGTTGCTTTTTCACAAAATTTGGACTTTTTGCAATTTATAAAGCAGTGAAAACCAATGGCGAAAAGTCATTACCACTATATTTTGCTTTTCGCTATACATCGCTTTGGTAAACGCGTGTTTTATTGCGTTAAATTCAGCCATTCAAATTCACCAAGTCTGACGTGGCAAAAACACATAAGTAGTCATTTATCTTGCTTGCCAATGGGTCCATGGAAGGTGTAAATACATTGTGGAGTGTTTCTCAATACTAATAAGTACCCAGGGGGGTGTTAGACTATTTTCCAGCATTTACTGTAATACGATCTGCAATTTCTGATTTTCCTAAAATCGCTTTTTTAAGGTTCCAGTTTTCTTTATTTATCAATAAAGTCAATGGGGGTCTAAGAGACATATTTATAAAGGGCCATTATTTTTGCTTTTTTGCCATAAGACTACACCACAATTTTTTAACCTTTAACTTTTCTTATATAGTTATTAAAAAGGCGAATTTTCATCAGGTGAAAATTACATAGCAAAAAGTAGCATGCTATTGCTGAAAATGTGGCATAAAGTTAAGCTCAAAGCATAAGATGGTAAAAAGGTAATACTCCCTGGCGGATTTTCAAAGTAGTATCAAATAGGTTAATACACACTGAACACCTATCTTGTTATTTAAAAATTAACACACGTGGTGTTTTTTTCAGCAAAAGATATGATAAATAGAGTAAAACTCACAAAGGCGAATTTTCGCAATATTATTAATAGGACATTTTTTAGTATTGCTTATTTTCAGCAAACTGCAGCTAATTATCAAGCCAGTTCCATTAATATGGGAACATACCATAGTGCTGTGTAATAAATAGTCATGTTAATGTAACATTCCAGTAAGTAATGATGTTTGGCAAAATTTTCTGGTAAAACTGCAAAAAATACAACAAAAGGCAATAAAGGTGTCAAAAAGGCGAAATTTCACCTATTTATAAATACTGTAGCTTTAAATAAAAAAATGACAAAAGTAGCTCTAAAATTTCACCTTCTCTGGTCTGGTAATGGCCGATGCTTAAGAGCAATTTCTCTTTTCGCCATGATACCAGACTTAACGCAATGAATAAGGCAAAGTTGTTACTGCACATTGCCGATACTACCGTCCCACATCGATGGATCAATACTTTTCCGTGAAAGCGAAACAAGCGGTTTTATAAATACAGCAAAAATATCGCTCTTTGTCATTGCGATGCCCAGCGATAGAGAAGTGGCCAAAATAGTGATTGTTTATAAATATGCCCCTTGGGCAGGTATTTTTTGTCCCAACTGACCGCACACTATTAGCGAGTGATCGGCTGGGCCGTATCACCAACGGTCACGGCAAATGTGACAATTCGCCTTGACCGATCGTGCAGTCCACAATCGGTCGCCCATTCACTCATCCGCTGCAGGCAAAATCACAGCAGATTGATTGATACACAGTGATATGAGTCGTTTGGCCCCCCAAAAAATCTGCTCGTGTGTACAGAGCCTTAATAGCATCATGCTATACACAATTAAAAAAAGTAAAAGCGGTCCATTTACAGTATGGAAAGACTGAAATAATTTGAAACAATTATCAACTCAGAAGGAAACAATATCAGGACCTACCAAGAAACCAGACATTGTAAATTATGTAAATTCTTACTGTAAATGCCCATTGATAGAGTGGTGTCTTCTGGGATGGGGTTTAGAATGCAAACTACTTTCTGCACAGAAAACTAACTACACAAATCACTTAACATATTAATGAATGAATAAATAAATATAAATGAATAAAAAGAGGCAGACTTTCGCTCACCCTGTCAGTCCCCTGATGGTGTCATTTGGACTGAACTCTAGGTAAAGAGAGAGCTTAATGAATTGATATTGATAATTGAGATTGGCCTGGAACCCAAAGCATTAGTACAGACTACAGCTCTGGCTTTTACTGATAGCTATAGATTCATGCTGTATATTGTTGTTGAATATAAGCAAACGTTTTTGTACATCCCTTGTGTTTAGTAAGAAAGTAAGAATGCTGCACACTGAAAAAGGTAAGGGATGAAATTCTTGGTGCTGTCAAATTTTTATTTGATAAAATTATTTAAATTTTATCATGTTCAGGGTGCATTTTAACTGGCGTCTTGTACTTATTGCAACAATTACAAATGATTCCTTTTCTCCTATTATGGTATTGTAAACTGCCACGCTCTTACAGTTAAATTGATTGCTTCAAGCCCGAACAATTTCTTTATGAGATTGTTACATCTCTGGGGTTTTTTCTGTGCTTAGAGTAGGTGCAGTTAATGTTTAAATGAAAAGAACTGCATGCAGTTTCATTTTTGCAAATAATTACAAATAAAAGAGATTTTGGCTTTTTACACCTTTTATCCTTGTTTTTTTGTTAAAAAACAAACTAAAATGAACATTACTGTGAATACTATGCAGACAAAACAGTTGATCAACACATTTGGTGAACTAATTACACATTTATGAATGATGTTATTTTCACAGAAAGTCAATGCTTAGGACAAAGATTAATACAATTTCTTCCTGGTTACTGAATGCAGGGTAAGGACCTTGCATACAGCAATGCTAGGTTCTCACCCCTGGGTGTACAGATGATAGCCATTAAATGTACTCCACTTTAGTCTGCTCTGTCCCCACACCTACCCCTGTTCAGGGCTGATCCTCTTGGCTGACCTACTGAGTGAATGGCTGTGGCTGCACCAAACTTGATGGGGAATTGTAAGTAAATTTAAAGGCAGTATACACCCAGGGTTAAGGACCTAGCATTAGCATTTTAGGCCTCTTACTCTGGATACTGCATCTAAAACTTAGGTTTTATTAACCCTTGTCGAAGAAGTTTATTCCTGTTTTTAGGTTTTAGGTTTTAAAAACATAGATTTAAGTTAATCCTTTGATTTTTCAACTATCTGAGGGCATTTAAAAATTTCATATATTTTGCTGGTTAGAATTTGTTCCCCCTCCTACAGGTGTGCATTGAATAATTTTGTCTGCTTATATTACATTATATTTTTTGACCAATGAGTCATTCACTTACACATCAAGTTTTGTTTTTTTTTTTTTACAAAAAAGAAACCAAGACTTCTGAGAATTTACCATGTATATACATGGAAGCTCTCAGGGTTATTCAATAAAAGTTCTTATCCTTAAAAATCGTGCTAATTTTGCCCCAACCAATCAGATGTTAGCTTTCAAATGTTAAACAATTTCTGATGTTTAGGCAAAATTGGGGCAAATGTTGGGGCAAAATTAGCACCATTTTTAACAATAAGAACTTTTATTGAATCTCCTTTTACAGCATTCCACAAGCTAAATGCATAACCAGAGCGCCAACTACAGACCAGTCTGTAGTGTACCAGTAGTATTTACTATGTATAGTAAATTCGCAGAAGTCTTTGTTCCTTATTTGCATATTGCTGAAAAGGGAATATCAAAGCCTGATTTCTCTCCCTACCCTATTTAATGTATTAGTGACTTTTACCGAAATTGAATTCACTGCTTTACAAATAGCTGATATAGAAGAAGCTGTCAAAACAGTAACCTGTTTTTCTATTTCACCCTTATATTTATAGGCTCCCCACATGTCAATGTCACTTCCACTTAGATTTTTACCCATTTCTTGTCCTGTAAAATATAAACATGACTCACAGTCTCACTGGTTTATTATGACAGGAAAATGTGGCTTTTGGTGTCTGCATGTTGTGTTGAATGTACACCTATAGAATGACAAAACAGAAGTAAAAGTGAAACATACTGTAGTTTAAAGCCCTGACATATTGGCCAGGTGACTTTGTTTGATAAGAGTTGTAACCATGAAAGGATCAGGCCCCCCAGAGGGGACTGGGGTTACGGCATACCTTTAGGAGGAAGACTTAGTTCAAGACCAGGCACCACATCTACCAGTCATGTAAGGAACAAACCAGGGAAGGGAGCAGAGTTCTGAAACTGGATACTGGTAGAAAGCGGGATACTGAGCTGAATCAGATGTTGAGACAGAGATAACACAAGAGCAGATACAGGAGAATGGATTGGAATACTAGAACTGGATACTGGAATTCCAGAGTACTGGTGCTAAATTCTGGATCCAGTGATGGATACTGGAGTACTTGTGCTGGAAACTGGAATACTTGAGGACTTGTGCTGGGTACTGGAGTACAGGAGTACTGGATCTGGATACTAGAGTATTGGTGCAGAATACTGGTGCTGGGTATAGCAGAGTAATGGGCTTGACACTGAAGTATTGCTGCTGTATACTGGAATACTGGTGCTACGTACAAGTATATTGTATTGGAGTACTGGAGCTGGATACTGGATAGCAGATCCTTGATACAGGAATATTGGAGCTGGGTACTGGAATACTAGTGCTGCATACAACAATTTTGGAGTACTGGAGCTGGATACTGGATTGCTGGAGAACAGATACTGGAGTATAGGAGCTGAATCCTGAAATACTGGTGAAGGGTTCAGGAGACTGGAGGTAACACAGGTAAGCTTAACCAAACTGATGAGAAACAGGGAGTCAGAGGTAGGGGTCGATGTTGCCGTCGATGGCAGTTGCCGCCTATGTCACCCCTACTGGAGTGGTAAAGGAGCAAAGCAGGTAAGTTCCTTACACAGATGCAGTAGCAATCCCTCAGTACATAGCCATTTTGGCTGAAACATTATGTTAGGAAGAATATAGATGATTATCTCAAGTAGCTTGACTATGTAAGTAGCTTAAAGCCTGGAGATGTAGTAACACAACTCACAACATTTCAGCCATTCTTTGGTAAGAGTGGTACACTTATACTATACTATACTACTGTGCTATAATCATACTGTAATTCTAAGCAAAACCCCATATTACATTTTTCCATCACACAAATCCCTGCAGTAACTGCCCCTCATCTAGTTGAGTGAGCTCAGGCATGCTCTGTATTATAATTAGCTGCTTGTATCCCTTGTGCTAATGGAACATATGGGGTTTTTGGGGTAAAAGTCAGTTGTAGGCTGAAGGTCTAATTTTAAAATGTCATTGTACAACATGAAGGCAGGCTTATATACAGTAGAGATGTTTTTATATTAAGAAAGGTTAGACAACCATTTCTGAAAAAATAAATGCAAATTTCCTTGTAAATAACCCAAGTACTCAGTATTCTTGCTTATTTAGTGGGGATTTAAAGTGTTAGTACAGTGGAAGTTATGTCACAGAACACAGTTAGAACATGGTACAAGCTCTTTTCTCTGAGATTATATTTAGATACAATAGTTGTAGCCAGTATCATATACTAAAAAGATGAGTACTGTAGGATAAGGTGATACCTTTTTATTATGGACTTTTACAGAGAAGCCTGTGGAGACTTGTCACTGTTAGACTTTTTCTACAATTGCATACTGCATTGTTAAGCAAAAAATATGGACCATCGTGATTTGTTTTGCAATTCAGCAGAAACATCCATTGACATATTGATCTTCACAGTTCCACAGTTAGCTCATTTACAATCAAACAGATGATGTGTTTTTTAAGGAAAAACTCCTTCCTCTGTTGAAATTCACTAACCTGTGGTATCCGAATCTTTCCATATTGTGGGTTACAGTAAAAGTACGACCACGATCGTATGAGTGTACAATACCATGTGGTAGTAAACTACAACAATGGTATTGTAATTTTATGCCTGCGATCAATATTGAACGATTATTGGCATAAAGTTTGCACTCATTAAAGGTGCGGTATTTCTTTTTAGCAATATTGTGTCTTTATTAAAATGGCTTCTTGTCCCTAAATTTGTGTTAATCTTGATCATATCACATTATTATGACAGGAGATTAATTTTTTTTTAACATCAGAAATTTTAAAATCTCAAAGTGCTGATTGCATGATTAAATAACAATTAGTATGCCAAGGAATAAAAGTTAAACATACTGTAGTTTGTCAAAAACAAAAAGATACTAAAAATAATATTTATCACGCTAAAATTGTTTTGCATCTCAGTTCATGGAAATTTGCATAGACACTCAGCCGATCAAAAACACCGCATCCCATTCAACCCTTAAGCTTCTCCTGAACTTCTGCAGTGATCTGTCCGTGTCACATAAATCAAATAGAACAAACAATGATGGAGGCAGTTCCAGGAAACAGAGACTCCTAGGATATCCCAGAACACGCTTTTATTCACACATTACATGTTTCAGACCTGTGGTCCTTTATCAAATGACATTTGTTCTATTTGACACTCAGCAGATCTATATAATAGCACACCTGCATCATTTCTAACTAGGAAACAGGTCAGATGGCTCCTCCAATATAATGGGGGGCAAAGTAGCACAAATACAAGATAACTGATATTTGGCATGAATATATGTCTTATAATTATAAGATGTAATAAAAAAAAGTCACTATCTCACAGTAAACATATTTTTCTGTAATGGCAGTATTAAAGTGGGGAGGAAATATACAATTTAACTTTGAGACGTATGACTTAAATATGGCAATCCTATATCAAATATGATGATTTGTTATAAATGTTTGTTATTAACTCCCAGCAACTCTATTTTTAGTGTTTGGCTGTCTAAATCCAAAGCAGTTCTATCAGTATACAGTTGTTATTTAACCATCATAATGAGCTATTGAGAGTGCTCAACAATTTTAAGAAAATCCACTTCAATTAGAATGATATAATTGGGTACTATTTGGCAGAAGTTCAGGAAGGTGAACATTTAAAGCAGTCATTCCATACGTGTGACCCTTCAGATGTTTGGAAACTATATCTCGCAGCATTTTGCAGACAGTTTTCAAACATCTGGAGTGTCACAGGTTTGACATCCCTAATTTAAAGTAAAAGCAGAGCTGTATTTGTCTGAAAACCAAAATACAACTAATTGGTTTAAAATATTAGTTCATAGGCCACTCAATATTCAGTTTAACACTCTGGAATTAGGATAAAGTCCAGTGCAATTATGTCACTTGGACACAAGCCATGTTTATAGCCATGTTTATAATCAGCAGTAGAATGCGCTCCCGTTTGTTAATGTGATGCCATTTGCCATCTGTTTATAAATTAAAATGATAAACAATACCCTAAATTCTCTTGTCGTAATAGAAATTTAATCAGAACAATCCTGGAAGTTTAGATAAACAAAATCAATAATCTATAAAACATGCTTAAATATTAATTTTTCTAATAAGCATATGACGTACAGCAATTCACAAATATCAATGATACCGTATGTCAGTATTTGGCCCTACCATTAATTATTATGGCATAAAATAAAAAGATAGGTCCCTTACAATTACAAAACAATTTAAATATATGTACAGTATGTACTGTATATGTTTATTTATATAGTGCCACACAGCACTGTACAATATTATAATACAAAAAGATTTACAAAGGGGACAAAACTATAAATAAATACATAAATATATAAATAAGTGTGAGCATCAAAAAGTGTACAAGTGCTTAAACCATGTAACATGAGGAAAGAGGTCCCTGTCCCATAGAGTTTACAATCTTATTAGGTGGGTAACATACAGATACATAGGGAAGGGTTGAAGTGCAATGTCAATTTAACAATCCTATACTATGCTGTACTCTGAGAGTTAAGGTGCCCATACATCTATAAGATTTTACTTACCGTACCCGACCGAGCACTCACCCGATGTTCCTTCGATCCTGCCGGAACCGCTTCTCCCGATCTTACATTCGACCGACATGCGATCGCAAAATGAATGGGATTTTGCGATCGCATGTCGGCCGAATGTAAGATCAGGAGAAGAGGTTTCGGCAGCATCGATGAACATCGTGTGAGCGCTTGGTCGGGTAAGTAAAATCTTATAGATGTGTGAGATTAGCTTTGAACCTGTTTATTAAAGTTTCTTGAGGAAGAGAGAGGGGAAAAGAATTCCAGAGGATGGGAGCCTCAAGCAGCAGAGCAAAGTGATTTAAATGTTAAGAGAAAGATTTTGTGAACAATACATTGTTTAATGGAGAGCCAGGTAGTTGCGCGGCACAGGGGAGATTAAAGTTCCTGTTTATTAGAGAGTGAGACAATGCATACAGTAGAGTTTAGTATTGACTGGAAGCTGGAAGACAAGAAAATAGACCTGGCTTAATAGGACGAGATCATGAATAAGCATAGCAGTATTCGGAAGAGAGAGGAACCTACAGATTTTCCCAATATTATGAAGAAAAAAGTGACAGGTTTTAGAAACATTGCTAATGTGGTTAGAGAAAAATCAACAATTACCCCTAAGCAATGTGGCGACTGAATAGGGTAAATATTGTCAACAGAAATATAAAATGGTTTGGTGGGATAGGACCAGGTTTAGGTGGGAAAATGATTAGTTCCATTTAAGTAAGGTTTAATATAAGGCACCGGTGCACAATCCAGAAAGAGACGGCAAGGAGACAGTCAGAGATACGTGATTGGATGTCAGGAATTGGGAGGGGGGGTATATTTGAGTATCATCGGCATACAGATGATACTTAAAACCAAATGAGCAAATTGCATCTCCCAGGGAAACAGAATAGAGGGAGAACAACAAGGTTCCAAAAACAGAGCCCTGAGGCACCCCTACACTAAAGCTGGGTACACACGATTAGATATTTTGGTCCGATCCACCGATAGTTCAGTGTATCGGTCGATCGGACCGAAATTATCGAATCCGAATGTGCCCATGTCCGATCGACCGTTCGTCCGAATCGGACGAAAGGACGATCAGACAGGGTGGAAAACCTCGTCCGATCGTGCGGTCCTCTATGGACCGCACGATTGGTCGCAGTGACTATCGGACGCGGCTGCTTTTGCCGCGACCGACAGTCCTTCCTCCTGGCCGACCGTTCGAAAGTATCGAACGGTCGGTCAGGAGGAAAAATCGCTAGGTGTGTACCTAGCTTAAGGGGAAGTGGAGAAGAGGTTTTATTATCATAAGACATGAAGTAGATTCTGTTAGAGAGATAGGATAGGAGTCAGGGTGCCACTTCATTCCAGATACCCAAGGAGTGAAGAATTTGCATTAGGAGGGAATTATCTACCATGTCGAAAGCAGAAGTTTGACAGTTTTGACAGCTTGAAGGTCATTTACAACTTAGCACAGAGCCATCTTTGTGGAATGCAAACGAAGAAATCCTTCCTGCAAGTGGTGCAAAAAGTTATGAGCTTGAAGATAATAGTGATATGGGAGAAGACATTCCAATAGTTTAGAGGCTATTAGTAAAAGAGAGAAAGAGAGACCAGGCAGATTAGTATAGTAGAGTATTTGAGGTTGAATAAAGACATACGTTCATCCAGTTCAACCCATCTAGCAATATCCTCATTTCCTGCCTAACTGTTGATCCAGAGGAAGGCAAAAAAAAAACCCACCAAATTTATGAAGGGGGACAAAAATCCTTCCTGACTCCAAGTCAATCAGAAATTTCCCTGGATCAACTCTACTTTATGAATCAATACCAGTAACTTGTAACATTCCTTGTTTGCAGAAACTCATCCAGCTTTTTTTTTAAACTGACCAATGAACCTGCCATAACAACGTCCACTGGAAGACAGTTCCATAGCTTTACCGTTCTCACAGTGAAAAACCCATTCCGAGCTTGAAGCCTAAACCTTTTTTCTTCAAGTCTTAAGGGATGTCCTTGTGTCATTTGACATGTTCTATTGGTGAACAATGCCCCAGATAGTTTATTGTATGGCCCGTTAATGTATTTATACACAGTAATCCCCACGCAAGCGCCTTTTCTCCAGCGTACATAATTGTAACTTTTCCAGTCTCTCTTCATATTCAAGCTCCCCCAATCCCCTTATTAATTTAGTTGCCCTTCTCTAAACCCTTTCCATTTCAAAGATGTCCTTTTTGTACACAGGATTCCAAAATTGCACTGCATATTCCAAATGAGGCCTTACCAATGCTTTGTAAAGAGGGAGAATTACATTTTCCTCTCTTGAATCTATACCTCTCTTTATCAGGGCCGGATTTATAATTTTTTCTCCCCTAGGCCAGCTAACTTGTACTGCCTGAACACCTGTACGCAGTCATTTATTGGCTGAAGCAGAGCTTTGCAAGTGGGGGAGGGACCTGCCCCCCTAGCACATTGGCAATCGCTGCCCGTTTCTGATTTAACAGAAACCGGTAAAGCTCTGCTGTGTGCCAACTAACATGCATTGCGTAAATTTAAAATGGGGGTTCAATGCTGCTTTACCCTTTTTTTTCTTTCTTTCTTTCTTTTTTGCCGCCCCTGGTGGCTGTGCCGCCCTAGGCCACGGCCTAGGTGGCCTAGTGGGAAATCTGGCCCTGCTCTTTATACAAGACAATACCATGCTGGCTCTGCAAAGTCATGCCATACATGACTTTTTTATGTCTCTTCCCACAGTCATTATCCCTAACGATCCTCTCATCCCTAACATGGGAAAACAAATGTTAATAAAGGAGGGGGAGGAGACTGAAAACTGTCCGTTACTTCCAGAAAGCAGTAACCTACTGCACAAGTGAAATAATGAACAGGGCAAATGCACATAACCCTACTATCAAATTCACATTTGATCCTCCATCTAAACAGGTTAACTTCCTAGATATAACCCTTCAGGGTCCCTGAAGAAGCCCCGTCCAAATCTTTCCTTAGGGGCTAAACGTACGTAGGACAGTTTAAGGAGTTTATACACCACACTGGATTGCCACTTCGTAAATAGACACGTTGTAATTTGCGTGCCCAGCCTCATGTGAGGTAAGAGAGCCCACCAGTGCAGTGGAGCAAAGCCATTACGATACCTGGATGATCGAGATGGGAACGCTATAAGGCATTGATGGTAGATGGAGAGCAGTGACGGATACATGTGGGAGATCCAGGCGCGTTGGTCCATTAGAAACAGGGAAGCCCGAGGTGACCTGGAGTGAGGAGGGATGAGGGACGCACGGGATTCCATAACATTGCACTGTCTGGTCTCACACTGCTGAACAGAGGGGTTATCGTATAACACTGTCTACATTGACTGTGGGCCTAGGTCTAGAGCAATTGACTGTTTATTTGGACTCACATGCTCTAATATTAGGACTCACACAAGAGAAAGGCCATATTCTAACCGTTTACATTTGGCACTAGCTCGGCAATTTACAGCGTGGTAGTTGTTACCTATATATCCCAACATAGCGTGTATTGTATTTATAACCGTAATGGGTGGGAATATGCATTTTAATTACTTTGTGCACATATTTATAGGTGGGAATTATAGGTGGGAATGTGGTTTTAACGCTTTCGCCCTATATGTACTAATAAGTTACGCACTGTCTTGATATCCACCCTAGTAGATTATTTATTTTAGTAATTATACCAATATTCCAGTCATTATTTTGGGCAATACCACGAGTGCCGAATCAGGATACTTGGACGCTCTGATCTAGTAGTATTTTATAACCCTTTCTATACAGGCTAATCTATAGACACAGAACTCTGTCGTATACCCATGGATCGGAACAGTTTATTCTGTGCTTCTAGTTTCCATTGCCCCAATGTAATAAGAGCCATTCCAATAGGTCAATTCCTTAGGTCTAAAAGAATATAATCGGACTAAGTCTAAGTACATAAATGCAGCAGAAACGCTTTGTACACGCTTTAGAAATAGGGGTTACAAAATGAAGGATATTTAAAAACATGCACAAGAAGTAGGCCAGATACCCTGTACTGACTTACTCACGTATAAAAAAAAACAAAATTACCCAGAAGAGACCTATTTTTGTCTCTAAATACACACAGCAAAGAAGTGAAAAAAAACTATTAAAAGTATTGGCCCATCCTTATGCAAGATAATAAATATGGGTCTTCATTTCTGGGGCGCACACTGATGGACATTCTCTGTCCATCAGACATTTTTCAACCCTTAAAGGGGATGTCCACCCCCAAAACTATAATCCCCCCAACTACTGGCCCCCACATGTATGTGTAGTTAATCCTTACCTCACATCCCAGCTCCATAGGGTTCTCCTGTAAACCCCCCCCCCCCCAAAGTCCCAAAACTAACCACCAGGAGGATACAGGGCTCTGCCTGCTATCTTGCCTCCGTAGATTTGCCATGCGCACTGCAGCCCTTCTCCCCCCTCCCTCCCCCTCCCTCTCCCTCCTCTCCTCCCTCTCCCTCCTCCCGTTCTACTACCCTCCCCCTAGCATTAAACCCCCTTAATATTCTGCTCCCCCATGTCCCCCAGCCCCAACCGCATGTTTTTTTTTTTAAAAAAAGCTCCCCAAACTCTTACTTACCTCTCCGCTTTCCTCCGCTGCACTGAATGACCGGCAGCCGCGTCTGTGATTGGCTGCGCTCAGCCAATCACAGACGCGACTGCCGGTCCCGCCCCTCTGCTTGCATTCTCGCAAGCAGAGGGCCGGCAGTGCGGCGGAGGATCGAGGGGAGGTAAGTAAGAGTTTGGGGAGCTTTTTGAAAAAAAAAAACACGCGTTGGGGCTGGGGGACATGGGGGAGCAGAATTTAAAAATCGAATTTCGGGTGGACATACCCTTTAAGACGAGATTTTTTGGTAAGGAAAAAGTGGGAACCTTTCCTTGCCTCAGCTGTAATTGCTGCTCTCTGGTTTTAAAAGGAGATACCATTTACCACCCCAGTAAAGGTACCCCAGTAAAACTAACTGGTTATGCCACATGTAACTAATGTTATTTACATGATGAAATGCCCCTGTGGCAAGGTTTATGTAGGCCAAACCACTAGACCAGTTAAAAAGTGGATACAGGAACATTGGGGCAACATTAAGTATTTTGTGGCTAATACCAACACTGACACTGCAGTGGCCAGACATTTCCATATGATGGGCCATAACTTGAACCAATTAAGATGGTCAATATTAGAAGTCCATACATTACCTAAAAGGGGGGGGGGATATGGTACATTACCTCCTACAAAAAGAGTCCATTTGGATTAAAAAATTTAATTGCCTTACCCCAAATGGTGTGAATGAAAACATTGATATTGGGTGCTTTGTCTAAACTATTGTTACGCACTGATTTTGACTATACCTTTTCTTTGCTTACAGATATTGACAGTCTGCCTTATAGCCTTGGATGGGTAAGCCCCACTATAGAATGTTAATTGTATTGTTATTGGCAGACATATATCGAGATATATATATATATATATATATATATATATATATATATAGACTATATGTTATTACCTTGCTACTGTGCCTTACATTGCCTTTTTTTGCCCCTTTTTTCCTACCAAAATATGGTTTATTTTCCTGGTAGGCCTTCATGGCAGCTCCATATGTGTTTTTGGAACTTAATGTCTTTGGACTTTGTGTTTTATTTGGACTTTACCTATTTGGACTCTGGAAACCTTTCCACTGATTGGATTCTCCACTGATGGACACTGATTGGATCTCTCATTGATGGACACTTGTTGGAAACTGGGGGGTGGTTTCAATGTGATATGATGTCATTTCCTGAGGAACTCCTTAAAAGGAGTGGTTTTAGCACTGTATGTTATACTTGAAAAGGGGTGTTTAAACCCAAAACATGTTGTGTATCTTCTGCTATTAAAGCACCACTGCAACTTGCTATGTTGGTCCAGGCTCTCCCTCATTTACTTTTTTCCAGTACTTAAGTGTTTATGGACAGATGCACTAGGAGACCCTGGGACCCGCCTTTCCTTGTGAGACTAGGAACAATATATACTTGGTATACACAGGGTTTCTAAACTTTCAGCAATTTATAACAATAACAACATGCTGTGAACTTAAAAGTATGTCTACCAATAAACAAATACACTATTTTGGACCAGATTAAATTTAAAAAATTCTGCCATCTAAAAATGTTTGTGATTATTTGTGCAAACCTCCTCCTTTCCTTCTGTATTGCTGGTAACAACATTTGGGCCAAGCAAAACACAATTTGCCAATAGCACCATAGAACTAGAGATTGCACGAACTTCTGAAAAAATCCGTTCCTATTTTTGGATTTCTGAAAAATCCGAAAATTTTAAATCAGACCCAAGTCAATGGGGAGTAAAGAAATCCGAAAAGTTTGAATAAAATAAAATAAAAATGGTAGCTTACTGTACATGACTTTGGGACCCGAGAAATGGTCTGTGGAACACGTAAAAATATCCATATCCATTAAAATAAAATAATTTTTCTTCACACACACGCTACTTTCGAGCTTCTTCATTCCATTTCAATTATTTTCCAATATTCTAAATCAAAGGTTCACAAATTCTGTATTTCTCCCCTATACGGAATCAAGGGTTAACAAATTCTTTATTTTTCCCATACACAGAATCAAAGGTTCACAAATTTGGAACCAAGGGTTTAAACATTTTGTATTTCTTGAAAACGACAATTTGATGTCTTGTATATTCCCACATATTTGATAAATTTTAAAAATCGATTTACAAATTACGAAATCCATTATCGACCGTTTGTTCTATAGAGCCGTGAAATCCTATTCAGAATCGGCTTTGAGTTTGAGTCCATCTCTGCATAGAGCTGAATAAGGCTAAAAGCAACAGCTGCAGAAGACCAAGTAAAGTAAAATATAATAATAGAATTGCCTTTAATATATGTATTAGCAAGTGTAGTGAAAGTCTTCATCAAACTAAGAGCATAAAGTTTAAGACAGACAGAAAATGCAGTCCAAGAGGTTTCAGCACCAGCTGAAAATCAAGGTGGTAGAATGTGCCTTATCATCCCCTTTTTGACTGATTTTACTATATGTACCTATTGTTTTCCTACATCTGAACGAAATCAGCAGTGGGTTTACAAATTCTCCAACATTGGGACAAGATTCCCTTAACATCGGCCAATGCCTTTTTACTATTTTTGTTACCTCCTGGCAACATGGATCATAATTTGTTACAAAGGTCAGTCTATCACCCTTTCTCTGTCTCATCCTGGGTGTCCCTCTATCCTGGGTGACCCTTTGTCGTGCACCATCAATGACATTAGTAGGATAGCCCTTGTCTTTAAACCTTTGGCACATGTTCTCCATTTGCCTTTTCTTGGCTACAGGGTCCTGTACTAACCTATCCACCCTCTTGAGTTGGCTATATGGTATTGCCTGTTTAGTATGCAGTGGATGTTGTCGGTTTCTGATATAATTGGGTAGCGAAACCCTCCTTAGCCTTAATGATCAAAATGTCTAAAAAATGGACCTCAGACGGGCTGTAATTCATATCAAACTGGATACTGGTATGGAGGCTATCCAGTACGGCATGGAACTGCAATAGGGTATCAATGTCATCCCGCCATAGGACGAGCACATCATCTATGTATCTCCACCAGGCAACACAGTGTGCCTGGAAGAGATCCAACTGATAGATGCACTCGCCCTCAAGCCATGCCATAAAGACATGGCTTGAGGCGGGAGCAGCATTGGACCCCATCGCGGGCCCACACAGCTGCAGATATAATTCCTCTTGAAAAACAAAATATTTGTTAGTATGATTTCCAAAAGACTTAAGATCAATTCTGACTGTCCCATTGGGACATCATCAAACAACCACTACTGGGTGGCTTTAAGCCCCTCACAATGTGGTATGGATGTGTAAAGGCTGGCTATATCAAATGTGGCCAACAACCAAGTGTCAATTCCCCCAACCTCCAAATCCAAAATTTTGTCAAGCACATCCATGCTATCTCTAATGTAGGAGGGTCAGGAACACAAAGGACTGTGCACACCAGACTTGTTGCAAATCTAGCGTTTATTGAGGCATCAATAAACACAATGTAACGTTTCAGTGCCCATGCACCTTCGTCAGACACATACAAAGTTTAAAATCAAGGACGGACCCTTAAATAGGCTAAAAACTGCCCATCACTGCCACCAAGTTGTAACAATTCAAAATACACTGGCAAACAAGCATGAACATTGTAACAAAATATAAAAAAACACATATGCTTGTGAAGGTTCTCATTCATCCAGGTCATGGTATATCTGTTGTATTCAATTAGATCTTGAAATGTAGTTCTTGAAGACGTTTCGCTAGTCATCCGACTGGCTTTCTCAATTCAGGTGTTAAAACAGCATTGTACATGGCAGACAGTTGGTGTCGAACCCCCCCACCTCTATTTAGGCTTGGTTTCTTTATTTTCACATAAATGGCCTCCTTAACACCTCTCTTGAACCAGTCACGTTCCTTCGCCAATATGTTAACATTACAATCTTCAAAGGTATGTCCTTTATCCTTAAGATGCAGGTACACGGCTGAGTCCTGACCCGAGGAATTGGCTCTTCTGTGCTGGGCCATACGTTGATGCAGTTGCTGTTTGGTCTCCCCCACATACAAATCAGAGCATTCTTCACTGCACTGCACTGCATATATGATGTCGCTTTTCTTGTGTTTTGGTATTGGGTCTTTCGGATGTACCAATTGCTGCCTCAGTGAGTTGTTCGGTTTAAAGCAGACAGGGATACGATGTTTTTTTGAAAATTCTTCTTAATTTCTCGGAGACCCCTGCTACATATGGGATGACCATGTTCTTCCTCCTGTCTTGCTTTTCCCCTTCACTGTTGGTATTTGTGTTCTTTTCTTTCCTTCTACTTCTTTTGACAAAGGCCCAGTCTGGATAGACACAGATTCTTGTACAAGTCATTCTGAATTGAGAAAGCCAGTCGGATGACTAGCGAAACATCTTCAAGAACTACATTTCAAGTCCAGTTGATCTAATTGAATACAACAGATAAAAAAAACACATACTATACCAATAGTATAATAAGAATTGTAACCATAAGAAACAACCATTAGAGACAATTTATCTCTTGGGCAGGAAACAAGATAATCCCAGGTTCATATTTAATCCGCTGGGCTGAACTACATTTAATGTGAAAATCCAATATGCCTCTCTACGGAGGAGGGCATTCTGACGGTCACCACCTCGTGCAAGAGGTGGGAGATGGTCAATGACCATCCCCCGTAGATCGGACACCTGATGTTTAATTGTCCTAAAATTATTGGCAACAGGCGGATCATCACTTTTCTGTGGAACAGAATCAGATTTGGCTAGTGCCTGTTTAATGTCACTACGGGGACGTTGGAACCTATGCTTAAATGGGCCCACTGTCTTCCCCACATAAATGAGGGGACCGGAACACTTCAACATGTACACACAAAACTCTGTGTTACAGTTGTAGTATGCTGGTATCCTAAATGCACGCCCAGAATATGGATGTGTAAAACATTCTCCAGTGATCAGTGCATTACACACATTACAGTTGCTGCATCTGTAACAACCCTTACGTTCTGAAAATGAAAATGACCTCTTTTTGTATTTCTCAACTGGGTCAGCCTGCACAAGTGCAGTATATAACGACTGGCCCTTGGTGTAAACGCTAAGAGGTTTCCATTGTGTCTCTGAACCAAGCATAATATCACCCTCTACCGTGGGCCAGAACCTGGTCAGATTTCACTTGACCATTTCTGATCCGGTGGAAAACCTTTGGACAAAGGGAACACCAAATACATGGTCATTGGGAAATGATGGTACAGCAACTCCCTCCAGTGCCTGTTTAATAACCAAATTGGAATACTGGCGAGATTTAAATTTTTGAACCATACGTTCCATTTGAATGGCCCTGTCACCAGGATCTGAACAGATCCTATTCACCCTAGTGAATTGGGACTTTGGCAGCCCTTTGAAAACATGCCTGGGGTGAAAACTCTCACCATGCAATATTGTATTGTGTTCCTGTCCATTGGCTTCGTGAAGAGAGTCGTGTGCACCTCACCGTTAGTAATCATACCTTGGGCATCCAGATAATGTACCATTACTTGTGAGATTTTGACTTTTAGTTCAATATGGGTGTCTATCTCATTGAAAAATTTCACAAACTCATTGGCCTGTTCCAAAGAGCCTTACCAGATGTTAAATAAAGCATCTATATAACGCCACATGTTGACCACATGCGCATTAAACTACGGATGTTGGTACACACGACTCTACTCAAGGAAACCGACAAACAGGTTCGTATAGGACGGAGCTACGGGACTGCCCATTGCAAACATTCCAACAGGGGGGCTACCATTATGTTTCTTCATGAGATGGTACTCAATGGCTCTTAGCCCATAGAATGTTCAATATTTGTATACAACAATGTGATATCACCCGTGATCACAAGCCAATGATCTTGGCAGGGACCAGTGTTGTGTAACTTCCCAAGGAAATCGCCCGTATCTTTTATATGTGATATATATGTACCATCCCATGAAGAAACATAAGAACACTGCTTGCTGCATATTTACTTTACTTTAATTTGTTTTGGAGCCTTTAGTTGCCCATAAATACAAAAAAAACCTTTGGACTCTTATAATTGCCTTTTTTTCCTTAATCTGTTAGATAGGCATTATGAGTAGGCTATGAGTGGACTAGAAGGATGTATGTCTTAATGCAATCTCCAATTTTCATTACTATGTTACATAGATAATGGGAAAGCCTCTTATCTGGATAGATGGCAGTTTTATCTAAATGTGTTCAGTTTGATTTATGTCCCAATAGTTCCATACTTCCATTCTGCTTTGCATTCTGTCTTATATGTGATTGTTTCTTCTACTTCTCAGGTGGCAATAGTCCAGATACTGCACTTGTTATGTTTTAGCATTAGATGCTGATATTTAAGGAGCAGCTCAGTTGTACTAGTCTAATAAGAAAATGGTCAAGATATGATTTACTTCTTAAGCAATGGCCATACTGGACAATAATTGTATGTGTGTGTCCGTTGGTGGTGCAGGATCACACGTGTGTACAAACATTTAATGCAAGGCTCACATAGCATGTCAAGATTGTAAGGCATCTAAAAAACGTTGGCTTTCTCTACAGTTGTATAAAAAGGTCAGAGCAGTGGCAGCTTTGTTTTGTCAATCTGTCATCAATTACAATTGTGGATTTGAACAATAATATTTACAGGGTATTTTAACATGGTCCTATTCCGGCATTACACACATGTTATGCTCTAGTATGTTTTAGAGACTTGATTACCATATAAGAACTGCAAGTGGTAATTTCAGGCAAACATTTAGAATATCCAGAAGTTATTTTTATATTACCTAAAGGCATTTATCAATGCTAAATTTTCAGAGAACAATTAATTAAACTGGACTGTGGTTCAACCAATATATTCACCAATATATTTCTAACTTGTAATACATTACAGTCCCAAATTTAATTGTGATGTAATCATACAGGTAACATGGTGAAATCATTATGATTTTAACCGGAAATAGTACCGTATATACTCGAGTATAAACCGGCCCGAGTATAAACTGAGGTACCCAATTTCAGCTAAAAATCCTAATAAAGTTATTGACCCGAGTATAAACCGAGGGTAGAAACTTGGCATTCAAGATGTTTGGAAACTACAACTCCCAGCTAATAAAGCATGCTGGGAGTTGTAGTTCCCAAACATCTTGAATGCCCCCCTCCCCCTCAGTTCAGTTTGTACCTGTGGGCTCTTCTCCCTGTGGACTCTTCTCCCTATGGACTCCTGTGGACTCTTCTCCCTGTGGACTCTTCTCCCTGTGGACACTTCTCCCTGTGGACTCTTCTCCCTGTGGACTCTTCTCCCTGTGGACTCTTCTCCTGGACTCTTCTCCCTGTGGACTCTTCTCCTGTGGACGACTCTTCTTCTTCTATCTGTGGGCTCTTCCTCCATCCATCCTGGCAGGTACGGTATCGGCATTCCGGCAGCGCGCGCGCCATTCCTGTACCGGCGCGCCGGCTGACGTCACTGCCCGGCGCCGGGCTTGCGCCGGGCAGTGACGTCAGGCGGCGCGCCAGTGCAGAAAAAGATCGCGCGGCTTGCAGAATGCCCAGTAATGGTGACTCGAGTATAAACCGAGTCCGAGTTTTCAGGCTGATTTTTCAGCCTGAAAAACTCGGTTTATACTCGAGTATATACGGTATTTTCGCGAGACAGTAAAAGCTTTCATAGGACATTTCTAAAACATAGATATTACTATTCCAGTGTGTTTGGAAATGTTTCTTACATAAAATGCACTGCAGAATCATGGTATTTGGCTGATCACTATTGTATGAAAAACTGTCGTGTTATAGGTCCCAGATAAAAATATGAAGTATATCACTTTTGCACTACTTTTTGTATTTCTTTCATAAACTGTTTTGTAGGTAATCCAAAATAATGATATACTGACAGGGATGGAATAAAAGATTACACAAAGATGCAGTGCTTGTGAAGGTACTCATTTATCCAGGTCATGATATATTTGTTGTATTCAGTTAGTTCAACTGGACTTAAAGTTTAGTTAGTCTTCCTACTGGCTTTCTCAATTGAGAATGACTTGTACAAGAATCTGTTGGCAATATAAGTACCCTGGAAAGTCTCAATTAGCATATCACAGCCAGGGGCAATCACGCCTTGCATTCAGACGTTCCCTAACACCTTACTGTGATAAGATAATTGGGACTTTCCAGGGTAATTGCTAACTGATTTTTGTACAAGTCATTTTGAATTGAGAAAGCCGGATGACTAGCGAAACGTCTTTAAGAACTAAACTTTAAGTCCAGTTGAACTAACTGAATACAACAGATATAAAAAGATGCAGTATTTCATCAGATGGTACGTCCTGTTAAAGTCAAACCATATGAGTGAAAGTGGGGTCATAACCTGATGTTTAGTCCTCCTAACAGGTTACTGGCTTCTTGTGCAGCAGAGGTGGTCACAAACACATTGGGAAAAAAAGAGTTTACTTATAATTGTTTCTCTTTATTCATATAATGATGGATACAAAATCTACATAAATACAAACTCCAGATAAACTGTAAAAATTCTGTTAAAAGAAACCAAGAAGAACATCTGCCTTAAGGCATTTATAATAATAAAAAAAGATAGCATACAATGATAAAAACTGGCAGATAACAGCTGAATTATAAAAAGACGAGAAAGAAAACACATTGCTGCATTCAGCAAACTATGTTCCTGTTTATATCAAGGAAAGTGTGGGATGAGGTGTTTCATTTCCAAGATGAATGTTACATTTCTAGTGGGTGGTGTCAGTCGATCTTGTATAAGTAATTAGAAATGTCAATAACTATAGCATCTCTTTTGTCAGAAACAGCAGTATTCAGTAGGTGCTACAACTGTTAATCTCAAAATAACTAAAATTATAACCACTAATTACAGATGTTGGCATTTATGACGTTCCGCTGCATATTTAGATCATTTGATTACTTTTCTGTTTTCTGCCATGTTTGTTGCCTTCCATGTATGATTCTCATTATTATCTGGAATATTCCCCTATTCTAGACATCCATTATTAGCTGCATGGAATTGTTAGTGTGCATAATGTTTAAATTGAAAACTAACAAACAAAAATCTACACAACACATTATTGCCTACTATAATATAGGCTGAGCCTTTAATATGATAATGAGCAAGTGCGATTAATTAAAATATATATATTGATAAATATATTAGTCCCAGTGCACTCTTCCTGCTTTTCCACCAGGTATAGGTGGAATAGTCATACACAAAAGGTATATATAGTCATACACAAAAATAATCCAAATCCTGGGCACTCTTGGATTTTTTTGATAATAAATACAAATTGTTTTGAAAATCCAAGAGTGCCCAGGATTTGGATTATTTTTGTAAAAAAAAAAAAATTGTATAAAAGCTATAATTGGATGATGCACTTCTTTTTTTACAATACTAGCATATACTAAGGGAGCACATAGCAACTGTACTGAGCTGTACAGCCTATTTTGTTTTGCCCAACTGATTTATTAACCAAGATTCAAAAATCAATACATTTATTCACCTGAGAACAATATATAATGGAAAAAAAAGTGTAAATCGTGAAATTATTTTTACCATCAGATCCCTGGGGTTACAATCAAATTATTAGATTGGGGATTGATTGGATGCAAAATATTGGCCAGTGCGCAACAGCCCTTAGTTGGTTTGGCAGGTAACTTTTCAGGTCGTTTGGAACAATTATTTTATGATACCATCTTATTATAATTGACTGTGTTAAACACAGGTAGAAATTCGACAACAATAAATAAATAAAGAACAGAGACATAAATTGATGGGCTACACCCATAGTTTATCAAGTATATATAAACTGAAAATATGTCACTATAGTTAAGGGACCTTTAGGGAAATTCATGGCCGGCTGCCAGATGGGGAAAGTGGGGTTAAAGTCACAATAACCAATTCACGTTCGCTTAACAAAACTTTAACCCCTTGCTTGTAGTGGCTACATAAGTATCACAAGAGTATCATCTCTCCAGCGGCAGCAGGGCTCCATTTACACAAGTATTTAATGTCAGCTAATAGCTGGCGTTAAATTCTTACATAAGGTTAAGTCGCCCTACTTGTGTTTACTAGTGGTGAATACCAGTTTCAAAATGAACCTGGTTTTAAAATGAACCTGGTTTAGAAATTCCACAAAAAAGCTTGAATACTTGAAATACTTGAAAATTCTAACATTTTTATTAAACATTTTTATTGAAAATTCGAAACTTATGTTAAATACTTGAAATTTACAATTGTCAAATGTAAAATTTCCAATTCAATTAGGTTTGAACTGGATTTTTTAACATCAGTAAGTTCCGAGGAACCACGTTTAGAACGAAACTCGCCAGTTTCGTTCATCTCTAGTGTTTACATACTGTATTGTCAACTTCTTGTTGTTAATCTAAGGCTTTGCTATACATATTCAATGTGAATAAAGTTTGTTATTTATTAGTTTTAAATGATTTTTGTGACCATTGGATGATTTAAGCAACGATAATTACAATCATAGTGATTACACTGCTGTATTACGGTATTTTTATACGCTGAAGCCATAAAAACTCCTTAGGATTTGAATCTATTCTTCCTCGTGCAGACTGGACTAACATTTAGGAAGTAATATCTATGATTTTTGGACATGACCTGACATTTTGCTTAGCATTTAAGATTTCAAAACAAGATGTTGAATCTCATAAAATATATATTGCAGCAGATGGCAAGAGTTTCTTTAGTGCAACCATGTGTATGTGAATTGTGGATTGATGGAAAGGAAATGTCACTGATAAATTACTTGTTGTTACATTAAGCTGGCTATAGGAATTCTATTAATGAGGAACAATATTCAAAATCTTTGTTTTTCCCAGTGCTTCTTTTTAATTTATTAGTGAGATGGGCAGATGTTCTGTATTTATGGTACAAATTATCTCCTTTTAAATGTTGTAATATATGTCAGAGTTATTTAAAATTTAACATCACTGTTTCGTAAGATTAGGGTATATCCCCCAAACCAATGCAAGCCCCACACTTCAAAAAGTACTATTGGGGTTAGTGTGGATTTTGCACTGGTTTTGTAGGGCCTGCAAAATTTATTGAATCTGGAACACCACACTGTTTCCATGTTCCTGCATGGAGGGAGGGGCCAGCTTACTCTGCCAAAATGGGTACAATAGTTATTCTTATATATCTGGTCAGTAATGCAGGTATTAAAGTGCAAAATTTATCAGTCGGGGGCAGGTAAATGACAGTTGACCAGTTTCCCATTTTAAGGGTCTACATGCCCTTTAAAAAAGTCCATAATAGCTTAAAATTAAGGAGACCAAAACCTTCAACAATGTGGTGGACTATAGCAGACATCCATGGGTGTTGTCTTTGAGCACTGTGTAATATAGTAACATAGTAATTAAGGTTGAATAAAGACATACGTCCATCAAGTCCAACCTATTCACCCTCTTTTTTTTTTTTTTTAACCCTACCTAACAGTTGATGCAGAGGAAGGCAAAAAAACTGCTAAAAAGGGGGGGGGGGGGGAAATTCCTTCCTGACTCCAATTGGTAATCTGAAAGTATCCCTGGATCAACCAGATCTATATGTATTAATACCAGTAATTCTCAATATTTTTTAGTTTTAGAAACTTATCTAGGCCTTTTTTAAAGCTATTCAATGAACTTGCCATTACCACTTCTGCTGGAAGACAGTTCCACAGTTTCACCGTTCTCACTATAAAGAAATCTTTCCTAACCTGAAGATGAAACTTCTTTTCTTCCAACCTTAAAGGATGTCCACGAGTCCTCTGATATGACCTATTAGTAAACAATGCACCAGAGAGTTCATTGTATGGCCCATTAATATCTTTGTATAAGGTTATCATGTCGCTTCTCCAATGTAAACAGCCCTAACTTGTCTAATCTGCCTGCATATTCAAGCCCCCTCCATTCCCCTTATTAATTTAGTTGCCCTTCTCTGAACTGCTTCCATTTCCAAGATGTCCCTTTTGTAAATGTGATTCCAAAACTGCACTGCATATTCTAAATGAGGCCTTACCAGTGCCTTGTAAAGAGGGAGAATAACATTTTTCTCTCTTGAATCTTTTCCCCTCTTTATACAAGACAATATCTTGCTAGCTCTAGTCGTTGCTACCTGGCATTGTTTGCTATAGCTAAGTCTGTTATCTACCAGAACCACCAAACCTTTTTCCATTACAGATGCACTTAACACAGAGTTATTTATGGTGTAGGTGGCACAGGGATTATTAAATCCCAAAGGCATCACCTTACATTTATCAACATTGAATCTCATCTGCCATTCTGTTGCCCATTTTGATAATCATTCTAGGTCTGCTTGCAGCACTTGCACATCATTTGAAGTTTCCAAAGCTCTGCATAGTTTAGTTTCATCAGCAAACACTGAGACCTTGCTCTGAATGCCCCCTTCTAAGTCATTTATAAACAGATTAAACAGAAGCGGCCCCAGTACAGAACCCTGAGGCACTCCGCTTAGAACTTTAGCCCACATAGATGTAGCTCCATTAACCACCACTCTGTTTGCGATCCAATAACCAGTTATCTATCCATGAACAAATATTTTATTCAAGGCCAACAGTCCTCAGTTTATACATTAGTCGCCTATGTGGTACAGTATCAAAAGCTTTCGCAAAATCCAAATATACCACATCCACTACTGTGCCTGAATCTAACTTCTTTCTCGCTTCTTCATAAAAAACAATTAAATTTGTCTGGCATGATCTATTTCTCATAAATACATGCTGACTGACTAATAAGATGATCTCTGGAGAGATGTGATCCCGTAACAAAGTTTCCAGCACCTTCCCTACCACTGATGTTAGGCTTACAGGTCTATAGTTACCAGGCTGTGAACGACTACCTTTTTTGAATATTGGTATTACATTGGCCTTTTTCCAATCCAGCGGCGCATCCCCAGACCAAAGCGAATCTGAAAAGATGAGAAACAGTGGTCTAGATAGAACTGAACTAAGCTCTTTTAAAATCCGAGGATGCAATCCATCTGGTCCTGGGGCTTTATTGATATTAACTTTGTCAAATTGTTTGCGTACCATATCCTCTGTTAGCCAATGTGAATACTCTTCATTTCTTCCCTGCATGTTATTACAATCCCTGCTGTAAGGACAAGGATTCTTAACAGTAAAACTGATGTAAAAAAACTTTTTAGCAGATCCTCTACAACTACTTCAGCCCCATTATTTAATCGTCCCACATTCTCAGTCCTCATCTTTTTACCATTTATATACTTTTGGGGGTTGGACTTGCTTTGTTCGGAAATCCATATTTCATTTTCTATTTTAGCTAGTTTTTATCTAGTTTAATTGCTTTTTGCACTCTTTATTACAGCTTTTGTACTCCCTGTAAGCCTGTTTTGTTCCCTCTGTTTTCAAAATTTTAAAAACCTTTTTCTTGTTTTCCATTTCCCTTTTTACCTGAGCATTAAGCAGGAGTGGACCTACTTTTTTTACACTTGTTACCTAAAGGTACAGATTTAGAAATGTAATAGTTTAATATCCCTTTAAAAGTGGTCCACATCTGCTCTGTATCTTTACCTAGAACCAATTCCCCCCAGTCTATGAGCAGGAGTGATTCATTTAACAGCATAAAATTAGCTTTCCTAAAGTTAAAAGTTTTTGTTAACCCAGTGCACTTTAGTTTTTTGCAGCCTATATTAAATGACAGTATATCATGGTCACTATTCCCTAAGCTTCCCATTACCTTCATCTCCAAAATGAGCTCAGGGTTATTAGATATCACCAGATCCAACAACGCATTCTGTCTAGTAGGAACTTCTACCATCTGTGAAAGAAAATGCTCATATAGGAAATTTAAGAACTTTATACCTTTTAAGGTGCTGGCAGTTCCCTTACTCCAATCTATGTCAGGGTAGTTACAATCCCCCATAACCAGAACATGCCCCATACCAGCAGCCTTCGCCAACTGCATATGGAGATTCATTTTCACCTCCTCCCCGGCATTTGGTGGCTTATAACATACTCCAACAATTAATTTCCACCCCTTCTTGCTCCTGTACACAGTTCCATCCATATTGTTCTGCCGTATGTTCACTCCCCATCTATTCCATCTTTTAAATTTGGCTTCAATTCCTGTTTAACATACATAGATAATCTCCTCCTCTTATTAACTCTGTCATGTAAATAAGAAGTATTTCAATATTTACTGTCCAGTCTATCTGTTGTATTCAATTAGATCAACTGGACTTGAAATGTAGTTCTTGAAGACGTTTCGCTAGTCATCCGACTGGCTTTCTCAATTCAGAATGACTTGTACAAGAATCTGTGGCAATTATGTATCCTGGAAAATCCCAATTAGCATATCACAGCCAGGTGTTAAGGGTGTGATATGCTAATTGGGATTTTCCAGGATACATAATTGCCACAGATTCTTGTACAAGTCATTCTGAATTGAGAAAGCCAGTCGAGGACTAGCGAAACGTCTTCCAAGAAACTAATTTCAAGTCCAGTTGATCTAATTGAATACAACAGATATACCATGGCCTGGATGAATGAGAACCTTCACAAGCATACTGTCCAGTCGTGTAAATCATTAAGCCATGATTCTGCTATACCATTCACATCATACCTTTCCTTTAAAGCTATTATTTCAAGTTCCCCGTTTTTTCCAGCCAGACTTCTTGCATTTGTAAACATACATTTTAGATTATCAATTGATTTACTTCCATACATGGTCGTACATGTTTCCTTATCCTCTATGCTCCCCCCTCCCCCTTCTCCATCCTCCGTTGTGTTAATAGCCCCCTGATCCCTAACTTCTCTATCTACCCCTGTGTAGTTCAACATACCCTCCCTCCCATACCTAGTTTAAAATCTCCTCCAACCCCCTAGCCATCTTCTCCCCCAAAACAGCTGCACCATCACCATTGAGGTGCAATCCGTCTCTACTAAAGAGCCTGTAGCCAACAGAAAAATCAGCCCAGTTCTCTAAAAACCCAAACCCCATTTCCTTACACCACTCTCTTAGCCACGCTCCCATTGCCTCCCTAGCGTAGCACATGGCTGCGGTAGTATTTTTGAAATCCCTACCCTTGAGGTCCTTGCTTTTAACTTGGCCCCTAATTCTCGGAAATCATTTTTAAGGACCTCACCTCCACCTCTAACTTTGTCATTGGCACCAATGTGAACCAAGACCGCCGGGTCACTCCCAGCCCCACCCAATAATCTGTCTACACGATCCACCACATGTCGAACCCTAGCACCAGGCAGACAACATACTGTTCGGCATGCAGGTTCTTGGCGAAAGATTACTCTATCTACCCTTCTAATAATGGAGTCCCCTACCACTACCACCTTCCTATCCTTCCTAGCCCCAAGTTCTCCCTCCCTTGTATTGGAGATGGCCATCCCCTGGGTGCTCAAGGGAAAGGCTCGCAATATACAAGCTGCTTCTGAGCCATTTTCGCAAATCTGTTGGGATCGACCAACTGGGAAGACGCGCCCCTATCCTTCCATCCCCTACTTCCCCTGGTGACCCTTACAAATCTATCTTCCTTTACCACCTTATTTGCCCCATCTCCACCCTCCAGTTTACTGGCCCCTGCCATTACCTGCATTTCCCCCAGGTTTGCTAAGCCCTGCAATGCTGCAAGTTTCCCCTTTAGATTCTGGACCTCAGATTCCAAATGGGCAACCCACTCACATCTGACACATACATAGGTCCCTTGGGCGGCTGCTCCAAGATCCCATACATGCGGCAGCATGCACACTGCGTGGCCCCAACAAAACTGTCCATACTAAACAGCAGTTCACAGCAACAGCAATACACAGCAACAGCAATACACCAACAGCAATACACACCAACAGCAAAACACACCAGAGAAACAGCAATACACACCAGAGAAACAGCAGTGTTGTTCTTAAATCCTTTTTTGTTCTATTGATTACTAAAACAATGTATAGATCAGATAAAAAGCTGAACAAATTCTTTTTTGGCTTATCATAAACTATGTGCTAAAATATTTACATTGTTTGTTAAGGGGTATTTCCAACCCCCAAACTAAAATTTCACCTATTAATTACTCCCCAAATCCTAGACCTATCTAGGTTAGAAATTGTCTCTGTGGCTCCTTAAAATATACCAGCAGCGGCGCCTGTAACTGACATTATGTTGTGGCCAATCACTGATGTCCCTACCACTCCAGCCCCTACTGAAACTCCGGCTCCACTGAAACATTTTTTGCAGCCTTGCATGGTCTAGGTTTTGAGGAATAATTAGTTTAAGGTTACATTTTAGTTCGGTGGGTAGACATGCCTTGGAAAATAAAAGATTGTTGTAAGTCCAGCCAGGCACATAATGATTTTCCTGCATTTAAACTACCAAGACACTGTCAATTCCTTTACCAAATTTTAAAAAATGTTATTCATTATTTTGAACCATTAAAAAAAACAAACCTAAAATGATTTAAAACATTAAACATAAAATATAAAAATATAATTAAAAAAAAATAAAAAAATAAAAATATATATATTTCATCTGGCTTTTTATTCTTGTCATTATTGACACAAAAGCACAAAGGAAAGAGAGAAAAAAAGTGTATCTTCAATATCAGAACAATAATGGAATCACTTGGTGGAAATAATTAGGTTTTAAGTAATGCAATGTCTTACTTAGCAACAACTAATGATGCTGGGACCCCATACTGAGCACACATGGATAATACTTCCAATTACATATCCTTGTAATACCTATAATAAGACATTCATGCAAAACACCTGAAATCCTTTGGACATCTTAACTATTTTTATTCTAAAACCCACTACAAAGAATACAGTATTTTCCTTTTCATTCACATTTGTATTACAATGCATACATTGGGATTATCTGTATAAGGTCAGGCAAAACCTGAATGAAAATGAACATAAGAATTGTGAGCTATTATCATTGTAAAATTGTCCCCAGTAGTTACATTAGTCTGGCAAATCAGTGGTGATACAGTTTAATGCTTTAAATGGTACCATTACTGGGAATATTATTTTAAAAAAAAAATAAACGCCCCCCCAGAATGAGGACCTAAAATGCTAGGTCCTCACCAATGTGTTAACCTTGTGTCTCCTGCACCAGTGTTAAGATACTCATTGCTGTCAGTCCTAGCAGCCAAATTTGGCATGGGGCTTGGCCAATGGGAGGGCATGCTTTTTTCTAAAAGTGTGTGTTCCCATTGGGCAGGCTCTGAACATAAATCAGAAGGTGAAATTGTAAGCACCGAGAGGAGATACGAGGCAAACCTAGTATGAGGTTGAGGACCTAGTATTTTATTGTATTGTCCTTTTAAGTCTTAAGTCTTCTTAAGATCTTCATTCCGAATTTTGTTTAAAGCACACCAAGAGATTGTACATCAATCTTGGGGGGGTGTATTTATTTCTATAATAAATGTTGGGGGGTGGACATGCCTTTTAATGTCCGACAATGAAAGGTATGGGTGACAATGTCCCCAGTGAGGCGCATCAAGCCTCCTGGCAAACAAGGGCTTGTCTATTGGTGAAGCGAGTGGTTGTATATTGGGGTATATGGGCTGAAGGAATAGTTGGGGATCTGGAGCATTACACTTTTTTTAATGCTTTGAAATCCCCCAAAATTGGTATTTTTTATAAATTGTTGGTACAAAAATTCATTTTGGCCTAAAACTATTTGCAACATGCATCACACTTTATATACTGTAGAAGACCCAGAGTGGCTCCTCTAAGAAGAAAACTACTTAAATCAATATCTATTTCCCTCTCTTTGCACAGGGCACTTTGTATCAAGGGAAGTTAAACCACTATTTACTTTTGTTTCTTCTAGCTTAATAGAATGGTATAATCAAGAATAAAAGATTGTTAGTTTTCAACAGGAACTCAGAATTGCTAAAACAGAAGAAGACTGTAGAATCTACTTAGCTCAAGGAATGTAATTATATGAAAGGTCCCCATATTGCCTGACAACTTTATTGCAGCTGAAACACAGCTATAATGTATTTCATCATAAACATAATGTAATCTGAATCTGAACCTACTCCATTAACACATTGTGTTACAGTATGTCCCTTATCAGTGCCACCAGAGCTACAGTACTTCTGGCAATACTGAATCAGCTGTTTTTCTAATGTGCCATGCACTGTTTGAGTACACGGACTCACTGAGAATCTATTAACATAGTTATTTTATTGTCTGTCTTAATCAAATTCATCAATCTTAAATACTTACAGGGAGATGAAATATAGGATAAAATGGAGTTAACCCCATGCTTGATGTAATATTAGGTTAGCTTGGTGGTTAACTACATTTTCCCAGGGTCTGTGCCTGTTAAATTGAGGCGTTACATTCCACGCTCCTTACCTTCTAGGTTCCTGTGATTACTGAATCACAAGAACCCGGAAGGAAGAGGAACATGGTGGTATTAGATCTCCTGTTAATGCCTGAAACTACAGCACTAGCTATCCAAACACCTTTTCCTGGCAACATGTCCTTGTGCTTTTATTTTAACAAATTCTATTTTACAAAGCTTCATGTTATCTTGGAAATAATTATTACATCATTACAATTCATTGCAGTGATTTAGTTGTATAAGGACCTGTTAGTAGAGGTGTATTACAAAGCTGCCATAGATCTCTAGTCTTCGCCAATTAACTCTCCTCATTTGTGCAGGTTTTCTTTCAATTATAAAGAATGACAGCTCAGACTAGTATAATGAAAGTACATTGTGCCTACTTAGCTTGTGAAAAGGTGAATTTATTTTTAGTTTTTTCCTGTAACTCTTGGTTTGGGGCATTTTAAATAATATATCCTATCATTCCTATGTAAAACATATACTGTAGTACACTAACATAATACACATTATAACCTGGGATCAATTATTCTATGGCTGTTTCTAGTTACATTTTATTTTCAAAAGGGTCTGTCTGAGTGATATTGTTCAACCATAAACACAGAATGCATTAGGGTTCTCTTAAGAGTGGTAACTTTACAGAGAAAAAGGTCTTAATTTATTATTATGGATTTATATAGTGCCAACATCATGCATTTGAATTACAACGATAGACTCACATCAGGCCCAGAAGAACTTATTATCTAATCACACATACAACCCTTGGTGAAGAGGGTTTTGGTTTTACTTGGTCTATAAATTGACCTGAGGAAGGACCCTTTGAGGTCTGAAACATGTAGTGCTACAGCTAATAAATACCACGTTGATGGAATGAAGTTTAACCGAGGCTCTTTCTTGTTCTTGATGTTTGTGTTTTAATTGTTGCTGCACTGTGGTAAGGCCTTCCACATGATTGTAGAGTTGAAGTATTGTGCTAAAGGTAATACCACTAGTCTGTTTGAACCTATCAGTTGGTATTAATGATTGTGGGGGAAACGCAAGGAAGCCAACACAAGCACAGGGAGAACATACAAACTTGCAGAGTACAGAGGATTTAACCCAAAGGACACTGCAATGACAGAGGATTTAACCCAAAGGACACTGCAATGACTGATCTACTCTGTATGGAGAACTTAAATACATTTTATAACATTTCATCCTGATTTATAGCTTAGAAACCACAGATTAAAATGAAGTATCATATCTCTTAAACAAAACTTTGCTAAAGAGAACATCATGTCAAAAAAAAGTAGTTTTTTTCATACCTATACCTTTTACTAACTATAAAAGTTTTAGAATAGCAAGCTTTGCTTTCAGAGGCTTAGTCACCTTCTTAAACTGTATTTTCAGATCATAAAAAAAGAATATTGAAAAAAAGAAACTCTTTTGAGGAAAGAAAAACACTGTTCTGCATAACTTTTGTTAATACATGAAAAATGCATCATTTATATGCATTTTATTACTTTATTCTTATTCTCTGTTAAAAACTTTGTTGGATTTTGTTATTTTTTTTAAAATGTAATAACAAATACACTTTTCAACTTCATGTTTTAAATTTATTTTTTATTGAAATATTTTGTTAAAATCTTCAATAAAAAAATGGGTGGATTAAAGGACAACAAAACTGTAAAAATTAACCTTTTAAAAATTAAAAGTACGGTAGATTTATTATTCCTACCTCCCAATATCATTTTATTTAGAAGCACCAGCACATACAGTTTTCATCTGCCAGGTTAGTGCCCTGGGCTTTGCTGTTGGAAAGATAGTGCTGAAGCACTGAGAAAACCTGGCAATGAGGGTCTTATTTAACTTGAATTACATCTTTCATACTATTCTGATCTGCCAATACACTTACTCTTATGGCTGATACACATGGTTCAATATCTCAACACAATAAACTGCCCAGACTAAAATATTGCTAGGTCAGGATGAAATATCTATAATAAATTCCAACCCTACCAATTTTTCATGAGCAATTTTTATGCAAATTGCACACAGGATGGATCACTACTATATTACAGCTATATTCGGTATGTCTTTTGTCAGGAATATTAATAAGGCCTAATGAAAAAGGTAAAACTCATTATATTAAGTCTAATTAAATTATAGAGGGAATGGGAGCAAATGAATTCTTCTGAGAGGAATATGTTCTATTTTAAAAAAATATATATTTTTAATGATTTAATAGAAAACAAATTTGACATAAATGTATAATGGTCTTTTAATGATTCCTTCACTAAGTAGTTAGAGTGATGCATTACAAATTAAGCTGCATGCCAATGTACAGCACAGCAGCCTTACTGAAATCAGGTTACACATATTTCAGCAAAATGTCATTGGTTCAAAGGTGCACCTTAAGTGAAAAGTAGAAATTAATGAACCCATTACAGTCTGATCCTCTAACCCATTTGCCAGTACATTTAGCTGTAATGCTTCACTGAACTGGTTCCTTCATCCCTAATGATGCATTTAAGTATATGCTACATTTACTGCATTGGTTTACATTTACTAACACAGGGAATTAATCAGTGCCTAAAAACTACAATTAGCAATGCATTTTATTAGTTGTCTTGTTTGAAATGCACAATGTATTGGTGAACAGTGTATTCTATTGTTCCTTTTTTGCTAATGTTTGCTAGGGGGACCTGATCTTGTTTATTTCTGAAACCCTATTAAAATCATGCTAACTCATTCAATATCACTTTAACTCAACTTTAAGTCCAGGTTTGGACTGGCTGGGAGGGTTTCCCAAAGACACAATCATCGCTCACGATTTTTAAGCAGGATGTGATATTGCTGAACCTTCTCACAAATTCTACCTAGAGATGTGATTTAGGGTTCATTTTAAAGTTGCAATGGAAGGCTTTTTGTATAACCCTAACTTGTTTGGAATAATTGGAGAATACAGTTACCATTTAATGTTAATCAAATACAATGATTTTGAAAATTCCTTATCTGGGATTTGATTTCGGCAGTGCCACAGTATGCTTGTTGTTTAGCACAATTAAAATTACTACACTGCACTGAGATTTTTTCTTAAATCTTAAAGTATTATGGTGCAAAAATGATCTAACTAACTTTTGTTCTAGTGGTTACATTCCCTAGTTTAAAAAAATAAAAACTATACTAAACAGTGGTATAGCAGGGAAAAGGGGTAATGTAATCTTTAGGCTTGACTTGCTGTAAGATGCCTGCTTTGTATTAACTCTTTTTTTGATAGGTGAACTGAAAGTGTGGTTTCTTCAAATCAGTTTAAAGTACATAAAACTCAGAAGATCTATCACAGATAATTCTAAAAAATAAAAAAGGACCACATTTATTTACTGTCTTTGGTTATAAAACTGAAAAAGAATATTTAAATTTCATGTTGCTGTTTCTATAAGACATGTTATACAAATACAAGCACAACTAACGCATTTCCCTGAGAGTTTACTTAAATTAAATGTCAACGCTCTTAGTCATCTAACCTAAAGAAGACATTGCAGTTGAGTTTTAATGGGAACTTGCCTCTTTATTAATATGAATACATATTTATTTAAAGCTTTTAAACAACCTCTTGTTATGATACCACTTTGAATAAAGTACCCACCTAATACAATCATAAAGTAGATTGTTGATATTCATTTATAAAAAAGGGGGGGAGGGGGAATTGAGAGGAAAGGCATTATTTTTCATCCTGTAGCAACATATTACTGGAACTGCAAACTCTCTTGAGAAATAAAATAATGAGGCCATAACACAGCCCCGTACTGCATACTAATGTATTTCTAGACTGGTGTTGTTTCTCTTCCACTGTATGTTTCTATTCTGTGCTTCTAACTACCTCATCAAGGGATATAATCGGATATTTACTTTTGACATTGTATCCTGAGATACATGATAATGTGCCTGCTTAGATAATCAGCATCACTCTTATTACAGAACCAACTTTTATGCTATAGAACTTCAGTAAATATTCAGATATGATAAACAAGAAACTGTCCTGCTATACGAAACAACTTACACAGCATATTTTTAACATATGTATATTTTAATTCATATACATACTGTATCCATTAAATGAGGGTGAAAAAGAAGAATTTTATTTTTTTTAAAATCGCTTTTATATTTACCTTCTTCATGGTCAAAGAAAACTAAATATAAATATTTAAATATAGCATTTCTGGTATCTATTAGGAAATCCAAGTAAACATATATAACAATAATTTAAGTGACTTCATTAAAAATAATGGCATATTATAGAATTTGTGTATCAGCATTAAAATCAGTTTTATATATATTTTACTCCACTAGCTTTGTTACCATTACCAGTTACAACCTGAGAAAATTATAGCTGCCTGTTAAATGTAAAATCATTTACCTCTTACATTGACCACTGTGTAAAGTATTGATTACAATTTTATATCTTTGTGATCTTCACCAGAGCAGGAATGTCATTATCCAATATTTGATAAAGACTGAGGCCTCCTGCAGTTAATAATATAACTTAAAATTAAATAAAAAGGTTTTAGAGAGGCCTGAGACACAGATACTCTATGCGAACAACTGTATTGATCTTTAATGTACGGGAACAGTCCATTAAAGAAAACATTGTTATCTCAACTACTATTTGTGTAAAATTATATATAAACACTATATAGAGTAGCAGTTTAGAAAAGAGCACACTAGACTATTATAACTTAAAGAGTTTTGATATTTCAGCTATTATATTGATGCAGAATGATGGATAAACTATCTGTTTATCTCAACGGTTTATCCTAGTGGTTCAGCAGGACCAGACTGGAAAAGTACTTTAATGAATTGTGGGCAGAAAACATATTATGGAGATGTGTATTCTCCATAATTAGGAGAGCTCTATTAAGATCCAAAGCTTCCTAATATGCATGTGTGCATGCACGTTAAAGCGCGCTATAGTTAAACTGAAACAGAAAGTGGTCGGGATCTGTCAGTGCGGCCACGGTAGATCACGCGAAAGGTAAATATTTTGCACCTTCGTTCCTGGCTCCTAGGAAATTGATGGAAGAATGGTAAGGCATAGCTCCTTAACATCCTGTTCTTAAATCAATGCATTAAAGGAATACCGGTAGTTCACTTTTCCAGGTAACTTCCTTTAATGCTGAATCAATTAGCCATGCAATAACAGAGGAATAAGCTTTACTTTTATAGAAGGGCTTGAAACAATCCATATAATTAAGTTTGAATAAGAAAATTATACAGTAAAAGTATTTTTAATATAAAAACAAGAACAAATACAATTGAATTAATAATTATTTTTCAGTTTATAGTAATTACAATTGGTTTTGTTGAGCACAAAGAGATTTTGCTTTAGAAATATACAAATGAACTGCAATATTTATAATATTTATAACAACAATCAGTAAACAGACTGGGATTAATTAAAGGGACCTACAGGTTGGTGAAAAAATAGTAACAATAGATTATATGCATGCCAGGCACTTGACTATATCTACATTTAACACAGTTTTGTCACAGCTGAGACTGAGAGGATTGAGACCTGTAACTAGAAATATACAGTATAGAGTCAATACTAGTCACCAAATATGATTGTCAGTTTGTACATTAGAGCTAGTTATCTAAAGCTTTTATTCTACTTTCTGAGCATGCAATTGATACATCCATCAAGTCCAACCTTTTTGACCTCCTTTTTAACCCTACCTAATCCAGAGAAGGACAAAAAAAAGGAGGGGGGGTTCTTCCAGACTACAAATCAGAAAGTATCCCTGGATCAACCAGAACTGCAGTATGTGTATTAATACCAGTAATTCTCAGTTTTAGAAACTTATCTAGCCCACTTTTTAAAGCTATTTAATAAACTTGCCATTACCACATCTGCTGGGAGAAAGTTTCACCGTTCTCACTGTAAAGAAACCTTTCCTAACCTGAAGATGAAACTTCTTTTCTTCCAACCTTAAAGAATGTCCACGAGTCCTCTGATATGATCTATTTGTGAACAATGCACCAGAGAGTTCATTGTATGGCCCATTAATATATTTGCATAAAGTAAACATATCCCCACACAAACGTTGCTTCTGTAATGTAACAGCCCTAACTTCTGTAATGTAACAGTCTAATCTGCCTGCGTAGTCAAGCCCCTCCATTCTCTTTATTATTTTAGTTGCCTTTCTCTGAACTCAATTTTTTAACAGAGGAAGCTTCTGCAGATTATTGTAAGCATCTCACATATGTTGCAGTAAATACTAAATGAAAAAGGCTGCCAAAAAGGGAACAAATCACCTCTGCTATTACATTTAATAAGCTATACAGCAGTGATATCTAACCTGTGGCTCTACAGATATTTTTTAACTACAACTACCAGCATTTCCTCCCTGCTACTGAAGCACCTCTGCCATTAGTTCTGTTAAGCTCTATAGCTTATATGTCCAGCCAGAGGTCCTCCAGAAATTTTACAACCCTCTCTGGAACGCTCTATAGATACAATTAGCTTTTTTTTGTAAATTTGTGTTTGAATGAACCATACATCATTTGAGCCTTTTTGAATGAAACTCAGGTAAACAATTACGTATATAATCGAGTATAAGTCGAGGTTTTCAGGCTGTGAAAACAGCCTGAAACTGAACCTCGACTTATACTGAGTCAGTCACTTACTGGTGGAGGAATCCGGCTGCCACGTCCACTGATGGTCGCATCCACTGACGTCACGACTCGGCGCCGGGAAATTAGACCGGCGCCGAGTCGTGACGTCAGTGGATGCGACCATCAGTGGACGCGGCAGCGGATTCCTCCATCAAGATGTCGGGGGCCCAGACTCTCCTGCAAAGGTAAGGCATTAGTAGTAGTGTAGTGTAGTGGCAGGTGAGAAGATGGGTGCAGGGAGTAGTGTAGTTTAACTGTAGTGTGTAGTGTAGTGTAGTGTCAGGGTGATGAAAAGAGGGTGCAGGGAGTAGTGTAGTGTACTGTAGTAGTGTAGTGTAGTGTAGTGGCAGGGTGAGAAGATGGGTGCAGCGAGTAGTGTAGTGTACTGTAGTAGTGTAGTGTAGTGTAGTGTAGTGGCAGGGTGAGAAGATGGGTGCAGGGAGTAGTGTAGTGTAGTGTACTGTAGTAGTGTAGTGTAGGGGCAGGGTGAGAAGATGGGTGCAGGGAAATAGGTTTTATTCCTGGGGCTGGACCTGGGGCTGGAGGGGAGACTCTACCCTCGACTTATACTCGAGTCAATTGGTTTTACTCATTTTTGAGGTAAAAATGGGTACCTCGACTTATACTGCGAGTCGACTTATACTCGAGTATATACGGTAAATGCAATTATAACAGTAGATGTATTTGGAGAACTGACATTTTCTGGTCCCTTTGTGTCATTTTGAAAGATTCCAAAACATTTAGAAGGAACATGAGCCATTTCTAGGAATGTAAAAATCTACATTCCTGTTTGCCCATGTGCATCAAAATGTAAATTAATCCCTCAACCTTACACCTTAATAGAGATGTCCGAACTTCGCAAAATCCGGTCCGCTCGAGGATCCGCGAATTTTTGAAAAAATTCGAAAATTTGAAAATCCGCGAGCGGACCCGTTAAAAAATTAAAAATACCCTTGAAATAACGAGATTTTTCGTATTACTTCGAAAATACAAGTAATCCTCGTAATTTCGAAAATTTTCGAAAATATGTATGTATGGAATCAAGAGAAATCCTTGTATTTTCGAAAATTTTCGAAAATACGTGTTTTCCCGTATTTTCGAAAATTTTCGAAAATACGCGAAAACTCGTAATTTCGAAAATTTTCAAAAATGTGAAAAATCCGCGAATCGGAAGTTCGGATGGCGGAAAATCCGGAAAAATCCGCCGTTCGCGGACGGGATAAATCCACGGCGGATCCGGGTTCGGATCCGCGAGCCGGCCATCCCTACACCTTAACACAGCACTTACTAACAGGGCTACTGGTGCCTGCATTGGTGATACTTCTTGTTTGACTTCACAAAACACACACTCCAAAGGCAGTCTGTGTGTGCGTTTTTTTTTTTTGTTTGATTTTTTTACTTTTTACTCTAAAATTGCAAATACATTTCTTGAAAATATTGCCTATTCTTACTTTGGGTAAGAAAGAGCAACTATCTCAGCTTGTTCCTCTTGTTTCCCAAAGCTGAAGCTGTTATTTCCTTCTCTGCCATTAGCTATATGGCTTCATAATTTACAGTATCCCTGCTATAATTTTAGAGTGGCAATATGATGCTCCCTATCACCTGCAGCAATACAGTAATAATCATATTACTGACACCGGCCTCTGGAAAGTTCCTGTTTCACTTTTTCCTGCCCTCCTGCCCGTGTCATATTTATTGAACTCCTGCTTATGCCATATTTTTGCCCTACAGTTCCTGTGATTTAATCTTTAACTGGTAAGCCTATTGTAACGCTGTATTTCTGATCTTAGCACAGCTCTGTCCAATGCATTTCTCAATATTGTACCTATTTAAAGGTTGATATTGGAAAGTAGGCACCAATACAAACATGGCGCAGGGAAATGAATGTTAGCCTGATTTAAGCACAGCTCTGGCCATCTCTAATGAGTGTACCTTTTTAAAAGTGGAATCTTGTAGGACAGGAAAAATATGTTTTTGTTTATGCACAATTTCACAAAGGCTGCATTCCTGCTGAATCAATTTTTTAGGTAAGTATACATACCCTCCAGTATTCCCCTTTCCAAGGTACATTCATTAGAAATGCATTGCTCAGAGCTGTGCTAAAATTGGGATCAATGATTTTAGAGGTTTAGGACATATGGTTTTACTAAGTGACAATTATAGGATCTGTGGAACGGTAACAGTAGCAGAGAAGCATTACATTTTAAGTTAGAAATATAACATGCATCATGATAAACGAAAATTCTACATACAATACTGTATTTACTATATTTTTTCTGTAAAAGTACTTTAATGAATTGTGGGCAGAAAACATATTATGGAGATGTGTATTCTCCATAATTAGGAGAGCTCTTTTAATATCCAAAGCTTCCTAATATTTATACAGATTATTTCTTATAGATTGGCAAATATTCTGGCAATTTTACTCTACTTTACTTTAAATCGAATAATAGGCCTGACCTGCTCACAAACTATCAACAACAACAATAACATTTATAAAGCACTTTTCTCCTATGTGACCCAAAGTGCATGACATGTCTCAGATTAACAATTTGTCACAGTGGAAGGGAGCTAAATTTCATTATTATCATGATCTCAAGGCTGCCACCTCCAACCTCCCATTCCAACTCTTCACAAGTCTCTCTCCATGTCATCAATCTTTCTCATGATTGGTTAAAATGGAGTTCATCTAACTTTTACCATTTGATAAAAGGCTTTTGTTTTCACAAAAGGAGGCTATTTGATAGAAGGCTTTTTGTGAATCCAACATTACCATCCACTTTCCTGTATGGCATAATATGAGGGTCTTCATAAAAGCGATACAGCTTTGAATTAGTTTATATTATTAATGTGTGTAGGTAAAATATCAATACAACTTTCCCAGAGTTTGAAGAATTGGTTGACTTTGTTTTCTTTGTCTAGTGTTGCTTCCACGCAATCCATTTGGAATAGGTATGATAATTTGGTTTTGAATAGCTTTAGGGATGGCGGGGTGGGTGTTATCCATTGTTGGAGTATGGTTTTCCTAGCTGCAGCTGATATATTGAGGAGTAATTTTTTGGCTCCTAGTGTGATGCGGAAAGTTTGTGTACTCGTATATCCAAATATTGCCCAGAGTGGTGTTAGGGGGACATAGTTAATTAAGTGTTGTGTGGAAAATGTAGCTACCTGTTTCCAGAAATCCTGGATAACTGGACAAGACCAATTGCAATGGAAGAGATCCGGTTTGGGATCCTTGCATTTTGGACATGGAGTCTGGGGCAGACTCCTGATCCTTCCCAATCTGTATGGTGAAATATAGCCTCTGTGTAGTAGCTTCAGGGTCATTTCGTGGTATGAGATTGCTGGGAGGTATTTTATATGTAGATTAATGATTTCTTGTGTGGCGTTTTCTGTTAATGTGGGTATGTCTTGTTTCCATTGGTTTATCCTTAGGTGTGTGGTTTGAGTGTTAATATGATGTTGCAGGAGTTTATTGTAGTTGGATAGAGAGTGCAGACTTTGTTCCGGTGACTGCAGTAGTGTGTCTAGTGGGTTATTCCAGTCTGTTTCCCCTTGGTAGGAGATTGATTTTGAGACATAGCTGCTGGCTTGTAGATAGTGGAACAAGTTCGGTCCCATGATAGGAAATGTATTTTTCGCTTGCGAGAAAGACAAGGGGCATTTAGTGGTCGTACCACCAATATTGTGATAATGGTTTAAGGAACAATAATTACAATAATATACATGTTTTTATATGATGTGAGTGCATAATTTTTCTCCCCAGCACCATCATTCGGTGCATTATTAATAAGTGGTGATCCCCTCATTCTATTACTAATTTAAGCAGTAATTTTCCCTCTTTTTAGGTCTTTGAATAAACACGCTTGGCTTTTTTTTTTTTTTAAAGCAGAATTAAAGTAAAAATCATCATGGGCTAAAAAAAAGGACATGGTGCATAATGTACCAGATCAGTCACTGTAGCCAAATGACAACGTGAAGTTGCCAAGAGGTCTGCTCCCTTTGCTCCCTTCCATCTTACCCACTGGTTATGGCCAATAGCCCCAAATGAGGCAAATTAGCAAACTCCTGTAATCTTTACATATCTATTAACTTATTCTGAGCCCAAAAAATGAATTAAATAATACTGAACCTAAGAGCTTGCTAAATCATGTTTAAAATGGATATTTATAAAATGTATTAAAAAAATAGTTAGCGTAGCTTGCTTTTTTAATCAAGTAAACTGAGTAAAGCAACACTTTACCGGGAGCCTGCATCTTAAGGCATTTTTGTGTTTGTGCTTCCATGATTCAAACATACTCTCCCGTATTTGCCTTAAAATTTTGCTAATTACTCAACAGCTTCAGATGCACCCTGAATGTGTAGTTTAACATACAATTATGTGTGAAGTACAGTATTTCTATCCCTAAGGGTTAGGTCCCACTATGTGTGTTGTGTTCCATTTTCCATTTTGCATGTGTTTTTGCAATTTTTGCTTGCGAAATGCAATGTAATTTAAAGTATAATGGAAATTGTGAGAATCCGTTCCCACTGTATAATTTGCGTTCCGAATCTGTGAGGTCCGTTTTTCATGCACATGCATGCACAACTATTGGTCCAATTGTGCCAGAATTACACTTTTTATAATAGTCAATGGGAACGCAAAAAAAAAAAAAAATTACACACAAATTTATTATTTGTGGTTTTTTTCCTGTTTTCTTTATGTGATAAACACATAAAGTGAAGACATCTTGGATATAAAGTAATACCTTTTATTTATATCCAAGATGTCTTCACTTTCATCTATGGCTAAAACAGTACAATTCTCTACTATAAACACATAAAGAAATTGATGTCTATTAACTCGCAAATGGACCTGAATGTGGACAAATGAATTGTCAAAAAAAAACCCGCATACATCCTAGAAAATGGAATGCACAGCACATAGTGAGACCTAACCCTTAACCCTTAAAGGGCATGTCCACCCCCAAAACTAAAATTTAACACACTACTGGCCCCACTCTGTACTGTATAAAAATCTTTACCTTATATCCCAGCTTCAAATAGTTCGCCTGTAATGTCCCCCCAAAGTTAAAAAAACTGACCACCAGGAGCCTGGCCACCATTGAAATTGTTTCCGCCTCTGAGCTGTTCTCTCAGAGATTTTTGGCTTGCTCAGAGCAGCCCTTTACTCCCTCCCCCCCCTCCCTCTCCCTCCCTCTCCCACCCGTTTTCCTCCCCCTCCCTAGTGTAAAACCCCTTTCCCACATATTAGGGATAGTTCCCCCAGCCCCAACCGCAATAAAATATTTATAAGAAAGTCCCCTGATCTTTACTTACCTTCACTCTCTCCTCCGGTGTTCTGCCTCTCAGCCAATCACAGACGCAGCTGCCGGTCCGGCCCCCTGCTTGCAGTTCTGTGCAAGCAGAAGGCCGGGCATTGTGGCGGAGGAGAGAGGGAAGGTAAGTAACGAATGGGGGACTTTCTTACAAATATAATATAGCGGTTGGGGCTGAGGGAACTAGCCCTACAGCATATAAAGAAAATTTAAAAGGGGTGGACATGCCCATTAAGACAAAAAATATTTCTACTTTAGGTCCCCTTTAATATATTTTAGTTCTTCATGTATAGTATTTTCTGTATTCCGTATTTTTACCTACTTTTTCAGATTTTCAGCCACCAGTTCCATCATGAATGCCAAGATAAAGTCCTTATCAAAGTACCAGTAGAGTAGTCGCAACACTGGTAATGGCTGATATGGTTACCTCTATATATGCATCCATCCACTTATGCATGAAAGTAATTGAAAAATAAAAAAGTAATAGAGGTAACACAGGGGCAACAGGCAGTCTTGACAAAGAGCAATTAATACTCTAAACATGTTGTGTATGCACATGTAATAAAGTTGCCATCAGAAAATCCTTTCTTAAGTTTTCATCCTTAAACAGATTTACTGCATCGTGGGATTCGGTCAGGTAAAAAGCACAGTTTTGCGCTTCTGCTTTACAGGCATTAAGTTTTGTGCTAATTGGTAGTGCAAAACCTAATGCTTTCTATATAACATTGGCTGCTCCGCGATAGGTCCAAAAAGTCACAGCAAAATGAGTCTAAAATATAAATAAGTAGTGTGAGTTTTACACTAAATGATCTAAATGGTCAGATCCCAAATCTGCTCCTCAGCATTTTTATATCATGTTATTTAATCAAGGATCCTTTTTAAAGGTCAGAAATGGGAATATCTATCTTCGGGGATATAATGGAATATGGTAAGTATTGTGTACTTGAAGTTTGGGGGTGCTGCACCTATGTGGGTGTGGGGGGGGGTGATCTTGACATTTAAATTCTTCATAAATGCACCTATTCCTGTATTCAATACTTTTTCAGTTGATTCGTTTTATTTTTATTAATACCGTGTTATATAGTAGTAGTATATAAATAGTTTTGAAAGTATTATCATGGCTACTGTAAAATATTTTATAATCAGGGAGATTCAATAAAAGTTCTTATCATTAAAAATGGTGCTAATTTAGCCCCAACCAATCAGATGTTAGCTTGCAAATGGTAAATAACATCTGACTAATAGGAATATCTCCTAATAACTAATATTATAGTTTATTGGGAGAGGAGGACAAAAGATTTCCATACTCGCTCTTTCAAATATCCACAACCCATATGCAAGAAAACTAGGTTAGCTAAACATGTAGCATTTTCCTTTTTTTAGGCATTTCTGATCCTTCTTCACATCAATCATTTCTACTCTCACAATGTATAAAAAAAAGTTAAAATAACAACAACCAGCTCCTTAGATAATATCAGCCAGCCTCTAGATATTTCACCATTTGTTTATTTTTGTTTTATAGGAAAACGCTAATCAGCAAACCTAGGGTAACCAGTCATGGCTATTTTATTTTGTGCCAGCCCAGTGACTATAAAAAGTTCTCATTCAAATCCCAGCAGTCATTTGTCAGTGTACTAGACTAGGATAGTCTAGAGAAACAGTCAGTGCTGTAAATTGCTGTTGTTTGTGAGTTTCAAAAGACAACCTGCCAACCAGTTAACCATTCAGCTTGTCAGCCAGTCCACTCCACAACCTTTCTTCAATCTAGTATTTGTTAGGATCTTTTAAAGGATGTTTTGGCCAGTTTCATCCATCTCTACATTTCACCTACATTTAAAGGGCATGTTCACCCTTTAAACAAAGAACTGGACTTGTGAGTTATCTGCCTGCAACCCCAAATGCTCTTTTAACCAGTTTATCACGTACATTTCTAACCAGATATTTAATCATTAGTTCTTTTCTGTTCTGGAAAAAGTATTTGCTGCCTCCCTCTGCTCAATGAGCTTTTTATAAGCTTGAGCATGTGCAGAGGAGGCAGCAGAGCTATTAGCAGTCTGTGATGTAAGCAGTCACAGCCTTGATTGACTGCATGAAGGGAGGAGTCAGCTTTCTCTTCCATAATGTAGGCAATTATTAAATATCTGGTTAATAATACATCTAATAATGTGCTGAACATATCAGCTTGGGTTAAGGTTGGGTTAAAGTTTCACAGTTCTTTCTCTATTCCCTGAATTTAAAAACATACCTTATGTATAGCCACAGAAGCCTTTGGACAGTAAATTTCCATGCTTGTAATTTTCACTGAGCTTAAAATCTTTCAGTTGTTTTGAAATCACAACCCCCGCCCCATAGCCAGTAAATGATGTACATGCTCACTATACTTGAAAGCCTAAATCAAACCTACATTATTTTGCTCTTATTGTTTTATTTTGCAAAAGTTTTTTTTTTTTAACATCATTATGTGCAGCCCTAACAATATTTCAGCATAATCTCTCTTATTTCAACCATATTTAGTGGTAGGTTTTGCTGATTCATTTCTAAGCCTTAACTAAACAGCAGCTATAAGAAAGGCGATTTATGCATAACTGGTGATATTTCTGTGGCATTCATTACTTCAGTAATTTCTTGCTATCACAAGATTAATAGGGTCAAGGCAGCATTACAAATGAAATTTATCTGCTAATGAATAAGAGCTCAGATTCAACAGAAAGAAAAGTCGAATCAATGGAAACTAAATCAGAGAAAAATTACATTTGGGATTTACAGACTTACCTTTACATCGTTGACATTCATTCTAGTTCCCTCTTTCCCCACAAAAATATCATCTATATCCACAAGGATGTACCTTTCCAAAGATAGGGTTAAGGTCTTCTTTGACAGAAAGGAAATTGCATCAACAAAAATCAGCTTGTGAAGCCAAAAGTTCAGGTTATTGCCAAAAAATACTCTCTCGATTCCATCATGAAGCCCCAAATCATGAATAACTGTTGCAAACATAGAAACTTTAGACAATTGGATTGGTTCACTAACAGGCATTTTTATTTTTGTAAAAACTACAGGTTGGTAGTATGAGTCATTAACCTCAAAAGTTGTCCATTCATTTCCCAATAAGGGCCCTTTTCCACTTTTTGAGGGTTTTGCTATGTGAAGCAATGGTGTATGTGGATTAATACAACAATTTTTGACAACCATATTACTGTGCACTCTAAATGAAAAACCTTTCGGATTGAAGCTTTTTATGTTATTTTCATTGTTCTTAATAAACCCAATGATGCCAACTCCATATTGAAGACAATATTTATCCAGGAGCTCCTTATTCCACATATCCATGTTTATATATTTCATAAAGTTCTCATATATTATTAGTGCATATTTTCCAGTGTGGTGGTCTATTAGGTGAGGAAGATCTCCTTTTGAAGGAGCAATTTCTGCATGAAATTTAAATCTACTGGATTCTAGAATATTAATAATGTCTTGACCAAGTTGAGAGTATTGGCTTTCTATAAATACCAGGATAAAAGGTTCTGTCCTTAATGAAACTGAAGTTTGCCCAGTTTTTGATTCTAATTAAATTTATAGTTCAAAGTGCCAACCTCCCCACAATCTACTTCCATAGATACTTCTGAAAGTTCGTTGTCTTGTTTATAACCACTGTACAGGTAATAGGCGGAGATACAATGCTTACCGTGCAAAAGGTGGCAAGCAGAAGGACTGTTCTCTGAAAATGTCTGTGAAATTCATGATATAATTCATGGCTTAGGAAACCGTTTTATGAAGGACCAGTGAACAAGGAGCTCTTAAAAACTTGTTGCATTACTGTCAAATAGTTTATGTAACCATTGCAGCACATTTGTCATTCTTCAAATCACTTCAAAGAAAACTGAAAAAGAAGAGATAACTTTATGTTATTTACACAAGAAACAGCATTCAAAGCTTATAATGTTTTTTTTTTTACATGTATTTCAAATGCAATGCATGAAATGAAATTTAAAAAAAATCCTGAAAGTTACATTGTTCACTGGGATAGTTACCCATTTTGGATAATAGGTTTATATTTCCTACTTAATAGGGAACTGAAGTCTAAAACCAACCTACCTCCATTCTTTTGTTCACAGGGTAAGGACTTAAAATGATAGGTGCTCACCCCTGGAAGTACATTAGACTGGGCAAAACACCTAAAATCCTGCTTTCTGGCCCCCAGTGGCCCACTTTACTAGGCAGACAGATCAATGGGAAGACATGTTCTGCAAGGATCCAGTCCTTGCATAGGCAGTACATTCCCTGGTTTACTGAGAAAAGGAGGCAGAACATCATTGGATGCAAGTCAGAAATGGACTTCCAGTAAATGTTCTGGGCACAACAGAATCAGGTTTTAGATTTATTAGTATAGGGCAACTTTTTATTTGTGTTTATATGTTTTCAAAGGTTTTACAAGGTTTTGATTTCCAATGGGGTTTCTATGTTGGTTTGCCATTTTGAAAGACTTTTGACTCTAATAAAGCAAACGTATCAATACGTAATAAGTAACCAATATGTATCATCCATGAGAACAACATAAGCAGTTTAATAAACATGTGTCTTGCAGATAAGTCTATTTATAACACCTTCTTATAAGCCCTTCTTATAAGAAGGTGTTATAATACTTTTCATGAAACAAGCTATAGTAGCAATGCTCAGAGATTGATTAAGATCCCACAGGGCCCTAGGAAAAGCTACTGTATGATTTAGTGCCCCCTTCCTACCTTAATATGTTTTGTATGTACTGTAATAGTATTTTTGCTGGCCCGTATAATTTTTCCTGGGCCCTAGACTGGAGCCTTTTAATGCAGACAAGGGCACATTTATAAATAGACCCTTAAGCTTCTTTGCTTTGATTATTTTTAAAATGTAGTTTTGTGTGAAAATGAACACAAAAGTATAGTATGTTAAGGTTGGTATACACATTGATACGATTGTATCAGAAAAAAAATCAACACGCTTTTGGCTTCCATTTAATAGACTAGATGGAAATTTAAACAAACTCTGACCAGATAAGTTTGAAAAGCTCTGACTATTCCATCAGTGCCCACATTATCAAGGTGGTGTAGTTCAATTGGTACTTTCACTTTGCAGCAATCTGCTGATGTATGGGCTGCTTTACCCTTAAAGGGCATCTATAATGAAATGTATACATTGCCCCAATCCAGACATAAAAAGGTTAGTGTATGCTGCCTTATACTTACTTTCCTCTGTGGCTCCATATTTGCACACAGTCTGATTTACTGCAGAGCTCTCCACTCCCCCTCCCCTCTCTAGTCATTCCCCCGTTCACATAGTTTGGCTGTGAATCAAGCCTGTGAAACAAGCCGCTCATGCACATTAACCCTCCTAGACTTCACTCTTTTGTAAAAAAAAAAACCTCGGTATGTATGCCTGTAGAGAACTAATGTCTATGTTGTTTTGGAGACACTTTCTACATAAGGAGTAGGAGGAGGTTTAGAAGAGTTAGCAGTGACTGAGTCCTGCCTTATCACTGCAACCCGATCTCCCTGACAGGCAATAAATTGGTGAAAGCTGTTTCATTCTCCTTCCCTTTTAACCCAGTATTTGCCAAGCATTTTAGTGAGCAGGAAGGAGTCATTGGGAGACTTGCTGTAAAACTTGTGTAAGCCTACACACTACACCGGCATGCTGTTAGGAGATTTGATTGACAGCTTAAGAAGGAGTGGTGTATTGAGATGTTGACCTCTTTTAATTTATATATCTCAGGACAGAGGATGAAATTAAAGAAAATAAAGGTACTCTGGGGATTAGGGGGAATTATAGAACATATAGGAAGAAAAATAAATTACATTTCCCCATTACAGGTGCCCTTTAATAGCAACAATAAGAAATCTAAAATGATAATTTACATGGAATTTTTAATAAATGAATGCTAAATGATTATATGAACAATCACAGGAACTGTTTTAGCTGTAAATTAGGATGTAACAAATGCAGAACAATAAATAGAATGAATGCAATACCAATCCCATCTTATTTCTGGAAAGCAGCATTTTAAAAAAAAAAAACTTTTTTGTGAAATAAAACTGACATGCAGGCCCAGTTACAGCTTGCCATGTACTGTATACTATATTTGAAAATTTAAGTTGTGGGTCAGAGTATTCAAGAAAAATGAAAGATATGGATCACAGGAGGGTGGGAGGAATAAAAAGAGAGGTGAAAATAAAACAAATGTGGGGAAAAAAAGACAACACATGTGGATGAGTAAACTACAGCAAAAAAATTTTTTTTAAAGGAGAACTAAACTTAAAGGGGAAGTTCAGTGCAAATACATGTACTTTTCAGAAAAAAGAGCAGTATTTTCCCATCCGAATTAACTTATCCTGCCCATTCAGCATTTTCTCTGTGTATAAATAACTGCAACCGAAATACTGACTTCCTGTTTGCAGGACCCCTAGTATAGAACATTATGGTCTTGCCCTTGACCCAGCGCCTGGGTTGATTCAGTTGCTCAGTAGAGATCTGAGCATGTTTGATCCATTCAACAACCAATCAGTTGAAATTACTGTTAGGAACATTCCAAGGAAGTGGTGCATCATGGGAAGAAGAAGGACCGTTAGAACCTGAAATGTCAGCTCACTAATGTCAACAGCAGGGAACAGCAAAGGGTATGAAATCAACTGATTTTTTCAAAATGGGAGAGAATATGTAGAGTAACTAAGAAGGCATTACACAAACTAACGACTTAACAAAGTTGCTTGTTACCCTGCAATTTATTTACCAGTCAGTGGGAGTTGCTGTAAATGTACAGAGTAAATGTACAAGTTGCAGCTTCTTTTCCCCAGGCTTACTCATTTTTGCTGAAATGTAAGTATTCCGTTTCTTACAGCCATGCTATCTTTGAAATAAACTGCAAAGATTACTTTTCTTTTTGTATGAAAAGTAAAGGATTATATCATTGTTAGGATAGGAGTCTTGGATGTGTTTGAAAACAAAAAACTGAAATCCCTGGAAGCAAGGCTGCAACTTCCTTGTTTTGATCTGTTGAGCTCTACTGAGCATGTGTCTGTATGCAGACACTTAGCTGGGGGTTTACCCAGCTAAGTTGGATTGTGGGAGCTGACCCCTAGTACTCACAGGTTGTTTTCATAAATCAACCAATGGCCACAGCAAAGGGAGAAATGAGACACAGCTTGTTGTATGTTTGGGAATGTGCTCTTGGGACAATGTTGTCTGGAGAATTAGTTCCCCTTTAAAAGATTGAAATAAAGGTAAAGTATATTCTAAATAAAAAGTTTCTTTGTACTGTGCCTACTCCCAAGCATTCTTACAGCCCTTCCTAATCTGACTATCACCCAACTGTCACTCCACTTCTTAATGTTCCCCCAACATAATAATTCACTATGCTTACTTTTTGACCATGTAGAGGAATTTTGTGAGCTGTATCCCCACTCTCATGTTGGCTGGCTTGCGGAAGAGTCAAGAAAATGGGTCAGCAGGGAGTGCCACAGGAATCTACATGTGACATAGACACATAATATTGGAGGTTATTAAAGACAAACATCAATCTAGTCCAACCTTAAGCCTACTCATATGCCCTACTGAACAGTTTATTTGGAGGAAAAAATAAAAATAGAAAACCCAGCTGGAAGGGGTGTGGAATTCATTACTGACTCCAAATGGCAATTGGTACTATATGTAGTAATATATGTATTAACGGAATGGTTCACTCGAAAAGTGAACTATTCCTTTGATATATTAATTGATTCCCGGGAGGTTAAGGAGCTATGCCTTAGGCTGGGTACACACCAGCTGATATTTTCGGCCGACCGATTCACGGCACTTTCAGTCGTCCGTCCGAAAATATTGGCTGGTGTGGGGCGGTTGGCCGTGAACCGACACTGATCATTCCGGATCGGAAGGCCGAACGATTGACCGTAGCAAGCGATTGGTCGGCACAAATAGTCTGGCCGTGTGCACCAAGCATTACCTCCTGTCATTTAATCAAGTGAGCAGGAGCCAGGGACGAAGGTAAGTATATTTACATTTCGCACAATCCATCGCTCCGCTGCATAGATAAAAATCTCCGACCGCTTCCTGGTTCTAATTCTTTATATCATGCATGCACGATAATGAAGCTGATACTACTCCTCGCCAGCACTCTCTCACTCCATTCCTATGCCCGGGTGCCACTCAGAAAAATATACAAACAACTTGAACCACCAGCCACAGGCGCACTCTCAGGACTTGATCAAATTAACAACACCATGTGTGAACTCAGCAATCAATGCATTTCGGCAACTGTTTATGTCATCATCAGGATCAGAATATACATACAGTGTATATTTATTGATCAGTGACTAGCTTTGGACAGGCAATAACTCTAAAAGAACTTCTAGAGGACTAAGGCTCCTGCATAGTAAGAAGACATAGTTATATTGACAAGTGACACATTTAATACTGTTGTCAATATATTTGCAGCCATATCTAGTAACACTGTCATATTCTAATTTCCTTATATTGTGAATTGCTGTTGTAAAGATGGACGAACTTCCAAAAATCCATTCCGCTCGAGGATTCGTGGAATTTCAAAAAGTTTAAAACCTTCTATACAGTTAACTTACTGTAAATGGCTCAGTCTAGTAGAGGAAATTTCACGTGCTTCTGTATTTTTGTCATAAATACGAGTTTCTGAAAATATGAATTTTTTTCAAAAAATGGATCAGAACCATATTCGATGATCCATTTCCCTTTTTTCCTGCATCCTGTGTAAAAGTTCTACATATACAAGGAGATCCAATAAAAGTTCTTATTGTTTCTTTTGCCCCAACCAATCAGATGTTAGCTTTTTAAATGTTAAACAAGATCTTATTGGTTGGGGCAAAATTAGCACCATTTTTAACAGTAAGAAGTTTAATAGAATCTCCCTGATAAGAGTCAGGAAAAGCATGTTTTCATCGAAATGGAGAATTTTGGGAGCCAACATTATATGACCCAGGATCTCCTGGCCAAGGAATATGATGCATACCCAATGGGCACCAGACACATACAGCAACAAAGGGGCTACAGTGCCGGCTAGCACGTCATTTTAGCATCCAGAGGGCCAAGACTGTGGTCTGACCTTAAGACGCAGAGGCTTCATTTAATTCATGCCGTGCGTCAAATGATGGCAGGCAAGTATCCTTTTATATTATTACTGTATTAAAATAAGTAGTAAAATGAATTCAATTCACTTTATTCTGACAAAAACATTTTTTTTTTTAAATCCTTCACTTAAACATTAATTTGGCTTGAGAGAGACAGATCCCAGTTCTTTCTATTTCTCATTCACTGGTTATTATATTATTATTCTTATCTTCTTAATATCAGCCCTATTTAAAGGGGGACTAAAGTCATAAATTAATGTTTTGAGGGTCTAAGCCCCTTCATCAGGTGATGAAAGGGAACTTAGACCCTCAAAACGTTGTGTATGTTGATGAGTGGTTTCCAATAAACTCACCTTTCACACTGGAGTGCGACTCTACCACTCTGGAGTGGTACTGAAAATCTTAATAGCAGTACTCTAGTAAAGTGCTAGCACTAAGGGTTTAATGACAATACTCTGGGTCAGTTCTGGCACTGAAATTACTAGTAGGAAAGTGTGGTGGCACTAAAGGATTAAATGTAATACTCTGCTGGCACTGAAGGGTTAATAGCAATACTCTGGGGAAGTGCTGCACTAAAAGCTGTTAATGCCAATACTCTTGGAGGGATAGGCCACAGTACTGCACTTTTAAACGTGATGGGATTGCGTTCTGATCACACTAGGGCACCAAATTGGCTAGAAACAGCCCTGAACATTACAGTAAGTTAAATCCACATTTTGGCACTTACCCGTATACACTCGAGTATAAGTCGGTCCAAGTAAAAGTCGAGGTACCTATTTTTACCTGAAAAATTAGTAAAAACTGATTGACTCGAGTATAAGCTGAGGGTAGAAATTATGGCCACTACTGCCTTCTGATTCAGTATTGTTTTGTGGCTTAAGTTGCCCTTTAAATGGACAGCCGAATCCCCATACATTAATCCCATACAGTAATAGCCAAATCCAGTACCAGTAACCCCTAATTCCTTGACACTCCAGATGCCGCAATTGCAGCATTTGAATCTAAATTAGGACTTGACCTGAGTATAAGCCGAGGTTATGTTTTCAGGCTAATTTTAAAGCCTGAAAATCTCGACTTATATTTGAGTATAAACTGTAATAAATTTAATGTTATGAAAAATGCTTTAACAATGTTTGGCGAAAATTCTGGTAAAATTGCAAAAAATGAAAAAAGAAAAGGTGGCAAAAGGTAAAATATCACCTATTTATAAATAGCGTTAAATAAAAAAATGTCAAAAATTGTTCTGCAATTTCACCTTCTCTGCTTTATAAATATGCTTCTAAATTCAACATACACATTTAGTGCATTTTTTTGTGCTAAAGACCCCCTTAAATGTTGAAAAAAATTTGCTTGCAGCCCATGTCTAATAATGGCCTAGAGAGCAATTTCTCCTTTCGCCATGATACCAGACTTAACGCAATGAATACTTACATGACCATCCGACACTCGCGGATGTCGCGGGGCCATGGCATCCATGAGTGGGTGGGGCTTAGGCACCTGTGAGCGGGTGGGGCCATGACACTCGTGAGTGGGCTAGGCCATGGCACCCGCGAGTGGGCAGGGCCACATGGGGCTGTAAGATAATGGGCCATGGGGGGCCTGCAACTGGAGGGACCATGGGGTCCATAAGTGGAAGTGACCAGGGGGGTAACAAAGGGGAGGAGGAGACACAGGACAGATTGACTGACAGTTTCAGAGCAGGAAGCAGGAAGTGCTGCTGCCATATCACACACAAAAATGTAAATATCTTCAAAACTATGCAAAATAAACAATGGAAATAAATTGCAAAAATTCTCAGGGAAGCAATTCCTATCAATTTACCTAAAGTCATTTTTGGACCACAGTTCCCCTTTAACACCTGCCTGTGATATGCTAATTGGGATTATACAGGGTACATAATTGCCACAGATTCTTGTACAAGTCATTCTGAATTGAGAAAGCCAGTCGGATGACTAGCGAAACGTCTTCAAGAACTAAACTTCAAGTCCAGTTGATCTAATTGAATACAACAGATATACCATGACCTGGATGAATGAGAACCTTCACAAGCATATTCTCTAGCTGCCTCCTGATTTTATTCTGTCTGTGATTTGTGTGTTTCCACTAATGATGGCCAGCAAACCTCTCTTTCTATTCACTATTCTTTTATTCAATAGACAAAGGGGCATATTTATAAAGCTGCGTTAACTTTTCAATTCAATTCCTTTATTAGCAAAATCAGCGCTATTTATAAAGAAGCAATAACCAGCAGCAAAAAAGTCATTAATGTTGCGATTACAATTTCACTTATCACCTCCATTACCACTTGATCTTATTTATAAAGCAGCACTTAATTTTAATAAAATGTTATATAATATGATTGACCATATGATTGCTATGATTGAAATCATAAGCAATCAAAATCGCATTTGGTCTTCCACCAATCCTATATATAGAGGTGCAGACCTGCGTGGAACACAGAGATCATTGGGATGATGATGAAGATGGAAGAAGATAGATGACTCCAAGATTGCAGCATTGGGCAAAAACGTCCAGCTTTATAAATACAGAGGAAAAAACAATTGTTTTGCTGCGTTGTGTGACGATAGTAAAACGACGAATTTAGCAATTTTTAGCAAAAGTTTCTAAATATCCCCCAAAGTGTCTATACTTCCAACTTCCCAGTTTAGTAACAGAAAATAAAAGAAACAGTCATAGAATATAAAATACCTGTTTACTTTGCTATATGTAAATGATCAAAACTAGAATGCAGAGTATAACTTGTCATAAGCTTAACAGGGTATTACTAAAATCTGCAGTGGGATAGTGTTTAAAATGTGTTTTATGTATGCAGTTTCATACATAGAAAAAGTCACTGCACATGATGATTCAGTGGAACACTCAGGACTAATGCCCTGGACTGCTTACATACTGCTCTTTGTGTGAACGTGGGAAACCATTTTGTTATTCTGATAAATCGATGTAATTTTGCCTGCCAGTGCCATAGTGAAGGACATTTTTAGTTGCAAGACCCATGTTCTAACAAAATCCTTGCCTAGATTTCTGTAGTCACCTGGCAGCTACAGTAAATGCCCAAAATGTAACTACAAATTACAGATTCCATTCACAAATATATATTGTGCAGAACTTCTTAAAGTGCATTTTTACAGTTACAATATTTTCTGTAGCTTACCTTGCATTTAATGATTTTAAAGTGCAATGTCTTTCTATCTGTGTAATCTGTCTTTTTATGTAGGAATGAATGTAAAAACGAAATTGAACATAGAGGAGCAAACTAGAAAAAATAACAGTTTCTATAGAAACTTGCTAACTAATGTACTTTAACTGTGAAAATGACCTTTTCAGTGAACATCTCATCTACTTGTCTATTAGGGAGTTTTATCTTCATAGTGTGAACAATGCAGTGCTAATTACATGTAGATAAGACAACAAGTTTAGAGACAAAGGACACTTTAAAAAACTGATGCTCCTACCCTAAAGAAAAAAAAAGTTAAAGGACATGTCCACCCCCAAAACTAATATTTAACCCCATACTGGACCCACTGTGTAGTGTTCAAACAATCTTACCTTACATCTCTGCTCCTTATGGTTCTCCTGCAGTGCTTGTCCAAAGTCCCAGAAAGTGAAGAGGTGTCAGTGAGTCATCCGGTCCCTGTTTACACTCTGTCCTCTGAGAGGTTTCTGACATGCACAGGAGAGCCCCCCCCCCCCCCTCCCTCCCTCCGGATTCCTTCTGTCTGCTGCATCCCCTAGCTATATAAACGTTTTACTGTGTGTAGCCCACCTTATGCCACCCCAAACTGCCGATTTACTTTTGCAAGAAAAGCCACAGAAAGATACTTACAGACCTTCGTTCCCCATGTGCTGTCAATAGCCAGCAGCCGCGACTGAGATTGGCCTCCAGCTAGCCAATCACAGATGCAGCTCAAGGTCTCATCCCTCTCTGCTGCTTCTGGCTAGAAGAGAGCTGGAAACAAAGTACCGAGGTATTGAAGATCTGTAAGTATCTTTCTGTGGCTTTTCTTGCAAAAGTCAGTGCCCAACAGTCAATTTATTTTTACAAGAAAAGCCACCGAAAGATACTTAGAGATGGAGATACCCTTTAAAAGATAACATTGCTACATTTTGTATTTAGGAAAGTGAAGAGTTCTTGAAAAATATTGATTTGCAAACGACACCTGAGCAGCCTGTGCAGATGATTCAATATCATGTTTGCGTATATTGCGTGTTTAACACCAGCTAATAGCAAAAAGATAGCAAATAGCTGCTCAGTGGCCAGCGCAATTGTACGCCTATGTGGGCCTTTATAGAAGATCACAGACTAATTCTATTGGCAGCATTCTGTCATTGGCTATAAATCTTTGCTGACTATTTTTGAACTAAAATTAAGTTGTGAATGTATATTCTATTGTGAATGCATATTCTATTAAAAAAAAAAAAAAAAAAAAAAAAAAAAAAAATATATATATATATATATATATAATATATATTTTTATATCAGATGTGATTTTGTTTGTAATGATAAAAAAATAGTCAGAAATGTATTTGTTAAAGGGTATCTCCACCCTGCAAAAAAAACGCAAAGTTGGATTTTTTAAAATAAAGCAGCAGAAATATACTTACGTTCCTTCATTCCCACGGCTGGCTGCTCCCGGCCCTCTGCTTGCCTGAAGTTGCAAACAGGGGCCGAACCGGCAATGGTTGAGAGCTGAGGGAACTAAGGACCGTAAGAAATATTTTATGCTTTTTTACATATCTAAATTGACAGTTGGGGATGGGCATGGGTGCCCTACACTATAGAAATTATAGTAGATGACACACAGACAGCTCCTACTCTTCAGTTTTCTGTACTTTGGGCATACACTACAGGAGAACCATAACGAGCCGAGGAGTAAATTAAGCATTTTTTCCCACTACACAGTTTGACCAGATTGGTCTGAAATATCATCCAATGTGAACCAAGCTTTAAACTATGGCAATGAAAATGTCTAGGTGATTCTGCAGAAACAAAAATTCTTAGGGAAATTCAATAAAAAAAGTTTACTCTATGTGGTTTTTTGTTTGTAAACACAAAGCCACATAGTTCATTTGTCTGTATATACGTGTATGTGCAGGATTTCAATATGTTTATCAATATAATAGATTGCTCAGTTGTTGCTATGGTTATTTACAGTATTGCTTTCTGGTGTGGGGATCTGTGCCTTTGGAATTTGAAATAAAGCTGACTCAATCAGATTAAGATGTCAGATGTTCATTGTGTTGTAGCTTATTTTTTTGTTATTTCTTTATTCTTTATTTTTTAGACAAGAAACATATCCAATTGTGTTAATTTGGTATTTTGTGCCCCATTTATTCATATTTTACCATACAAATAAGTAAGAATAACAAAGGTAATTAAGATTTCTTCCCCATTTCTTTATATATCAGCTCAACCTTTTAGATTTCAGCTTTCAATCAAGTACTGTTCTGCAGTAACAATTAGCAGGGTAAAAGAGAGGGCAAGATAATTTTTCTGTGAGTAAACAGCATGGTGGGGAATCCCCCTCTCCCAAGTGCTGCTGGCCTATAATGATTAATGAGCATGACAGACTATACATACTCAGTTCTGGAAAAGGAGGTATCGGTTAAGAGAGAAGGGGGGGGGGGGTGATGCTACGTCTAAAAAACTACTTGTTAAAGGGACAGTTCAGTGGAAATTATCAATATTTGTTAAATTGTTAGTTTGTGTAATGCCTTCTTAGTTATTCTACATATTGACATTAGTGAGCTTACATTTCAGGTTCTAAGGTCCTTCTTCTTCTCAGGATGCACCACATCCTTGGAATGTTCCTAACAGTAATTTCTACTGATTGGCTGTTGGATGGGTCAAACATGCTCAGATCTCTACTGAGCAACTGAATCAACCCAGGCACTGAGTCAAGGACAAGACCATAACGGTCTCTACTAGGGGTCCTGCAAACAGGAAGTCAGTATTACTGAACTTCCCCTGCATGCAGCAATACACATATCTTAGAGTAAGTACTACTTACTTAATTATAGGTTTAATTACCGATTAAGTTGAGGTAAAGTATTTTTATTAGTATAGTTGCCCTTTAAAGCTTTTTTAATACAGTGATTGCAGATGCTAACTATAAGTAGGGCTGCTGTAGACCTAGGAAAAACGATTTCATTCAGAAATATTGCTTTTATGCATAAGCATAAATTATCATTCATACAAGTTTTTATAGGAGAATTGGACACCAAATTTGCTATTGAGTGCATGTCTGCATATGAACCCACCCTTTCCAACATCATCTGTTTTGATGGACCTTACACTTACATTCAGTAGTATTTGGATAATCTCTTTATGCTTAATATCTGCAAAATATTGGGTACTAATGCAAAAGAGAGAAGAGAAAATGAGCCATCACAGTGGTGGACAAATCTTTCTTTTCTTCAAAAGTTTAAAGGGTCTTCATTTTTAACTTTTCCTTTTGTTTAGGGGACCCTATCCCACCCCCAACCGCTGTGTTTGCTTGCAAAAAAACGAATCATAAAGGTACGCTTCATTTCCCCAAGCTGGACTGGCAGCCGCGTCTGTGATTGGCTGAGAGTCAGCCAATCACAGACACGGCTACCGGCAGTGCAGAACCCCCAAGGGAATAAAGCTTTGTAAGTACATTACTAATTTGTTTTTGCAAACGAACACGGTGGTTGGGGTGGGGTCCTCTACACTACAAAAAAAGGATTCAAAGTTAGGGCACCAGCCAGCAAACAGGGATTGAGAACGGGGGGTGGCTCCAGTGGGCAAGCCAGAATCCTCTCAGAGGAAAGGTAAGAGACAGAAACCTTTCCACTTACAGACAGGCTCCTACTGTTCAATTTCTGGTACCATTTTGAGCAGAGGAGTAAGGTAAGGATTTTTTAACACTGCACAGTGGGGCCAGTAGTGAGGAAAATAAGCTTTGCTATGATTATTTGGAATCACAATGATTTTGCAATTATGCCAACAAAAATAACAATCAATTAATAATTGTCTGTCAGCATTGCTGCAAAAGGAAAGCACAAGAAAATGTATGATCTCTGAAAGAATCACAACTGCCCCATTTGCAAAACACCTACTATTCTTTTTCAGCAAACACAATCATAGATGACCTGGTTTATCAATGGCCATACACATGCAACCTTCACCATAATTTAAATTTGGAGCCCGATAATGTTCCAACATTAACTGATCCCTCGGCTGAAAGTGATGTTCAGCATTAGAAAATGTTTCATTAAATTTATATTTAAATAAAGTTAAAATGTTGCATTTTAAATCTCTTCACAGATGTAATTGTCTTAGGTCATTATCCTTAGTAATATTGCCACTTTTGTAGAAATATAGGTGCTCTTCTACCATTCAGCTGATGCTGCAATTACATGAATAAAATGATGTGCTAAATTACTGATAATTAACATGTATTGGACTGAAACTTGTTAAAAACTGGTGGCCACATAAAGAGAACTTCCTTTTAAGAAATGTATAATTCAGCAGCTTTATATTTAGCAGAAGACTATTTCACTGGGGAAAAATGTGATGTCTCAGGCATTTTAGTGTATAAAATGCTTTAGCTGCAAACCCACTAATTGACTTGCTAGGATCGTCATTGCTTTTTTATTTATTAACATGACACATAGCATCATTCACCAACATTGAAAAAATGGATTTTAGACAATATCAATTCTATGGGCTTTTATTTAACAGACGTATAGTGCCCGATGTGTATATTTTCCCCAATACAATTAGCAAATTAAAAATGTAATCCAATAACCACATATCCTAAAAATAGATATAATGTATTAAATGTTTCTCTGTTTTAAAGCACCTTATATAAATACTTTATTATATACTTAAATTGTAAGTTCCACACCATTTTATTTCTAGGGGTTTCTTATTTGGCTGTAGTTTGTAAATAAATGGATTGTCAATCATAAGAAAAGGCGGTATATTAATAGTTCGCCTGGTAGCTTAGGGAAATTGTGTCTGTAACTGCCTAGACAACTGTAAACTCTTACATTTTTTTATAGCAAAATACTTTTTGTGGGATTTGGGCAGAATACTTTGCAATCAAAACCAGATTTGCCTTTTTCTTATGTCAGTGATGGTGGCTGCGCACACTCACTATTTGACAGCTCTCACAAAATATTGTGTTGTATTGTGACTTGACAGGACTACTCCAGTGTGAAATTTGTGTGCATGCAAATGTAAGATCAAAGACCAAGCTGGTGGGGAGGAGACTTATATGAGGGAATTGTGATTTTCTGAACACTGATGATTCAACACACAGAAAAAAGGGTTTAACACAAGAAGGTCTTTAAGAACTATTAAATATACCAGGAAAACATTGTAGTTTTATAGTTTTGTTCCATCCACATTTCTGCCATCCTTATTTCTTTCCCCTTGAACATAATGTTTTTATGTTCAATGTACCTTTTAAACCAGGTACATTGCATATTTCTTCATATTTTACCCTTATATTTTGGACAAAAGTATTAGCATACATTTTAACAGAACACAATCCAACATGCATAATGCAACAAGCATTTTAACCCTTCCAATAGTTTTCTAAAGATAGTGATACAATTTGTGTGTGAATCCCCCAAGGGCAAATACAGTGATGTAGATTGTACATGTAAACCATGTACGCTCTGCTTAAGTCTCTTCTGACCTTTCCTGTCTTTTTCAGATGCCATCTTATGGTAAAGAAATGGCTCCTAAAACCTCTTGTATCTCAAATGTTGAGCACAGGCAACCCAAGGTTAAAGTAGTTTTTCAAACTGTTCAGAAGCCAGATTTAAAATTTTAAGTAATGGACTGACCCTTTTATTTTCTTTGTTTATCTAATAACCAAAAAAATAATTTATTCGTATTATTTGTAAGTTTGCATAATGTTTTATACAGCATTTGAAATGTATTTGACACTTGTTCAATTGACCTCTTAGTTAATAAAGAGCAAGCTTCTTTTTCCAGGAGCAACACAACACAACAAATTAAGGAAGTGATTGTCTATATAAGATAATATGTTAATGAGCTATTAAATGTTTTAATCAAAATACTTACATGTGAAAAACCACTTTTCCTTTAAATATTTTTCCAATTGTAGTAAGTAAGACAATGAAAGTCCAGGAACACTCAGGGCAATATTTCTACTTGGCAGGCCTTGGCAAAAAATTGTCCTGAGGCAGCAAACAGCCAATCATTTGGGTAATTGAAGACCCTATGATGGGATGAATTTTACTGAACGTTCGCCTGACATCAGTCAGACAAAATTTACACGATAGATGCAAAGTTTCTGTTTCAGCAGTTGATTGGGCCAAAATATCACAATGTATGTACACAGCCTAAGGATTTTGTTTAAACAACTTGCATGTGTGTCATAATCCTAAAGAAAAGCCTCAAAAACAGGTGCAGTATCTTTGATTTTCTTTGATTTTCCATTTCCATTGATTTGTTTGTTATTACAACTGAACAGGAATCTGTTCTGTTGTAAAAAAATGTCTAAAAATATAGCTCTTATAAGATGTGAAAACATATAAATAGAGTTTTTAATGCTATATTTAGACTTTTCTAGATTTGACTATTAAAAGAACAATAAGATTCTTGATACATAATCAAGCAAAGATCTTATAAAAATGGTATTAGTACATTTTGGCTGCAAAAGCAACTGAGGAATGCTGGGAGTTATCATTTTCAAACACCTGGAAGGCTGCAAGTTGGATATCTGGTCTAAACATGTAAACTAATTTAATGGTGAACTGCATATAACGTTTTTTTTTGGTTGTTTTTTCTAAACAGTTAAAATAAAAAGTACCTGGGGCAGGGAGGTAGTATTAATAATTCCTATCTCACATTATAGTTTCAGTGAGGAGCATCAGCATGAGGAAAAATGCTTCTGGCTTCCTCAGTGGTTTAGCACTATATTTAATACAGGAAAGCCTAGGAAACCAACCTGACAGATGAAACTGCAGGTGCTATAGATCCTTACGAGAAAATATTGGAAGGTAGGAAAAATAAATCTAACCTCCCTGCCCCAGGTACATTTTGTTTAAAAGGGCATCTCCAACCCCCAACAAAAAATAATATTTTATTAGCAATGTCCTAGACCTTGCTAGGTTAATATGTGAAATAAATTGGACTCTTAATTTACTCACCAGTCATTCCATCCCTGGCCTTTTGCTGAGATTTGCTGAGTCTCCGTGATCTGAAGAAGCAGCATTGCAAGGAAAAAACACTTGTTTTTCAAAAATGAAATGTTTGTGCATGGAGCAATAGCAGGATGGAAAGGGGGGAGGGAAGAGGGGAACCCCACTGCATATGCCAGAAACCTCTAGGGGGATATAAGAAATATAGGGGATATAGGGGGATAACTGCAACTGGCGGTTTATCACATGTGTCAAAACAACATGATAAAGGGTCCAGTGTGGCTCGAAACATATTGTGTTGACACATGTAATAAACCGCCAGTTGCAGTTAAACTGCGTGTCGCCTAAGTGTTACCTTTATCAACATTGCATTTTTCTTATATTTACTTTATGCTGTTCAAGGATGGAAGCATAGATAGAGGTAACCAACTTGCTATTACCAGTGTGGAGGACTAGCAATAACTTTGTAAACCTCTAGGAGGAACAGTTATAAGCAGAAATGCATTATACAAGGGAAAGGCTCCTATTCTTCCTGGACTGTATATATATACTGTATATACAGCTCAGACCGGAACCCCCCTCCCCTGGCACTTATAAGTGCCCTTGGGGCCCTTTTGTAACTGACAAGTGCCTTTTGGAGCTTAAGGGGTCCTGCGGCTCAAAACAGGACCATCCTCCCAGACACTAATAAGCACCTTTGCGGCTGTAATAAGTGCTCTAGCGACACAGACAAGTGCTTTTGTTGGGGGTCCCACAGCTCGAAACCAGGGCCCCCAATGATTCTTAGAAGTGCTGTTCTGTTTCAGCCACTGATTTATTCAAAGACATTCACATACCTCCTAGACCCAGTCTGTGTGGACAGTATGGCATCTTTCTGATTTGGTGAAATCCACAGGCAGCTTTACATTTTTAACACAAAGTTTAATCCAACGTAGTTTTACTTCAGACTTTACTTTATAATATTTAATTTATACAGAGGATGATTTCCAGTCTAATTTACTTATTCGGTAAGAAGACAACGACTTCCTAAACCTTCACTCAATACTACATACTAAGAACAGACAGGGAGTGTCTAGCTATAGGTAATACTAATTAACACTAAACAGGAGGGGGGAAAGGAGTATACCAAGTTGAACAAACAAGGGGAAAATAGAGGAGCATATCAAAACACAAAACTATAAGCTGCTGTAGCAACACACTCGCCGTCTGGTATCAATAGATACCACTATAATAATAATGCAATTACAATGCAAAGCAATAAACAATGCTAATTCCACAGATGAAGAGGATGCCATCCCTTGGAACTGAAAGAGAAAAAAGAAAACAAATATGTACACACAGCTATACAAGAAAGATGAAGTCCGTTGAATCTTCAGAATCCATAATTGCATGCATGAACAGTCTCTAAAGGCATCTTTACCTTCCCATCATCACTGGGAATAACCTTTGTGATAAGTCCATTAGGCCATCTATGGCGATTCAAGAGTTGTTCAGATTTGTGGTACCCTTTAGCTATGTGGATTAGTCTTGCTATAACCCTTTTTAATCTCTTCCAAGAGGAAAAAGCGTTTCATTTTCAACAAGGTATTGGCTGTGACTATGTTTTTAATGAAATCATTTCAGGGCGAACCTCAGGATCCTCATCAAGGTGTATGACATGAAAGGTGTCTTCACTTTCTGCTAATAAATTTTGTGTGGATAAAAATACTTGCCCTGAAAACCATGAATTCTTAGTTAGCCTTGCAGGAAAAAATTGATCTTGTTTCAATGCTTGTGAAGGTTCTCATTCATCCAGGTCATGGTATATCTGTTGTATTCAATTAGATCAACTGGACTTGAAATGTAGTTCTTGAAGACGTTTCGCTAGTCATCCGACTGGCTTTCTCAATTCAGAATGACTTGTACAAGAATCTGTGGCAATTATGTACCCTGGAAAACCCAATTAGCATATCACAGCCAGGTGTTAAGGGTGTGATTAGATAGTGGCTAAGAGGTGTTATAGGAACGCCAGAGTAAGGTGTTAAAACAGCATTGTACATGGCAGACAGTTGGTGTCGAACCCCCCACCTCTATTTAAGCTTGGTTTCTTATTTTCACATAAATGGCCTCCTTAACACCTCTCTTGAACCAGTCACGTTCCTTCGCCAGTATGTTAACATTACAATCTTCAAAGGTATGTCCTTTATCCTTAAGATGCAGATACACGGCTGAGTCCTGACCCGAGGAATTGGCTCTTCTGTGCTGGGCCATACGTTGATGCAGTTGCTGTGTTTGGTCTCCCCCACATACAAATCAGAGCATTCTTCACTGCACTGCACCGCATATATGTGTCGCTTTCATTTTTGTGTGGTCAGGGTTTGGTCTGATGTACCAATGCTGCCTCAGTGTGTTGTTCGGTTTAAAGCAGACAGGGATACGATGTTTTTGAAAATTCTTTTAATTTCTCAGAGACCCTGCTACATATGGGATGACATGTTCTTCCTCCTGTCTTGCTTTTCCCCTTCACTGTTGGTATTTGTGTTCTTTTCTTCCTTCTACTTCTTTTGACAAAGGCCCAGTCTGGATATCCACAAGTTTTAAGGGCTCCTCTGAGATGTTTCATTTCTTAGCCTTCGCCTCTGTGTAGTGGGGATGTTCTCGGCTCTGTGTTGCAGGGTTTGATGACCCCAGCTTGTGATCTAAGGGTGGTGGGAGTCAAACATCAAATACTGATCTGTGTGTGTTGGTTTTCTGTAAACCTCTACTTCCAGTTTACCATTTTCCTTAACTTCTACCAAGCAGTCCAAGAAAGCCAGTTTGTTGTTTTGTACTCTTCCCTTGTGAATTTAATGTTTTGGTCCACCTCATTAAGTTTCTGTGAAAGCTTGTACTTCCTTCTGGTGGATTTTAACCCAGGTGTCATCAACATATCTGAACCAGTGGCTGGGTGCTATGCCCTTAAAGGTATTAAGCGCCTGTGTTTCTACCTCCTCCATGTAAAGGTTGGCCACAATAGGGTGAAACTGGAGATCCCATAGCACATCCATGTTTTTGCTTATAGAACTTATCCCTGTATTTGAAATAGGTGGTATTCAGGCACAAGTCCAACAAGGAACACACCTGTTCTGGGTTGAGATCAGTTCTGCTGGTAAGAGTGCTGTCTTTGCCCAGCCGTTTTCTCACCAGTCAACAGCCTCCTTGGTGGGGTACAAGTGAAGAGAGAAGTCACATCATAGGACACCATAGTTTCTTCTACACCGAGTACTATATCTTCAATCTTGTTGGTGAAACTCTGAGAGTTCTGGATGTGATGTTAGAACTTCCCACCAAAGGTCCTAAGATGTTAGCTAGATATTTTGCCACCTTGTATGTTACAGAGTTGATGCTGCTGACTATAGGTCTTAGTGGGGCCCCTTCCTTATGTATCTTTGGGATAAAAAAACATCGTATCCCTGTCTGCTTTAAACCGAACAACACACTGAGGCAGCAATTGGTACATCCAAAAGACCCAATACCAAAACACAAGAAAAGCGACATCATATATGCGGTGCAGTGCAGTGAAGAATGCTCTGATTTGTATGTGGGGGAGACCAAACAGCAGCTGCATCAACGTATGGCCCAGCACAGAAGAGCCAATTCCTCGGGTCAGGACTCAGCCGTGTATCTGCATCTTAAGGATAAAAGACATACCTTTGAAGATTGTAATGTTAACATACTGGCGAAGGAACGTGACTGGTTCAAGAGAGGTGTTAAGGAGGCCATTTATGTGAAAATAAAGAAACCAAGCTTAAATAGAGGTGGGGGGGTTCGACACCAACTGTCTGCCATGTACAATGCTGTTTTAACACCTTACTCTGGGCGTTCCTATAACACCTCTTAGCCACTATCTAATCACACCCTTAACACCTGGCTGTGATATGCTAATTGGGATTTTCCAGGGTACATAATTGCCACAGATTCTTGTACAAGTCATTCTGAATTGAGAAAGCCAGTCGGATGACTAGCGAAACGTCTTCAAGAACTACATTTCAAGTCCAGTTGATCTAATTGAATACAACAGATATCTTGTTTCAATATCAGCAGGGTTTAAATCAGTCGACACACAGTGCCATTGCTCAGGCCTATTAGATTTTCTAATGCGTTCAATTCTGTAGACATTATATCTTTTGGTTCTGTTGTATACTGTCACGATCAACATCTGCTACTGACTTTATGATTTGCCTGTATGAACTTCCTTCTCTCCACCAGCAGATGTCGTGGTTCTCCTCAGAGATCTCACGTCTGGAACTTCTAACTGCCCACCAGCAGAGGGCTCTCTGCCTCAAGAACTGTGGGCGTTACAGACAATTGCTGGGAGGAGATCTGTCACCTGACCTTCCTATGTCTGCATTTAAGGCCAGCAGGACCATTGCCTCAGTGCTAGGTCATTGTTCTTATGTTTCCTAGCCCTTCTAGCCGGAGTTAGCAGTCTGTGTACTCTAGTCCTGTGTCCCGTTTCTGGTTGCCCTCCTGCATTTTGACCTGTGTTCCTTGGTTCTGTTCTGTGCCTAGCGTTCATCTTGTATTATTTTTATCTTCCAGTTTGTATTCTTCCTTTACCGCTTCTACGTTTGCCTGCTGCTTCTATTACTGCGATTTATTGGTTTGTTATTATATCTTCCTGAGTTTTTGGGTCTGTGTGCACACATTTGGTATATACACTGGGTTACTCTGCACTGGTATCTTATGCAGAGTAGGCTAATGGTATGTACTCCAGACCGCAGGTGTATGCTCATTAATACACTTGCCTGCAGGGAGATTGTCTTGCAGTACCTTTTTTTATGTTTGCATGTTGTAGTGCATGAGGTTAATGTCTACATCTGCTTCATTATCATTTATATTCCTTGCATCTGTTAATAAATTGCCTTGTTCCTTTATTTCTGGCTTGGTCGTTCAGTTTTTTCCCCATAAGTGACATTTCCTGCATTAGTGCACATCTTGTGCATTGCCCATGTTGGTTCAGGTGCAATGCATAAATGCAATCTTAACATATACTTTGCTATCTGTGTAAAACTTAATGGCATTTATCTCCGTGTCATTCTATAGGAAGGCGTCCACTTCTACAGCCAAGGTGGCTCCACATAACTCAAGTCTGGGAATTGTTTGTATAGACTTGGGAGCCAGTGTAACCCTACTGAACAAGAGCCCCACATGTGGCTGTTCTTCAGAGTCAATGACCTTGAGGTATGCTACAGCAGCAGATGGATTATTGCCTAAAATATAGACCCTCATACGATATTCAATAACTTCATCACTAAGATCATTGTCACAATGCCATAGGAACCTTAGATAATTCCGGTGATCTTCTTGAACAATAAAGCAATAAAACATATGCTGGATATCAGCCAAGAAAGCAATGGGTTCCTTTCTGAAATGTGCTAGTAGCCCTATCAGGCTGTTAGTAAAGTTTGGCCCTGTGATGAGTATATTGTTTAAGGAGTCCCTTGTATTATGCACTTGAATGAAACACCACTCTTAATTGCACTGGCTTGTGTGGATGGCAAACCCCAAAGAATGGCAAATACCAACATTCTTCTTTAAAGGGGGAGCTGGCTCACAACGTTTGTTGTCAAGTATCTTCTGAATGATTGCAGCAAAATGATCCTTCATATTTGATTTATTTTTTAAATGTCCTCTTTAAGGAAGCAATCCTGGATTCAGCTTGTTTGCAGTTGCCTGGGAGGGTGACCCTTTCGATACAAAATGGCGTTGGAGCAACCCAACATTTGAAATCATCCTTATAGAATTCTTTATTCATGAAGGTAATAAATTCCTTATGTTCTACAAAAGGGGCTACCATGTTGTCTTTGGCAGTAATCTGGAACAACGATTCACCAACTTCATTGTTATGTCCTTCCTGTATACTGACACAATGTTGCATATCATTAAGTAACCTTGTATTCAGCTTAGGGCTCTCATTCACATAATAGTGGTTGGTCTAAAGTGAGAAGTTTGTCCCTTCTTTAATATGCTGGTCCTGTAAAAATGTACATAGCAGGGCCTTTGTGTTTTGTCAAGGCATACATCTCCCACAATCACCCAGCCTAATATGAGTCAATGGGCATAGGGAGTATTATACGGCCCATTGCAATATCTGCCTACCTTGTGAGCTTCCAAAATATCTCTTTCCAGAAGCAAGATGTTGGCATCCTTGTCGAGGGGTGGAATTTCATTAGCTATACATCTGTGAGGGTCAAGTGAGGGTAATAATATGCATCTTTGAGTGTTGGAATCTCTTCCCTGTCATTGGGAAGATGGTCACACTCAATTAGTGTTAGTAAAGAAAGTTCCTTAGCCCCATTTAAGGATTTTAGGACAAAGCCGCTGGCCATTGTTCCTGAAGTTTTCACAAGACCAGAACAGGTGCCTAAAATATAGGGTGTCCTTCTATTTTGAACAGGTCATAGAACTTTGGACTTGCTAGTGAGCGGTTGCTTTGATCACCTAGGGTGACATACATCCTAATGGCTCTCTCAGGTTGTGTATTAGGAAACACTTCAACACCTCCTTCTCTACATACTGTACATATCTGCACTTGGATTTAACAGAAACACTTGGTTGATCAGCACTCTCCCCGCCATGATCAGGAGTGGGTATGTGAGAATAAGCGTAATTAGAGGCCTATTTATAGGGGCCTGGATGGAGAACTGACTCCTGTTTGTCACATTCTGAGCACTTAATTGAAGCGTTGAAATCCCTAGCAAAATGCTCTGTGGAAGGGCAAGATCTGAAGCAGATATCGTTTTTCATTAATATTTTCATTAGATGGTAGGCCAAAAATTTATTGCAGAGCATGTGGCAACCAACTGCAGCACAGCAGGTATATTCATTAATATATATAAAGCAAGGGTGGGGGTTTTTTTGCATGTAATGAAGGGAAACATATTACTATCTGTCTACTGCTAGTAAATGGTCATTTAAAAAAAAAAAAACAATGACACTAAAATACTATTAAGCAGTTGTTTTCTTGTAATAAAATGTACTAATACCATGACATATTTTAGCTTGCATCCAAATGATTAAATCATTCTATCTGTTATACACCATTAAACTGGTATTTCACCATAATTGGATTTTGTTGTCTTTTCACACCCTAGGGCTCTTATACAAATACTGTTTTAGAATACAGATAGATAGAACTCATAAACCATGGATTGCTAAAATAAGTTACCATGTACTGTATCTACTAGCTGTCAGGAAAATAGAGATTTCAGAATCCCTTTAGATTGCATTGTATTTTATTGTATTTATTTGCTGCATATAGTGTTATAAAGTCCTTTACATGAAGTTTATCCATTCATGTCAGGCTCTTACATCAAGAGATTACAATCGAATTAGCCTATGACACGTACAGCAAGACTTTAGGTTTGTGGAAGGAATTCAGAGTAACTAAAGAAAATCCAAGCAAGCACCAGAAAAACCCGCAAACTCCTTGCAAACATAGCTGAGTGAGGATCACATTCACTATTTAACAGCTCTAGCCAGAGATACGCTGTAAGGCATCAGTACTGAGCAACCTTGCAACATATGCAAGTGGTAGCACTGTATCTGTGGACTGACAAAACTATCCAACCATACCACTGTTTCATTAAATAAATATTTGCTATGTGTAAATACAAAAAAGACTCCATATAAGAGAGAATATATCAGAATATTTTCAAAAAAAAAAATCCCTTCCAAATGGAGGCACTTTATTTGAAATAGAGCATATAAATCCAACATTTTCACAAATGTATATTTCTTATACAGTGTTAATAAACAGATTATACCCTGACAATTATTGTTTGCTCCTTATATACTGTATATGTGCGAGTTCTTGTTCCAACAGTCTTTTTTTATACTAGTTATTAACATTTTAAAACTTTTCCCTGGACCGTAACTACAACTCATTACCCCCCAAACAGCATCGCAGAAAGTGACCAATGTCATAAAAATAGATTACTTACTACCAGCAGGAGTTAACTTATCATACTGTTTTGCCATAAACCATTTTGATTAAGAAGCATTTCATATACATGTGTCAGGGGAATCTTCCCATCTTGACCAAATCTTTGTATATTTCAGGGGGCAGCCTCTGTGTTTACATAGCATCCGTTTATAAGGCAGTATTTTATTAATTGCTTTTTCCAGTCCTTTAGGAGTGGAGGCAAAGCCCGGATCAAAGTTTTGGCAACTTGCAGTCTTGCCTGAAACAGTTCTTCTCTAAGAAAAATGTTAAAGAATTTATCAGTTTGTATATCTTCTATAATGCCTAATAAACATACTTTGGGATCACACCCCACGGGGGATCCCATTTTGTTGTGTAGGAAAATTAGTATTTGTCGCCAATATCCCTGGATCTTAGGGCAAGACCATATTAGATGGTAAAAGGTGCGTGGCATTATCTGACACTTGGGGCATAGTGGATTATGGCTAGGCTTGTATTAGATATGTGAACGGGGGTAAGATATGCTCTTTGCAGCATATATATTTGTGACAGTCTGTCTGATGCCTTGGTAGAAACCTGTTTACAAGCCCCAAGTGTCTACTCCCTCTCCATAGGGCCCACATATGTTTCCCAGGATCTCTTTTTTGCCTCTGTGGCAGCATATCCATGGGTAATCTAGAGGGCTTTATATATGTTGGAGATTAGCTTAGCAGACACTTTTCGGCTCAGAATCTCACCAAGAGGGCAACTAGGCAACTGTGGGGATGTAGTTCGAAACTGGGTTATAAAAACATGCCTAACTTGGAGGCATGCTTTTTATTTGGTAGGTGGTGTTGAAGTTGTTAGAATGTTTTCCGGGTTTCGTTATATTGCAGGTGAGAAACTTGAAATATCCCATAACGAAACCACACAGATGATTCTGTAATCGTAAGAAATTTCAGTAAATGATTGTTATCCCACAGGGGGGATTGTTTGTATATAGGGGGATGTTTAATTTATGTACTACATTATCCCAGATTTTTAGCGCATGCGTAAGGAGTGGATATGATTGTAAATTTTTGCTTTTAACTGGTGAAATGTTTATACATTTGATTGCCGTATTTAGCCTTTTTTACACAATGGCATATATTTTTTCCAATGACTTTCTGATTGCTATTATACTATTTGTTGTATAGTATTAAAAAAGATATTGGTAAATTGTAGAGATGGCCAAAGCTCAATAGTTTTGTTCCATTTTCAGATCCGGATCTCTTCTATCCTAATACTGGGACACGGCACCTGCACCTGAACATTTTTATCATATTTAAAGCTAGCCACAAGCCTGAAAATATTTTTTTATTCCCTCTCAAAGGTGTCCACATGCAGATTAAAGCATAGATAAGGATCGCAAGCCTGTAACTAGCTTTCGAAAATATAGTTTTTTGGGGGAGGGGCTTATGACAGCTTCTAACACATGTCTGTCACAAAGACAGTACAGAGTGGGAAGAGAGATTTAAAAGCCTATAGCATGAATTGACAACAGCTAGAGACCTCATCCTAAGCTTGTTTCAATGGTATGAGAGAACACTTTTCACTTGTTCCTCTTTAAACAGAAGTTGGTCCTATCCCTACTTTAGTTCCCCTTTTACATGAATTATTATTATTAAAAGAATTAGACAGTTTCCACATGCAACAATGTACACAAAGACAAAGAATTGTAAGGAGAACTTAATAAAAAAAGAACAGACATTTGAATGATTACTATCTTTTCAGTGCTACCTTCACATGCTAGTTTCACATTGTTAGGAGTGTTTCAGTTTATAATACCTCCTGTTATATTTTAACAAAATGATGATTATTTGGACAACAAAACAAGAGAAGGGATAGTCTATTGTCATTTGAAAGATTCCATTTATCAAGGCAGTATCGAGAGAGTGATAGAAATAACTAGGCAGCACTGAAAGAAACTCATAATTAACCTGCCAGAGACTTGCTGGGGTTGCAGGATGAATCTGCCACTGGCAGATTTTTTTTTTCTTTTCCATAAAACTATGGCTGTAGACAAGTGTGTCTTATCTCTTGTACCAGTAAGGAATACTATTTAGACAGCCAGCAATCAATCATAGTGAGCTCAGTCTATATTTCCCAGAACAGCACTGATTAAAGTCAAATTATAACAATGTGTATTAATTCTGAGGATTTAATTGTCTGCATTGCTGACAGCTTACTCACCAACCCTTCAACCAAGTAACAGACAAGCAAGATGCATGTGTTATTTTACTTCACAATGGATTTTTCCAAATGAATTGAATTTACTTCCACAGGACCATTTATCTTCCAATTTTATTTAAAAAATTGATTCTTTAAAATGTGTTTAGAGCCTACTGATGCCTGTCTCTGTGTTTGTTTTCTCTGTGTATACGAGTCAAAATGTGGAATGTGAAAGGATAGTGTTTCTACTTATAGCCATTGGGAAGTTAGACATCTTAATATTTGAAATGGACCTCTAAAAATTCCATTGTAATACTGTAATTACAAATTCCATTAAAAAAAATTAGTATACTTCTGTCAGGTGACCTATATTTTTGGTATATACATTTCTGGATTCTCTCTGTAACATTCAAAAGTTACAGTGCACACTAAACCTTGCAGGGTGGAGATGTCTCAATCAAGACAGGGAATAAAAATAACAATCAAAAGATGAGAACCCCCCCCCGTATTCTCCCAGAGCCACAGCCAATGAAAAGAGAGGTTCATTCGCGCTAATGAATTCACGTGACTTTAACCCTTTGCACATGGCGGATGAGCAAGTATTGCAATAGACACCCACGCAGCCTCCACAAGTTATTTACCAGTGGCTTTGGGGCTCTAACTACATAAGTATTTAATGCCTGCTAATAGCTGCGTTCTCACGTACAGTAGGGTTAAATTTACCCAGAGCCACAAAGTTGCTTGTGAATCTGGGTAAATCTCCAATAGTGTCTTTGTTATCAACCACTACATAAACTAACACAATGTTTTGGGGTGATTAACCCCTTCCTCACCTGAGGATTCCTATAAGGTTCTACATCTGTTGTACTACTTAATCAACACCTTTAAATTCATTTCCCATCAAATTGCTTTTGTCAAAGGATGTACAGTATATATATTTGTGTTAGTTAGTTTAAGCTTTTTTTTTTATCTGTGATGCATTTAAGTAGCATCTGATTAATTACATAATTATATTAGAAATTATATATAGCTATGTGTTTACTTACAAGTGTTTCTGTAGTTCACTGTCATTGTGCGTGTCTATGTTTTAGTGTTTTGTGTGAGCCAAAAAGTCTGTTTGTGACTATTTAATGATTTTTATCTTGCTTATTTGCATTCAAGATACACAAGCATTATGCTTGTACATATATACTCCAAGCTTAGCAGTAACAGTCAGTGAAATGTATAAAGTTATCAGAAGTAAGTGAGTAATTCTGTACTTAAAATGCTGCATTCAGTATAAGACTTAGAATTGTACAAAGGCAGATTAAACATAAGAAAAAAGAATGTAGTCATACAAACATCAAAGTTGATGAACTATGTAATCAATAGAGAAGTTGTTTCAAAGTGTTTGACATCCTTTTTAAGTCCTCTCAACTACATAGGTTGTGAGGCCTTTTTTGGGGAATCAATCCAAGTGCTCCACTTTAGGGCAGTTTCTGTGCAATAAATTGAATAAAAGCAGGAAAATCCACATAGGGCAAAGCAGCATAAGGGTGCAGTCCAAACACACACTCCACCCCAAGGTCCAAAAGGTAAGTATATACAGTTTATACAGCACTATCAGGGTTATTCAACAAAAGTTCTTATCGTTTAAAATGGTGCTAATTTTTCCCCAACCAATCAGATGTTAGCTTTCAAATGTTAAATAAGATCTGATTGGTTGGGGCTAAATTAGTGCCATTTTAAACGATAAGAACTTTTATTGAATAACCCTGTTAGAATAGATGCCCAGAAAAAAGCATCTATTCACACAAAAAACTACCAATATCATGCCAGTTTGCTGTGTACCCTGTCTTTCAGGTGCAGAATAGAGAGTTAACAGTGAATGATTGATTTCACGAGTAAAATCAGTGGACTATTTTGTATTGTTACTGGCAGACTATGGTAATTAGAGATGGGTGAAACTACTAAAATCCATTCCACCTGTGGATTCACAGATTTTTTGGAAAAGTCAACAGGAGAAAAATATCTGCTCAGATCCACAGAAATGTAAGGTAAAACAGCGATGGTAACTTCTTTTTTATGGCTCTGGGACCTGGGAAATGGTCTGAGGAACACATACATATATCCACAACATTATAAAAAAAATTCTGTTTTCGAATTCTTTTTCAAGAAATTTTAAAATTTTCAAGGATTGGTATACTAACCAATCAGATTCTTCTGAAAGAATCTTGATTGTAACCAATTCTGACTGGAAAAGAATGTGATTGGTTAGTATACCAATTAGATTCTTTCTGAAAAAATCTGATTGTCTGTCCCCCAGACCATTCCCAGGTTCCAGAAATATTTACAGTAAGTTACTGTATCATTTCTACAAAATCTTTCAAATATTCCTTGAAAATTTGAATTTTCGAAATTTCAAAAATTTTCAAAATGTGGTTCGTAGAAAAAAAAACGGAAAGTGGAATACCGGATAATCCGCGAGATTCACACTTTGCGGATCTCAAAAATCCACCATGGATCCGGCCATCTCTAATGGGACTTCTATATTTTTGTGGAGGCATCTATACAGAAAATATGTGCAGTGCAGTGAAAACTGGGGTCAGGGGGACTTGGCCAATAGTTGCACACAAGGCACCTTGTAAGGCTCTTTAAAGACAACATGGTTTGTGAGTTGTACTGGCAACTATATGGTAGATACAGAGTCTTACATGTACTTTAAAGCAAATTAGTAAAAGAAGTATCTTACAATGTATGGTGTTTCTGGGGAGAAAAGCTTTTACATTTAAGGCAGAAGTTTAGGTTAAGTTCTGCTTTAACATACAGATATGGTATTTAGCCTTTAAACAATTTTAAATTTGAGAAGACAACTCTCAGGGGCCATACTTACTGGAGTCTTTTGTTCATAAATGCAACATTATTCACCTATTAACAAAGGCAATAAATGAAGTAAATACAAATAATTGTGATATTTTCAAATTGTAATATATACAATAAGAATAATAGTACATGGTTGTGCCATATTTAAAGGGAATGTTCATTGGAAAATATCAATATTTGAAAAAAATATTAGTTTATATTATACATACCTAGTTATTCTAGATATTCTCTCCCATTTTGAAAAATCAGTTGAATTTCTACCCCTTGCTATTCCCTGCTGTTGACATTAGTGAGCTGCCATTTCAGGTTCTAACGGTCTTCTTCTTCCCAAGATGCACCACTTCCTTGGAATGTTCCTAACAGTAATTTCTACTGATTGGCTGTTGGATGGGTCAAACATGCTCAGATCTCTACTGAGCAACTGAATCAACCCAGGCACTGGGTCAAGGGCAAAACCATAACAGTCTCTATTAGGGGGTCCTACAAACAGGAAGTTAGTATTTTGGAAGTATTTATTTATACACAGACAAAATGCTGAATGGGCAGGTTAAGGTCATTGGGATGGAAATGTACTGCTCTTTTTTCCTAAAAGCACATGTATTTCCACTGAACTTCCCCTTTAATAGTATTTATAGGAAAACAATATTGTCTGTAGCGCAACTTGCCTTTAAACTTTGATATCATGAAAACAGTGACAGAAAGAAATAAACAATGAAAGAACATCAAAAAAGAAGAAACTATTAAAGAATTGAGAGAACCATAAACATTGTTGTTTTTTGACTAGAAAATAAAATATATGACATTGAGTGTTCCTTTTTTTAACAAGAATGTTTCTTGCACTAGTTTTGATTCCTGTAAGAAAATGATCCAGTGTCAAAACTGCAACATTTCCCTGCAAATCAGAGTAGGCGGCATGTTCTCAAAGATGAAGTCTGTGGCTGTGTTTTTTGCCAATGAAAGAACATAAAAAAATGTTTCCTGAAAGCTGCGTCAAAAGTGGGCACTGTTTTAAATAATGGCACTTATAATTTATATTTGAATTTAAGCAAGATGTATTGAAAAACACCATATATACCTAATACATATATTACCCCTAAAATATTTGGAAAATACTTTGTAACTGAAATTAGTGTTCCCTCTATAGAATTAGCTAGTAACATAATACTAGAATGCTAGATCCATTTATATCATTTATATAATTTATATATTTATGTACTGAACTATCTATGTATTTGTCCCCCTTGTATGACTTTATTGTATTTCGTTACTGTACAGAGCTGTGTCCCCAAGTGGTGCTTTATAAATAAACTATACATACATACAATACACTGGGTAGGGCAATATTATGCTAACACTCCAAAACCATCATCAGCTCCTGTTTTCTTGTGCATTTTTTCTTCTGACAAAAAAAAGGGAATTGCATGACTGATCTGAAAATCATCATAATGATAAGTTAATCATAACTTAACCTCAGTATATTTTAATCTGACACATGGCAGATTACATGGCAGATTGCATGGCAGGTTTTATTCATTTTTGTAGATAATTGTGGGTATATTTAAACACTATCAATTCTATGTATTAAAAGTTCTTCTGGGAGATTCAATAAACTTAAAATATGTGTAAAACACAAAATAACCTGAAGTAATATCGGGTTATCGTGTGTTTTGCACATATTTTAGGGCACTGCGCCATTTCCAAATGTTTTTGGAAATAGCACAGTGCACCCCATACAAAACCCCTTTGGTTAAGTTTTGCACAACCTCATAGCGCGAAACTTAATGGGGCTTTGAATGGGGACTTTAAAGCAGCACAACCCAGAGCGTCTTACCTGCAAGCAATCCCACGATGCAATACCAGACATAATCTCGTTTACGTCTGATATTGTATTGTGGGATCTAGAGATGGGATCTGGGTCCGACACAAACCCATATCCAACACGAAAATCCTCGGTTCCGAAATAACCTATATGTACGGTTTGTCTGGATTTCGGGACTTCTGAGCACATTTTCGATAATTTTCTAATTAACGTTCGAAAATGTTCGAAGATCGAGCATTTTCGAACGTTAAGGTTATTTTCGAAAATTAGTGGAAATAGCTCCATACATTCGAAAATTATTGAAAATTCGTTCCGGTTTCGGATTTTCGGATTTTCCTGAGATCAGGGAACCCAAAAATGGAACAAAACTAGTGAGTTTCGGTCATCTCTAGTAGGATCGCGCAAATGTAAGTAGTGCAATGTCTGCTTATTGAATCTGCCCACTTAATGCATAGACAAATTACCCTGGCTGCAGAGCCTAGTCCTTAAACCCATCACAGGGGTTGATGACATTACTGTATACAGCCCTATCAGCATTTTTTAAAAAAACGTTTTTATTGTTAAAAATGGTGCTTATGTTGCCCCAACAATCAAATTTTAGCTTTCAAATGGTACATAACATCTGATTGGTTGGGGCAATATTAGCACTATTTTTAACGATAAGAACTTTTCATACGTAAGCCTGAATGTTTGAAACAAATTGAGCTTGAAAAAAATGCTGATAGGGCTGTAGATGTACAGTAATGTCATCAACCCCTGTGACAGATTTCAAGACTGGGCTCTGCAGCCAGGGTAATTGGTCTATGCATGTGCCAGCTCCCATGATGTTGACTGAAGGTGGTAGGAAGAACCTGATTAGATTGAGTGACATTAGCACCTAATGGTGGCCATACATTTTTTTTACTTAAATGTGATGTTCCTGTCACCTTCCGAAAAAAACCCGCCTGGCTGAGCGCAAAGCATTATACCATCAGGAAAAATACATTACCACCAATTTATCAATCAGGACAGATTTTACCATCAAACAGGTGAAACATTGAACAAGTGTATGGCTGGCATTAGAAATATCTTGGTATCGTGAATAACATTTCTCAACAGAGAAAAAAAAAATTAAATGCAGTAACCTGGATTGCTGCCTTATATTCAGTTAAGTGCTTTGGGCTGATGCAATATAAGTTGCAAAACTTTGCCTGTGCTATTAATCTGAGGCAACAAATCAGATGTTATACAACTATCAAGTAACCCAGTGAAAAGCTATTATCTGATTTGTTGCTGGCAAATAATGGCATTAGCCCCAGGGTCTTTACACTTTCATTGTTGTTCCATTCATATATTAGCAACTGTCTTTTTAAATGTATGCTAAAGATATATCTTATAAAATATCATAATCATAGGAACAAAGCCTCTCCATTGGTACGGTAATACAGTCACTAAGAAATAGTGAAATTAAAAAAGTTAAACCTTTGCTTTAAGTCTATGGACAAATGCAGCGCGGTGGCTCAGTCCTGAGCTCGAATCTTCCCTTGGACACATTTGCAAGGAGATTGTATGTTCTCCACGTGCTTGCGTGGGTTTCCTCTGGGCACTCACACAATCATAAAGACATACTGTTGTATGTGCCAAATAAATATACTTAGATTGTAAGCTTTTTGGGGCAGGGCCTGATGTGCATGTAATTGTAAAGTGCTATGGAAGATATTGGCTATGTAAATCCGCACTAATAATAAAAATGCATTGCATAGTGCTGTGAAATGTTTGCTGTTTTATTTAAGAATTTGAATAAATAAGTAGAGGGACAAAATTTAACATTTACCCCATCATTAGGCTGTGTTTATAAAGATTTGTTGTCAGCAAAGTCCGATAACAAATCTTTATTATTATTGGAAAAACTACTGCTAGTAGCGCTAGTATTTCCAGTGCCCGCTGCACAGCCCATAACTGCCAGTATTTCGATACTGCACAGTACAACAATACAGTAACAACAATAGGCAATACTGCAATCCAAATTTATTTAAAATGTGCTGACAAATATACACAACATTTATGGTGTTAATGCCATCAGAGTGTGACTTCTTCTTACTTTTAGAGAACAGACAAAAATGTGCTTGATTTTGACAATCTGTGCGACAGTGTGCATTTTTATTCTGAATGCAGAACAATTCCATCTCCTAGATGTAAAAATATGGTTGCAAATTGTTTAATGGTCGGAGGAATAAGAAATCCAAATGTACTTTGATGCACATCTACCAGTCAAAAGATCTTTAGACAGGGACAACCATTGGGTCATCCAACCAATGTAACGGCACAAGGCACCATATATTAGCGGAAGTGTCATTTATTTATTTAACTGGCACAACAAGTGGGCTATTATACAGTATGCTAAAATCAAATGTTTTTTAGTTTCTATGCATTTTAGGTTTGTTCTCTATTTGTTTAGGTACACAATATCATGTTGACCTTGTCTTGCCTTTAGTTTAACAGAATTGTAACATATATGTACTAAAGCCAAAATTAAATAAATTTTGTTTTTCATATTCAAGTTCTATAAAGAAATTTTACATTTGTAAAATAAAATCTACATTTTGTTAATTCTGTCAGTAGAATGCATTGGCTTACCCACTGTCCTGTCTATTTAGTCAATAACTTTGTAAATAAAGATAGTGAAACCCCCTACATACCATTCCAACATGAACATAACAATGCTATGGAGTTTGGAAATGCTTTGTTTTCTTGATTTTAATAGACTGAACTGGCCCAATCTAAATAATTTTTAACCAGTGTTCATTTTAAACCATGGTTCCATTTTGTTTTAAAATAAACAAAACAGCATATTGCCTGAATATACAGCCTAGACAAATTGACAATGATTGTGAAAAGTCCCAAGACACAAAGGTGGTATTTACATCTGAATCACACAATGAACTCTACCTTGTGATTTTGCAACTTTCACAAGCCAACTAGACAACTTACAGGTGGACAATGTTTAAGAACCCATTACTGGGAAACTACAATACCTAGCAAATTTTCAGAGAAATTGAAAAAGTTTAGTAATAACACAACTTTTTTTCCTTTTTGGAATTACTTTACTTACATAATTACTATTATGAAAACTTTCTATTTAACAAGATGAAAAAAATTCGAGCCCTGGACCCCAGTAAATTGTTTGGCATAGTATTTTTATTTATCTTTTTCAATGACACATCACATTTCTGGCTTCTATTGATTCTCAAACATTCATTCCCTGTGTTGGAAAGTGTAATGTCAGAAAAATGGTCCTTTAACAACAGAGAATGATTTTTACTTCCTTTTGCAATTGCCTTCCAAACAAGAACTACCATGCCTGCAATAAATCACTCTTACAATTATCAAGTGGCGAAAGAATTCTCAATTCATTTGACATATTTTTGGCAATTTTAAGCTCTATTGCTCATTCGTCATTAAAATTGGATTTTTTTTTATTGGTTGTTTGATTTACTAGCAGGATTTAGGTCACAATTCTGTTAACTGTGTTTGATACCTTTATAGTGAAATCCTAATTGCCAGGGGATATTTTTGTTTGACAAAGTAGGGGATGTTTTTATATAGCAGGTATAGATTTATGTGTACACACACAGAAACAACCAAGCCTATGCAAAGAGTAGCAAACAGTGTCCCAGTTGTCATGCAAAATAAAATAATATATGTAAACCATAAAACACAAGAGGGCAATCAAGTTACACATACATTAGATGATTCATCAGGTTCACAAAACTGCTTAGCCTTCTTATAGGAAAAGTAATGCAGATAAAATAAAAAGATAAAAATGATATATATTATATACCATTCATATGTACATGTATTTGGAAGGCAAACAGAACATTAAATCTAAAAATATAAATATAGCAACATTTTAATATTCTGATAGCAGTATATTAGTGCATTCTGAATACAAGAAAAAGTAATTGGGCAAACTCAATAACATATCCAGTTAAACAGTCATCACATGGCAAAATACATGTTAATGAACTTAACATATTTTATAAAAAACATCCAGGAAACTTTTTAGTGAAAGAAATGCCAACATCCATGCTTACAGAAATATACCTGGAAATTCTCTGGGTCACCATGTCAAACGTAAACATTCATCAATGACGAGTGCCTTCTGTAGGGATGTGTTAAGTGCTATGGGTTGTTTCAGTCTTTCCTGGGACCATCCAGCCTGCTAGCAGAGATCTTCAGCACCAGGGTCAGCGCTTGGAAATAAGAAGTGGGGAGGGGCTGAGAGAAGTCTGCCCTCAATCACTCCGAATCCTTTCACTTTTATAGAAACTGTAATGTGGAGCAGTAGTGGGAAGCTCCTTCAGTGAAAACGAATCATTCTGGGTAATAAAATTATATTATAATCTCCCCAGAAGCTGTAAATTTTCCAGCTTCTCTGAAAACTGAATAAAAAACATTAAACAAGAGATGAGCTAAAAAGATACCTCACAGCTAAGAGAAAATAACCGTCTGCTACTGTTTTCAGCCTACTCAAGCCCTCGCATTCATTGTACCTTCAGCATCCTTTTCTCAGCTGCTCTCCCTCTCTCTCCTCCTTCTGTCAAGAGTCCGTGTGGGGGGTGGGGGAAGTGAGAAGCTGTATCCAACACTGCAGCTCTATTTGGCTGACTAGTAACGACAGACACTTTTATATGTCTGGTCTTTTCTTGCCATAAGACAAGGGGCCCTAAGTGGAAAGAATATGTGAGGGTCTGAGTTCATGTTAACACTCTGTGCGACTAGAAGGAGTCAGTACAAATGACCATACCAGAGTTGCAGTAGCAATCTAAGGTTAGTGATCCACAATCCAAAGTTATCTTTCTTTTAGCAATGGATGGGACGTAATAATATAGAGAGATGTCTTAAATAGTAAATAGCCATGTTTTGCACAATGTAGAAGCAAGTCACAGCTCAGTTTCATAATCTACAAAAACCAAACCCTACTTTGTGCATTTTTATGTGGTACAAGATTATACAAATTCCACTTCCTAAACACTGTACATCATTAATTTGGGGAAATGTAGGCACAATTTATCCTTTAAAATGGTTATCAAAAGTCTGATCCCTTTAAAATAAAATAACGGCGCAGTTTAGGTTTTCAGGTTTATTTTATACTAGCAGGTGCCTTTAACTAGTACACTTTCCAGCCACTACATTATATCATTATTATATTACTAGGTTATCATATGGTTATTATATTACTAGGGTATTATAATAGTCCAAACATTTGTATAGCTGCCCCTAGCCAGGATTCGAACCCTGGTCTCCCATGTCAAAGGCAGTGCCTTTAACCAGTACACTATCCAACCCTCGACTGTAACATTCTCTAAGCCTAGGAAGGACTGTTCGCTAACAAGGAAGGATTGTACATTCGTTCGATAATCCTCGAATGTATCATTGAATGTAGCTTGCGCAAAACCTGACAATTTCCCGCATGACTTCAGGAAGGGTTTTAAGAAGTTTTGGTGGCAGTGACATGTTCCCCAAACCATTTCCCAGGTGCCACAGCCATTTACAGTAAGTTACCACAGTTAGTTTAGCTGTAAATCACTCAGACTTTTCAAACTATCACTCCCCCATAGACTTGAATGGGTCCGTATTCGAACTTTCAAACTTTCAAACTTTCTCTGAAGTTCGAAAGTTCAAAAACAGACCGAACTTTATATAGTTTGGCCATCTCTAGTGTCTAGGTTTTGATGAAAACAAATACTGCCACAGTTGACTGTTAGCAAGATCTATTAAGGTTGGCTATCCCTTGTAAGATGTTTAAACAGAAATGTATAAATAATTAGTAATTGTGGTACAGGGGATTTATTTTAATTTGGAAACTGTTGCACATATTCCTGTGAGATCAACTGGACTTGTTGCTTAGTTCGCTAATCACCTGAAAAAAGTTCAGAATGACTTGTACAAGAATCTGTTGGCAATAAATACCCTGGAATGTTTCCCAATTAGCATATAACAGCCAGGTGTTAGAGACCTCCTGAATGCAATGTGTTGTTCATCAAATCTCTGTATAAAACCTATTGCTCATAACAACAAGGAGGAATACTAGATGAAGAGCACATTAAAACAAGAGGACGGAATTATGGTTATAAGTCGAAAAGAGACTTCTCACCACTAAAATTAATAAAGGAAATGATAATTATATTTATACATTGAAAAGTATGCATTTTTTTATTCTACTTTGGTGTTTTAATCTCAAAACCTGGAGCCTACCCCCAGTCAGCTTCTTAAAGCAATTTACATAACTTTACAGTCGAGCCATTGGTAAAAATGAACTTGTTGTTAGACAGTGCCCTTTATTAATGAGAATTATCATATATAAAAAGAGTAATGTCCAGACTAATATGCATGGATCATTTTTACCACTGACACAATCACAATCCACCCCTGTCAAAGTATAAGGGACATGTCATGCTTTGTAAGTGGTGTAATATAATAATGCATAATTATTATAAATAGACTTCACTGAATTTAAAAATCTCCATTAATTTATGAAAAAAACAAAACAAAAAACTTAATAAGTCTGCTTGTTTAAGAGACAGAGGTAATTTGTGCATAACCTATTGATAATAAAAAAGATAAAAAGTTAAAAAAATGGAATATAACTCTCCATTCAATTTTTTATAAAATTTTCTATAAGCTGAGGGTATTGCACAAGGTCAGATGTGCCTATCAATCTAATTTGCGGAATTGTAAAATCAATGCAATCACAATATTTTGCTTCAATAAACCAAAGTTTAGGCTCAGTTGCAATTGGCATTTAAATTTTTTTTGACTCCTAGTCTGTAGATGTGTAAGGTTAATAGCACTAACAATAAAAAAAGCCCCTAAAAATAGCACTGAGGAATACAAAGTAGCTTATTATAACAAGCTCTCTTTGTGGATAGGTGAAGTCACTGAAGTGCATGAAGCATGACTGAACTTCAGAAGTGAGGGAAGGATGAAAGGTGGTAACTGCAGGACCTTACAAACAGCTCGAGGATCATGCTAGTTGCAATCTATCCAAACTTTCATCAGTATAAAGTGTGGTGTTTCAAGCTAGCACTGTGAGCTGTGACATCACCAGCACCATTCCTCTGCCCCCATGCCTTAGGCACTAGCATGGCCACTTGTATCCTATTGCTGGGACAGAGCATCATCTACTGCATCAAAACTTCTTAATCATTTTTAAAGCTGACCACAAGCTTAAAAGGAGGTAAAGGAAAGGACAGAGAATGGTTGCTGATCTGTATGTAAATAGCTTTAGAAAAGTAAAAATTTTTGGGTGTTTTACACAGCTCGTCATGTGAAACGCGTAGAATTTGTTTTGTGGCATAGTCTTTATTTACCATTTTATATTGAGATCTGTTTTAAGCTACGTTCACACTAGAAACTGACAGAAACGTACAGCATGTGTTTTTGTCAGTTTGTATCCATTTTTTGTATACATTTGTATCCATTTTTTCACAATGCGTATTCCATAGATTTATATAGAAAAATGCATGGAAAAAAAAACGGACAGAAAGGGCTAGGCCACACTGCTGCGTTTTTTGTGCGTTTGCGCATGCGTTTTTTTCAGATAATTGAAAACGTGGCAACACACCGAAAATTTAAGTTTTCTGGTGTGTTGCGAAAGCTCCACTTCTTAAACCGGGTCTTACCTAGCAAGGACTTCTCACCTAGAGGGATCCTTCTACATACCTGGATTCTGCAATCACAAACCGTGTCTCAAAACTACCTACAACGCTGGATTTAGGCCAACAAAAGCAAGTATCTGTGTGGTGCCAGGCCAGTTACGCATAGAGCCAGCACAGCTGCTTTTGCAGGAGATAGTGCAAGAAGAGATTCACAGTGATTGGATTGCAGCTACAGAGAGCAAGCAGCTTTCAAAGTTTCTCCCTCTGACCACCATCTGGGGCCAGCAGGTATAGTTGAAAGGTACTGGGAGTGGTAGCAGTTGGATCAGAGCACTAATCCTGGAGGTAACTGCACTTTATATTATATGTACTTTTATTATATTTGTGTTAGGTTAGCACTTTATATGAACAATCCAAAGAGCTGGTCGACTAAGACACTTTATTGAACTCACGTAACTTAATATATATACAATACTAGCAAAAGTGTGCCCGTTGGTGCCCAATGGAAATGATGTGTATGTTTTGCTATGTGTGGATATAGTGGATATAGAATCTTTACACAGGTATACACAGGACTGAGAGTAGATTTATGCAATCCTGCCACACTGTGTTGTTGAAACTAAACATGATAGGTTAATACTTATTAGTATTCACTACGGCAAGTGGTGATGGTTCCTCATATATTATAACAGAAGGAACCTCGCTGCGTCATGTTATTATAATAGCATTGCCCTAATAATCTAACATATAAACAAACATTTCTCATTCCCAGGTTACATAAAGAAATGTTTTTTTCCTTTATATACTCTTTTATACAGATCTAATTGAAAAAAAATAGCTTCAGCGCAATTTTATTTTTACTTATAACTGCTTTTTATTTCAGTACAACAGTAAATCCTTGGTATACCTGCCTGGCTGTACCACTAAGCAAAAGGCTAAGGACTTGCAAGCGAGCACCATCATCCCAACCATTAACAGTGGCTGCCAATTAAAATTGTTCTAGCCAATCAGTCCACTCCCTAGTTACCCCATCAAATGGATCAGGTTTAAAAATAGGTTTGGCGATTGGGCCTGGTAGAGCTACAGAGGCGAATTAGGGCTTTTCATCTGCAGGTACAAGGACAGGAGGATTTAAATTAATGCTATCAGTAGCAGGCTACATAGCTTAATACAGAGAACAAACATACAGAGGAAACAGGGAGAATAAATGGTATTACTAGCACAGCTGCCACCAATTTGTACCTGATCACTGCTTTATAGAATGATTATGGGTAGCATGGCACAAAGTGAGTTACTCTGGTGGTCTGGCACAATGCAGACAGTGCACATAAACAGGTTCCCCACATAACATATGCAGTAATCAGGGGTGTCCCTATCTATGGTGCACCACTTTGAATATTGACCAGGCCTTTATATTGTGTCCTTGTAAGTTGGTGTACACGTATCTGTTGCCTCAGAGTATGTATCCAATAAGGTAAATTGTCCGTCCAATAATCTGTCCTCCCAACAGGTGGTAACAGGGTCTTCTACACAGGATCTTGTGTTGCATTCAATATCACTAAATAACACACCACAACCTACTTTCACTTTCTCTCCTCCTAGCCATAGAGAGCAGATATGTCTTGTCTTTATTACTCACTGACACCACCCGAAGGCTGTGGTATATATGGAGCCTTGGAGTATATGTCCATTACAATACTCATTACACCCTGTGTAGCAGACAGAAACTTTTTTTGGATTACACTTCCTTTCAGTATTCACATGGAGCAGACACAGGGGTGTGGTTTAAACTTCCATTTTGACCATACCATTTTGAAAAAGAAATCTCAGCTCTGTAAGTAAGTTTATTTATATTGTATATTTTGTGTTGTACCTAATATAAGTCAGCGCTATACTTTATATACATTTACTGATGGTTATTTAGATGGTAATAGTGAGATAGTACACATATACATATACACCTTTCTTATATGTAATATCCTATACCCCCAACTCATTGGTAGCTCCTAAAAATTCAGTGCAATCTCCTATGAAGATATAAATATACTTATATAATATAAGGGATATATACTGTACACCGATGCACTTCACTTTTTAGCACAGAAGCACTCCAGCACAGATCTTGATTACTATTACTAAGGTGGTTTTTTCCCCTGTCTGTTTCTATTATATTTAGTCGATTGATATTTGCTTTTTAAATATATGTGTGTGTGTGTGTGTATCTATATTAATAAAAGAGATATTCCTCTTATTCATGCTTCCAATTACCTTTCTTGTTGTGGATTAGACATTTGAACTTTTTTATTGAACTTTTAGTAAATAAAATAAATTCAAATAAAAATATAAGTGATTGGGTAACTAGATTATAAGCACTTCTGCCTAAGACCTAGGAGGTATGGATAAACTATTTGTAAAGATTCTGTGAAGGTTTTTAATCATTCAGTTTATTGTATATCAAGTTATATTAGGTCTATTCAATAGTAATATATATATTAACTAGACATTAAGCCTGTTACATTAATGGGCACTAGAAGCCCAGAGTCCCCCCTCTGTTGCAGAGTCCCCCCGTGGCAGAGTCCCTCCCTCTGTGGCAGAGCTTTCCCCCCTGTGTCAGAGTCCCCCCAGGGTAGAGTCCTCTCCCTCTGTGGCAGAATCCCCCCTTCTGTGGCAGAACCCCCCCTCTGTGGCAGAGCCCCCCCTGGGCAGAGGCCGAGGGGCCTCTGTCCCAAATTTTCCCCTGTACCAAAGGAATTTACCTTATCTGCTGTCGGTCTCCAGGCATCTGTGTGTGTTTCTTATGTTTTTCCCTCTAGTGGTGAATCAGTTGAAACTGCAGGTGAGTCCATAGAAACTTATATCACTATTATTAAAAAATGATAAAGAACTGCTTAAATCATTAGAATCAGAAATAGATTCTTTGACAATTAAGATCAATAAAGAATTACCTAAAGCAGAAGTGACAGACTTTGACAATAAGTTAAAAAAGGACTTAAAAGGAATAGAGATTGATATAATTAATAAGAAAAAAGAAAAACTACAGAGGGATAAAAAGGATTTCGTTGAAGGCTCCGATATGTGTCCATCTAGCTCTGATGATCAATTACAGATCATAAACCTCTCTTGTCACCAGCTTACCGACTCTCAAAGGTCAGTACTCTCTAAAGGTCTGTCTTTTTGTACTACTGAACATGCTGATAATTTCACTGTGGCTAAAGATCTATTTTTGTTCTGTAGGAGACTAGCGTTATGTGCATTTTTTGATAAAGAAAAGAACACCAATATAGAAAATATGGGACAGAGAATACAAGTACATATGCCTCAGATACGGGTAATACTAATGTATTTAGACCGAGATCTACATTTACACCTTCTTTCTCTCTCTTCCCTAACTTGGAGGTCTTTTATCGTTGTGTCTTACAAGATCTTGATAAACTTTCCTTCAACCAAAAACTACATTACAATCTCAAAAAAGGGGAAAAAAAGCCCTTAGAGAATTACAACAGCTTTCAGATGTGGAGATCAAGCGATCAGACAAAGGAGGTAATGTGGTTATTTGGCCAAAGGATATGTATACTAAAGAGGTTTGAAAACAGCTTAATAATAAACATAACTATGTTCGTCTCCCCGCAGATCCGACCATTTATTACCAAAGTTAACTAAAAAAAGAATAATAGAGACTGCTGTTCTGGATCAGACAATTGGCAAGAAAGAGGCAGCATATCTTAATGTTGACTCACCGGTGATGGCTACATTTTACCTGTTACCAAAGGTACATAAAAATTTAACAGAGCCACCAGGGAGACCTATTGTCTCGGGAATAGGAAGCCTGGGAGAACATGCATGTAGCTATATTGATGCCCAACTTCAGAAACATGTCATTGGTTTGAACTCCTATGTCAGGGACACTGCAGATCTGTTATCTAAAATTAGTAACATTAGTATAGGGGATGAACATATTTTAGTTACATGTGATGTAGAATCTCTCTACAGCAATATAGGACACAAAGAGGGACTAGAGATGTCCGAACTTCGAAAAATCCGGTCCGCGCGAGGATCCGCGGATTTTCGAAAAAATCCGTAAATTCGAAAATCCGCGAGCAGACCCGTTAAAACGTATTAAAATGAAAGTTCGGCAAAATCCGCATTAAAAGTGGTCTAAATAGCCTTGTTAACGTACACTTAATCACTCAGGGACCTGGGTAATGACCTTAAGAACACGTATCAATGCCTACAATACCTAAAAATTACAGTCCGCTAGCGTGAATTTTAAAAAATGGTATTTTCGAAAATACGAGGATTTCCGTAAAACGGGGATTTCCGTAAATACGAGGATTTCCGTAAATACGAGGATTTCCGTAAAAACGAGGATTTTCGTAAAAACGAGGAACCGGAACCTTCTGCCTGAACAATGGCGAGTTCTGGAAGGCAGATGTATGCCACACAGTACCTCCTGGCCAGGGGGTACGATGATTTCACCCCTGGCACCTATCTAGTGCGGCGCCGAAAGCGCAGGATTATGGTGGGGCTCCAGTGCCGGCTCCTGCGCCGATTCGGCTACCAGACCACTGTCTCTACCCTCTCAAGAGGCAGATGCCTCATTATGTTCAAGCCATGCGGCAAATGATGGAAGCCAAGTATACTTTTTATTATATTACTGTATTGTAATAAGTAGTAAAATATTTTAATTCACTTCTGACAAAAACATATTTATTGTATATACCTTACCATTAATGCCATTACACACACCACATTGGCCACATTCCCATATATAGTAGTTTGCACACAACAAGGGAAAGAAGGAGATGGGGGTACTGGGTTACATAATGTCCACTGCGGTTTGCCACCATTGTTGTGGGGCCAGGCAGGCTTGGCCCCACTGGACATACCCCTCACCCCGTTGGCTTCTCTCCCTCAGAGTATGCTTCGTGCAAGGGAAAGCAGGTGAACGGGTAGGAACAGCACCATTGAGTTACAGCAGGCCCACTGCAGTTTGCCACCATTGTTGAAGAGCCAGGCAGGCTTGGCCCCACTGGACATACCCCTCACCCCACTGGCTTCTCTCCCTCAGAGTATGCTTCGTGCAAGGGAAAGCGGGTGAAAGGGTAAGGCTTCTTAGAAACAGCACCATTGAGTTACAGCAGGCCCACACTTTGTAATATGGAGTACTGCTCTAGTGCCAGGCAGGATTGACCCAGAGCTGAAAACATTAGCCACAGAGTAGCTGTTGTGGCTGTATGAGATGGTCAGAGTAGGTGACACCACAAAGGTGCCTCGTGGAGAGAGAAGGAAGAACAAAGTACTGCTCTCAGGCCAAGTAGGATCGACCCAATCTTAGAAAAATTAGCCACAAAGTAGCTGTTGTTGCAGAGCATTTGTTATTTCACAACTTGAATGCAGTAGAGCAAGGTAGGACCATATATGGCCCTGCCAATAAGAAAAAAATGCCATTTGCCAGCTAAGCTGGCATCAGCTAAGCCTCTAGGCGGAAAGTGAGGCGGAAGGAGCAGTACAGGGGCCTGGGGCAGGAGGCAGGGGCAGGAGTCATGGGCATCAGCATCAGCAACAGGGGTGCTGTACTGAGATGTGATCCACGCCTCATTCATCTTGATGAATGTAAGGCGGTCCACATTGTCAGTGGAGAGACGGGTCCTCCTCTCCGTTACAACAAGGTTAGTCCCTAAAAGGACTGTTGGGTCTCAAGATGTGGGAATACAGGGGTGGTTAACAACAAGTGCTAAACCACCATACTGAAATCCACACACAGAAAGCTCAAAAAGCACAAAAAACTCTCTCCAACTCCTACACAGTCAGGTCTCCACTAAACACACTCCAACACACTGACAAAATGGCGCCTGTGAAGCAGCCTTTTATACCCAGGGGGCTGGCAATAATCATGTTAGCTGCCATTGGATAATTTGGGACATGTGGCTTGCTCCGTCTTCAAAATAATCCCCAAAATGCAGAAATTCCGCAAATTTACAAGAATTTCTCGTTTTTTCGAAAATCTTCGAAATTACGAGAATTCTCGTAATTACGAGGACCTCCGTATTTCGAAAATACGGAGATCCTCGTAATTCCGAAAATTTTCGAAAAAAAAATATGCGGTTCGGAAGTTCGGAAGGCGGAAAATCCGGAATAATCCGCAGTTCGCGGATGGAATAAATCTCTAAGAGGGACTAGAGGCAACTGAATACTTCTTAGTATCAGAGGGTATGGCCAGCAGAGCAAAAGCTAACTTTACCTTAACGCTTTTAAAATTCGTACTCGAACATAATTTTTTCACCTTCGATCGAGAGTATTTTCTGCAGACAAGGGAACCACGATGGGTGCTAAGTGTGCTCCCTCTTACGCCAACCTATTTTTGGGTTGGTGGGAGAGGGAGCACGTCTTTTGTGACCAAATGGAACACTATACAAGCCACGTGGAGATGTGGCTGCGATATATGGACAATATATTCTTTATCTGCCACGGCTCCTCTGGTCTGCTTAATCAATTTATTGACACACTCAACGACAATGGATTTAACATTTATTTGACGAGGGAAATCTCCAACCAGGGAGTGGATTTTCTGGATGTGCATATGGAAAAATGGGAAGGTAAACTCAAGAGTAAATTGTTCAGGAAAAAGACTTCTACCAACTCTCTACTACATTATAAAAGTGCTCATCCACGGAGGCTGCTCCAGGGAATTCCCAGGGGTCAGTTTCTGAGAGTGAGGAGAAATTGTACATTAAAAGATGATTATGAGCAGGCAGCTAATGATTTATCTGAGAGATTTAAACAAAGGGGATACCCCAGCAGTCTTATTAAAAGTTGTAAAAACAAGGCCCAGTGAATAGAACAAAGTCACCTTCTACAAACTAAAAGGAGGGATAGTGAGAAAAAGATCAGATTCATCACTAAGCATAATAGTGACTGGAGTAAAATTAGAGGACTGTTAGATAAAAGCTGGCACATTCTGAGTGGTGATACTAATTTTTCTAATCTGATTGCAGAATATCCTCTCATGACGGCTAAAAGAGCTAATATTTCTCTGACTCCCTCACAAGTAGCCATTTTACAAGAGAGAACAAAAAGACTAGCGGAGGCTTCCGCTATAAATGTAATTACCCTTGTGGGAACTGTACCATATGCTCATTTATGGACAGGACAGACACATTTACGAATAGCAACAATAACACAACATATAAGATACATAACTATATAAACTGTACATCTAAAAATATTATCTATATGTTGAAATGCCCTTGCGGGAAACAATACATTGGCAAAACTACACAGAAGTTACGCTCACGTCTGTCTAGCCATTTATCAAATATTAGGCTAGCAAATAGAGACTATACAAATGGTAAAATGTTGACTAGTGTAGCGGAGCACTTTCTAAAATATCATGGAGGTTCAGTGGATGGCTTAAAGTGCATAGGCATAGATGCAGTGCGAGAAACAATCAGGGGAGGAGATATCAATATAAAATTACTTAGAAAAGAAACACAGTGGATCTACAAACTAGGAACAAAAGCACCAAAGGGAAGCTCTGGATGAAGCTCTGGATTTTACTCCATTTATTTAAAATCTCATACATTTCTTTCTAGATTATCTAAGATTCCAGTTTATCCGGATTTTGACGAGGGATCTGTCACATCTTTATGATGATAACGTTTTGGACTAAAAGTTATTCCATCTCAAAAGTTACTCATCATATGTATATCATATGTATATATCAAGACATTCAGTAACAACCACTTTGACACTGATCTATTGGAACTATGTTGTATCAGAATCAAACAAATGGATACTTCACATTGAATAATGGATACTCACTCCAGTCCTTAGACCGATGGATAATAATTATCAGTATACTTACATCCATGATTACCTATTAGAGTCATCGGACTGTCCTGGTCTATATACCTACTAGAGACATTGGATTGTTTGAATAGATGGACACCAATTACTGTTATATTGATTATATCAACGGTACATCTATCTTTTGGACTTCACTGCAATACACCTACTCTACATGCACTAATGTAATACCTACCTCAACGGCCATCTAACACAGCTGTATAAAAGAGCTTCACCGTAGACATCTATAACCCATTTGATCAATAAGGAAGGATTCTAAGACTGGAACTGACCTGGCTCTTGGTCCCTCCCTGTTACATTAGGGCACTATGAATTTGCCCCAATTGAAGAGATATTAATATGGTGATTTCACCTGTACTTGTAAGAATGATTCTATCCTTTTGAAGGGAACTTTTTGAACTCTACTTAGCCTTTTTTATCATAGGATATAACTCCAAATGGTCATAATTAGGCGTATTTATGTATATTTTGTAATAACTTCTAGCAGTTTGTACACAATAGTAATATAAGAATTTATTTGTCTGATATATGTTTAAGTCGATAATACTATGCATATATTATTTGTAACTTGTTTATAGCTGCATAATCAGACTGACGGAAAACCTGACAGTGTTGTTAAAACTGCATAGGGTTAAGTTTGATAGAGGCGTTCCCTAGCAACAAGGGACTCTATGCCTACTCATTGCATACGTTATGGTGCGCAAAGCGGAGACACGCAATGAGGCGTGTGACGTCATGAGCAACGCGACGGAAATGTTTGCGGTCTATCGGGTATAAATAAGCGACTTTGCTCTGGATTCGGCCTCTGCTATATTGGGCACATGAGGAAGCCCCCATAAGGAGTGGGGGGAGAAACGCGTCTGCTCTGCTCGTGGCCCTAACAGTGACCTATACTGGACGTTTGACTGACTTACTTTGAGTTGGTAGCTATGCACTTTATCTGTCTAAATGCACTTTATTTACTGACATCTTCATGATATATGCTCCAACCATAGTTATATACTGAGTCCTGTAGTCTAGGTCGCTGTAGGTTCTTTTTAAAATGTTTTTATTTAATAATAACCCTGATGTGTATAATAAAGATCTTTTAGTTACACATAGAGTGTGCACAGTAGTTTTGTTTTGTTTCTAGTTACCATTTTAACTACTCGGTGGCACCTCTTCCCATTTGGGAATTATTTAGCTGGTGCTGGGTTAACTCTTTCATAGAAACTGCAGTGACACACACGCGCACGGCAGCACATATTAGTCAGCAGTTTTATTATATAGGATACTACTTTTACTATTTATGTATTTATTTATTTTAGCAAATAGCACCCAAATAATTTAAAACTAAAATAGAACAAATCGGACTGGCTAGTATTAAGGCAGACATTAAGACTCTGAGAGCAGAAAGTTTCATTCAGGTTTATTGCAAAAGCTACTCACAAATAATTTCAGAAAAGCAAAAAAGCTCTGAATAGAAAAGGAAAAGGAGCAGCTTCTCAATTAAAACTAACAGAGAACATACCCAATATGCCCGGGGTTAATGCTTTGTAGTTCAGATACTTAAGACAGCAGCCTTTAACTAGTGAAGCACTGTTTGGGACTCTTACAGTTATGCACACTAGAGAAAGGGCATTTAAGTGGGGATATTATTACTGTATATAAATACATTAATAGGCCATACTATAAACTATTTGGGGCAATGTTCACCAATAAGAACATGTCAGAGGATACGCAGACATCCCTTAAGACTGGAAAAAAACTTTAATTTTTTAAGTTTGGAACGGGTTTTTCGCTGATACTGTAAAACTATGGAACTGTCTTTTATTGCATGTGGTGATGGCAGGTTCATTGGGTAGTTTCAAAGAACTGGATGAGTTTCTAAATAAAAGAATGTTGAATATTACTGCTTTTGATACATTAAGTTGGAGTTGATCAAGGGATATTTACAATTGCACTTGGAGTCAGGAAGCAATTTGTTTCTCTTCGTACTTTTTTTTTGCCTTTCTCTGGATCAACTGTGAGGCAGGAAATGTGGGTATTACTGAGAAGGTTTGACTGGATAGATGAATGTCTTTATTTAACCTCAAATTCTATACTAGGATGAGTTAGTTAAAGAAAAGCAATAGTGCCTTCTGACTGTAAGTCATACATAACACATGCAAAGTGGAGGAGGCTCCGAAAAACATGGCTCTTTATCTTGATCTGTCTGTAGACATTTGGCATCCTAAAATAATTGGTCATGACATAATCAGGCTAGTAAGATAATCAATGCAAAATTACAAAGCTGTTACAAAGGAGGTGGCTTCTAAGTTTGCAAAAAATCAAATATATACACAACTAGAGCAGCACATGGTTTATAGTCATCAAAAGACTGGAGGAAGAGATTAAACAACTAAAAAGTAAATGAGGTAAAAGACAAAGCTTACACAACTCACTTTTAAATCAAAAGTGGTTCTAAAATCTTTAAATGGCTCAACTATAACTCCTTGTCAAGTAAGACTGCTTAAAACATTGTTAGCTAATTTGTCTGTTTACAACTTATAAAACTCAGGGTTCAGGAGAGAATTTGAAATAAAGAAAACAGGTTATACCTTATTGTTGGGTATTGCTGTTAAGCTTTTTATTTTTAACATGGAGCAAACAATATGGCAGCTTAAATAGAGGGCAAAGCAAAATGTTGCAGGGCAATCTATCTATGCTTTCTGAGGGTAAGGTTGATAGTGCAACAAAGTTTGTTTTCTGACTGGTTGGTAGAGATGGCCAAAACTGGTGTTTCATTCTGTTTTCAGATTTGCGGATTTCGGGAAAAAATGGAGGATCCGAAAACAAAACATACTTTCGAGGATTCGGAACGCATTCTCTAGGGTTGCCGAATGTACAAGATTATTTGCGGTAACCCTCGAAAATAACATTGAACGTTTGAAAACCCTCAAAAATACGATTGGAAACTACTTTCCAGTTTACAATCTTATTTTTGAGGGTTATCGAACGTTCAAGGTTATTTTTGAGGGTTACTGAAAATAACTTCATACATTTGGTACACCTCGAAATGCGCAACCAGTCAGTCAGTCAGATGTTAGCTTTCAAATGTTAAACAATATCTGATTGGTTGGGCCAAAATTAGCACTATTTTTAACAATAAGAATTTTAATGAATCTCCCCGTATATCTTTAAAAATGGTGCTAATTTTGCCCCAACCAATCAGATCTTATTTAACATTTGAAAGCTAACACCTGATTGGTTGGGGCAAAATTAGCACCATTTTTAAAGATAAGCAGAGTTATTCATTAAAATTCTTATTGTTAAAAATAGTGCTAATTTTGGCCCAACCAATCAGATCTTATTTAACATTTGAAAGCTAACATCTGATTGGTTGGGGCAAAATTAGCACCATTTTTAACAATAAGAACTTTTATTGAATCTCCCTGAAGAACTTTTATTGAATCTCCCTGCTAGTGTTTTTTTAACAAAAAATTTAGCATGAGGAATGTTGTCAAAAGACCAACTTGGAAATATTTGGAGACATTGAGAAACATGCATAAATGATTTAACATCTGTGGACTATAAAAAAAAGGGGAAGATGATCCTTATCAAAACATAATTTATACTGTATGTAAAGTGGTTCATGAAGTATAATTAGTCAAACTATTCTGGATTTGAAATAAACAAAACTATCAAGTTTTATTCCGACAATGGTCCTAAAAAAGAAAAAAAATCCAATTAGCTCCCTGTCTGAATTTTTAAATGCTGTTTTGACAACTTACCCTAGGCAGTTTTGATAACACCTCTTAGCCTCAATGCATCCACACCTTGCATTCAGAAGGTCCCTTACACCTGGTTGTCATATGCTAATTGGGACTTTCAAGGGTACTTATATTGCCAACAGATTCTTGTGCAAGTCATTCTGAATTGAGAAAGCCAGTTGGATGACTAGCGAAACGTCTTCAAGAACTAAACTTCAAGTCCAATTGATCTAACTGAATACAACAGATTTACAATGACCTGGATGAATGAGAACCTTCAACACTATTCTTCATGGTTGTTTTGTCTGATTTATGTTAGATATAAATTTAAATGCAAAGAAAAAAATCTATTAAAATATTGATAAAAAATCTTTAATTTGAGTGTTTTAACACATAAAAAAATCATTAAAATCATATAGCTTGAAAAATAATGAAAAATTTATAAAGCAAAGTAAATTTATTACTCCACAGTAAATCAATACATATATATGATTATACAGCTGATGAAATGTCTTTCATATTCCCCTGGATGGAAGCCAGTACCTAAATACTGTGCTTATTTAGTCATAAATAAATTGTTATAAACAGTCAAATGTGCCTAAAGCATTCCCATGTAAGTAATTAATACTTTGTTAAACAGGGTGATGCTCATAAGATATCCAGAATAAAGCTTTGAATGCTTAAAGGGATATTGAGCCACTAATGTATTTTTAGTTGGAGGTTCTTATTTTTCTTAAATTATTAACAATATTTATGTATCTAAAGTGTTTATTTCAGTTTTAACTTCTAGGAATGAAATACAAGTGGCACAAGAAAGAGAGAAAAATCTAGGAATAGCCATTTCAAAACACAGTTAATAGTTTACAAAATAGTTAATGTATTGGTTTACAATTAAGGAGGGCCCAGAGCTCTAACCTGAGTCCGAGTCTGATTTTATGAGTATGTATGAACTTGGACTTTTTAGAAGTCTCCGATCTACGAACATGGTCGAAGGAAATAAGGGATAAGAGGCCTAAATGGAACCTGCCAAATCCCAATAAGTAAGCCCTGGAGCAGATATGAGTGGCTAAAGGACCATACCCAAAATGGAAATCCACAAGTTAACTCCGATCCTAATCATTTAAAACAAAGTGTCCAGTGCATAGTCTTAAGATGCTCAACGTAGTGCATTAAATAATGGCATCTAGGACTTGGTTCTGCACAAGTCACATCCACAAGACTATATTACATCAAATATCTAAGGACATCATACTGCATGTCCTACTAATATTGGACCAAATGTCCTGTGGGCTAACCAATCAGCCAAATGTGTGGCTATGTCTCATGTGGATACTCAAAAGACCTGTACTCCAGTTTTCACCCAGAATGCGCCTAATGTGCGTTTGGCCTCAGATATCTGCCTTGCTAAAAGCAAAGTTTTATTTGCCTATCCCAACAGAGATATATGTGAAACACAAGTATATGTAAAATATTTCATGGCTATTCAATAAAAGTTCTTATCTTTAAAATGGTGCTAATTTTGCCCCAACAAATTAGATGTTAGCTTTCAAATGTTAGCTAAAATCTGATTGGTTAGGGGGAAATTAGCACCATTCTTAACAAACATGGAACATAATGGAAACAAAAAATAAAAGAGTAAGTCTGGGGGTTGGAACCCATGACATTGTGGGCTGTGTGTTTCTAAAAAGGGTGCTTTAGCAGGTAAGCAACCAACAGAATATGTAAAGAATATAGGTACATTTAGAAGCTTTATCTTCTGCTATAAAAATATTAGTAATCAGCTGAATATTTTGCATTGCCCAAGGAAGGCTGTATGCAATTTACGCTGGCTGCAATCCTGCAAATGAAAAACTGGACGTAATTGCGTATTGCATTATGGGATCATGTAAACGTAAGTAACACCCCTGTTTGTGCACAGGGACAGGAAATACTGGGTTCAGTAGGTTTTGAAGACTACATGGGCTGGAAGTGGTACTGGCAAAAATATGGAAGCCTTCTAAGTTACAGAATCTATTTCTCACATGTACTAAATGCAACTTACTAGAGAAGAATCTTAAAATAAATAGGTGTTCTTGGGAGAAAAGCTCTCATATTAAAACAAGCTTATTTCGCCTTTAAAGATATTAAAATTATAAATCATCAGAGGTTCTAAATAAAAAAAATGATCTCCAACTAAATGTCATACAGAGTTTATTTACTGTATTTATATGACTGAAAATCTGGCAGGCAAAGGATTTGATTTGAAAAGGAAACAAAAGTACATTCGTAATTGCTTATATTGGTGTACCTTTACCTGTCTACAACATCAAGATTATACATATACATGCAATTGATTATTTAACATTATTGTAAGCCTTTATTGTAAAAGTTGGTATAAATAAAATAAAACTTTCATGCAAAAGTTAAGTTATTAAATAAGTTGGATACTGACATATTTCGACATTTGATAATTAAATCAATCTAATATCTATTTCTGTTGCAGTTTAACCTCCTGATGTTCCAGCATTATTCCAGCATTGTTCCCCACACTGACTCATACATTTGGCAAAGGCAAAGTAAATAGCAAAATGATTGGCTCATGGGAATGTCAGGAGGCACAATATGTGGAATAGTGTATGGCCAGCATGAGACATTAAATTTGCCTTAATACTGTACCTTGAAGGGGGAAAGTCTATTCTGTTCCTCCCAGGGCGGGTTTTGTATCTTAGAAGCCAATAGGCTTAACACTTTTTAATACTATACTCTTAATTATTTTCGCTATCACACTAAGGGACACAGTGAGCAGACTAACAAAACTCTAGGTACTTAAATTCCTCTATGTGGAACAAGTGACATTGTACTGTAGCACGTAACCCTAAACGCTCAAAACTATTAAAGGGCATCTCCAATGATAAAAATTACTTAGCTTTTTTCCCTTTAATTGAAAAAAAGGAGGCAAAGGAGCTTTGTCTAAAGGCACGTCAGGACCTAGAAGAGGACTGATTCCTACTGAATCCTAAACTGATTGAGTTGAAGCCCTTCTGCACTATTTTAGCCCAATGGATCACTTTAGCTAACTGATATTACGGCAAAAAATTTAATTAGGCCAAATATCAGTTGCCTCATTTAATCAGCCTAGGTATTGAATTTTGTATATACAGTTTATTAAAGTGCTACTGTGGTCTCCAAACAATTTTGAATTAAATAAAAGCTTGCAGTCTTCTTGAGCCCTGGATCGCATCTCTGGCTGCAGCCTGTGAGAAATTATATTGCAGGGAGTGTTCAAATTTCGTGTTTCTAGTTGGTTGAGTGACATCACCTGGCCTTCGCTCCTCCCCTCCGCACCAGTGGGAAGCATACTTAGTTAAGACTTAAATGCTGAGGAAGACAGGAAAGTACTTGCACAGATATAAAAAGTTGAAGTTGAGAAAAGGGGCCTATTAATGCAGGCAGAGGCTGGTCACATGACTACAAGCTGGTCACATGGTGTTAAAACTGGAAGTATTATTGCTGAACCTTTCTCATAAATTTTACCTAGAGATGTGGTTTAGGTTTTATTAAAAGGATAATGGAAGGCTTTTTTGTTTGGAAAAACAAGTTAGGACCACAGTTACACTTAAAGGGTAAGTTCAGTGCAAATACATATACTTTTAAGAAAAAAGAGCAGTATTTTTTTCATCCTAATGACCTTATCCTGCCCATTCAGCATTTTGTCTTTGTGTAAATAAATGCAACCAAAATACTGACTTCCTGTTTGTAGGACTCCTAATAGAGACCGTTATGGTCTTGCCTCTGACCCAGCGCTTGGGTTGATTCAGTTGCTCAGTAGGGATCTGAGCATGTTTGACCCATCCAACAGCCAATCAGTAGAAATTACTGTTAGGAACATTCCAAGGATGTGGTGCATCCTGGGAAGAAGAAGGGCAGTTAGAACCTGAAATGTCAGCTCACTAATGTCAACAGCAGGGAACTGCAAAGGGTATGAAATCAACTGATTTTTCAAAATGGGAGAGAATATATAGAATAACTAAGAAGGCATAACACAAACTAGCAATTTAACAAATATTCATAATTTCCACTGAACTGTCCCTTTAAGGCTTAAGGATACTGATATATTTGTAGAAGAGAGAAAGCATATCTAGTGGGTATAGTTAATCTTTAATATTTTTGTGTTTATTATTAAAATTTTATTGAGATGGACCGTGATTGGGTGTTAAGTTGTTTTTGCAGGTGAAAAATTGTGGCTTTATTCACATGATCTGTCTTTCATTTTTTCACATATTTCACTATTGGTACATGTCCCCCATCCTATTTCACAGCTACCAATACAATATCTATGCAAGGTAAAAATAACTGTTAGCTTGGTGGATGTGTGGCTAAATTGGCATTGAAACTAAACCAGTTCCGGCCATCTCTAGATTTATGTTTTAAATAAAGCCTCCTTGCTTTTGTACTCAGGTCTTCTGTTTATCTCTACACATTTAAAATAACTTACTTATCTGTAATCATGCCTGTTTCAATTATTGCAGTGACACAGCAAATAGCCTAAGCCCATGTCTACTAACATATTGCACAATTTGAATTTATGGTCGGAAATATGCCATATGTCTGCAACGCCTTCCAAAATAACTTTTCTTTCTATTCAAATGTCACTGTGGGTGTGTTTACATATACTGGAATACTTTCCAAGTAATCATAAGCTATAGAAGGGTTGTAGACATCTCATTTTCCAAATGGCAAGATCTACAACCAGGCAGTTTTTTTTAGTTACTGCTTAATCAAGCATGTATAATGCATACAGCACAGTTAGTCTGCCAAGATACATAACTGTTCCTGACATTGCACACTATGAGGCAATTTGGCACTATGCAGCATTATTTTTCAACCCCGTAAGCATTTCTTTATCACTTCAATATGACATTTTCTGAGGAAATCTGCTGCAGTTTCACACATGGGCAAGGTGACTGAACATTGTAAAAATCATCGGAATCATCCATTCAGATAACCTGGTAATAATGTATTTAAATAAGTAGGAATTAGCCTTTAAAACAAAACTATAATAATTACCAATATCAGGAATTGACATACTGTATAGTCCAGGATTTCTCACCCAGGGCTGCGGGGACCCCTAGGGGTCCCTGAGAGGTTGCATGGGGATCTTCAAGAGATTGACAGAAACTGTATGGAGACACCATTGTGATGAATACAGATATTTTCTCTATATTTATCAATGTTCTATATTTGTATAAATTAAATAAGTGTTTGGTGTATTGGTATCTGATAAGTGATAATATTTTTATGTAAGGGTTCCCTGAGATATTAAGAATTTATTTTCAAGGGTTCCATAAGGATAAAAGGTTGACAAACACTGGAATAGACCCGTTCCCTGCTGGGAATTAGAGTGTATTTTTTTTTAAATAGAGATATATTTAAATATCTATATCTATCTATCTGATATTATATATTATATATATATATATATATATAAAATATATATTATTATATATAATATATATATAGATATATATTAACTATCATTATATATTTGTATACATTGTGTATTTTCATGATTTGATGATTGAGAAAGAAAAATAACAATATATAGTCATTATTTTATGTAGGGGTTCCTCCGAGTCACAAAATATTTTTAACGGTTTCCCCACAGATAAAAGGGTTGAAAAACACTGGTATAATCTTGTGTGTTTTCCTTCCTTAGAAGAAATGAATCGAAACCAGCTCTATCTTTATCATTTAATTTCAGAATTTCTTAATATTTTAGTGTTTTACTCTATTGTATGTAAAGCAATAAATGAGTACTGTGGCTTCTCAGTTATCACATGTACGAGATTGTATTAGGTTTTTGCAACAGGGAGTTCCTGTGATTGATCTGTGCAATTCTGGCTCTGTTATGAGAATGTGGTGTGCTACTGATGATGCAGTTCTGCTTGAAATTTTGATTGCAGCTACAATAGCCGTGTTGCTGGGATCGAGGCATTCTTATTGGAATGAAAGCAATTTAGCCTACTAGCTACAGGAGTATAATCGACACACTTGGGTGTACTCGGTTCTTCTGTTGGATTGTACTTTTACTAGATTTATGCAGGAACTTGCAGTAAGCTGGATAGTTGTAATATTTAGAGATGATTCATTCTGGAGAGACAAATTTTTTATTTATTTTTTTGCTAACACATTCACATATACTGTAAAGCAGTCTTATAGTTTTGCTTGAGCAGTGGATATTTTTATATCATCTTTAATGAGCAAAATCAGTAGGTTTACTTGCCTGGAAGTGCTTTACAATCAGCATTTCTGGCTTCACATTCCCTAATGTTCAGATATCGAGACACTGAAGCAGTTTGTAACTTGCTGAATGATCAGTTTGTTTATCTCTAGTCAAAACTGATGTTCCCAAACTATTTGAAGTGTTTGTGATAAGGAGACTGAGGTTCATTAATTGCAGCTGTTGTGTTGTTAGAGAACTGACCTGGGGGATTGTTAGGGTGCTAATCAGCAGCAATATGGATTACATTTATATAAATTATTTGCATCTATTTCAGGTTTGCATCCTCCTAATGCAATGCACAGACACTGTGTTCTGACTTTATGATACCCTGGTTGTCAAATCCAGGAACGAAGAGACTCAGTCAGCGATAATTTGGTATTGTACAGTACATTGTTCATAGGGCATTGCCATTCATTGTTTAAAGGAACTGCATAGAGCAACACCTATTATTCCTAATTTCATACTTCTAAAAGCTTAAAAGCTTACTGTACTTTACACAGGGAAATAAGACAATTTAGAAAAATATGCTGCCTAGGCTAGGCTAATATTTCTGTATACAAACAAATAGAAAAGGAAACGTACCGCTGCACAGTTAGGAAGGTTCAGGTCAGTGAACAGTAGACACTATGGGCCATATTTATAAAGCCGCAGTATCGCTTTTTAGCAATACCACGACTTTAACAATCTTTATCGTAAAATTTACAATCGCTAAACCGATCAGAGATTAATAATCGGTTTAACAATCGTAAATTTACGATACCGATCGTAAATCTACGATTACGAAATTGTAGATTTATGATTCCCATAGAATACCATTGCGAACGTTTAATCGTTAATGTACGATCGCACATTTACGGCCACGATTGTAAATACTAAAAAGCGATACCGCAGGTTTATAAATATGGTCCTATGTGTCTATGTGTGTCTATGACTAAGGACTGCAGCCAGAAATGCGTCAGACCTGTATGTCACCTGTTCCCAGGCATTTGGTAATGTTTTAATGGTTTTGGAATAAAGATGCTTTTAATATAAAAAATAATATAAAACGTCTGAATGTCTGCTGTTCACTGACCAGAACTGGCCTGACTGTGCAGCTGTATTTTTTCTTTTCTATTTGTTTGTATTAAGAGCAGGGAAGAGAAGCTCTGCTACCTCAGGCATGTTAGGGCCTGTTGGAGAAGACCCGGTCAGAGGAGGAAAAAGACAGGAGCCGCCATAAAGGTTTGACCATGTGATATTTCTGTAGCCACATTAAGTGTGCTAAATCTTTTAATTTTCATCCCATCAGATGTGTTCTTTGTATTGGATTACAATATATATTAGTATTTTAATGAAATAATAATAATAAATTATAGTCTTATAAATTGTGCATAGTTACACAATCAGTATAATACCTGCTTAGCTATATCGCAAAACTGACGGTCAAGAGTCACTAAACATTTTGTAATAGAGAAAATAATGCACCACCTAATTTAAATATAAACAAAATACCTATGGTGGATATATTAATGATACTGTAGGTGATGCCTGAAGACACAGGGCCTGTGTTGGCTGTCTATTGGTTCTGCTCTTTGGTTCTGCTCTTTGGTTCCTTAAAGATTTGGCTGTTCAAGTTGTATTTACAGCCTTTAGTACCCACAGGAAACTGTTTATTCTACCTCTGAATTCATGATTTGAAATTTCCCCTTAATTATGATTCAACAAGCCTGAACAACAGTGCAAATAGACTCAGGATTATTCAATAAAAGTTCTTATCGTTAAAAATGGTGCTAATTTTGTCCCAACCAATCAGATGTTTGCTTACAAATGTTAAATATGATCTGATTGGTTGTGTCAAAATTAGCACCATTTTAAACAATAAGAACTTTTATTGAATCTCCCTGAGTGTCTTTTAAAACTAAATAACAGAGCAATAAAATAGGAAACTTTGCAGACACCTACAGCAAAGAATAGTGTATATTGATAGAGGCAAATGGGTTATCGGGAGGATATTCTTTCCAGCTTGTCCTTTTTTTTTTATTTGCAATTTTGTTCTTGCTCACATGGCCCGGGGCTCTAAAGCCTGCACATCTTTAACTGATTGCAGTCTCTAATATTTGTGTTTAATTTTTTTAATGATTATATATATACCAATATATATACCAACTGGTATATTAAGTTTTACCATTTTTATTGTGTCCATTTTCCTTTAAGAATTTGCTGTGGAGCTGTAATACATGTTTTAACATAAGGCGAATGTACAACAGGAGATGTGGAATTTCAGAAATTATCCCTTAGGCTCTGGCAGGCTGTCAGCTTGTTAGCATTTAGTGCTGTGTTTAGTTGGTATAAGTGGACAGAAACAGTGAGTACTCTGAGGAACAGAACACCAGTAAAGATTCCAGATGTCAGTGTATTGAAAGACACATACTGCACTGCTATTATTAGTAAACAAATCTGTCTGTCCCCTATCAAAAAAAACTAAATGATACTGACATTTGAAGTGGTTTGCAAAAGGATATATAATAAAGGTATAACGTTCTCTGTAATATCTGTAGACAAGATTTTTTGAATTACTATTGGACTGACATCATTTGCCACCATGAAATTTTTTTAAAGGAGAACCTTCAATTAAATAAAATGTAAAATGTAATTTCCTACAATTACCTTGCAAATGATTCCAGCATCATGACTGTAGCTGTAGTCTATACAGAGTAAAGGCCATTAAAAAAGGTTAACTTTTTTTAAATCACTGCTTGCTGTGACATCAATTGACCCTCTGCAACTTTCCAATAACCTTACTGCTGTCTTTTATTACTTATATGTAATATACTCTGTTATATTACTATGACAGAGAAAATGAATAAGAATTTAGATTTTAGTAGTAGATGTGGTATGCTTAGACTTTACTAAGGCTTTTAATACTCTGATGACAACTAATGAAAACCATCTTTCTACATGGAAAGAGAACAGATCACAAACAGAAAGTAGTTGTCAATGTAGCTTTGTCTGTGTGGACTAAAGTTCTAAAATGTGTGCCATAGGGCTCTGTACTGGGGCCACTTTCATAAAATCTGTTTATAAATTAAAAAATATTATTATTTATAATTATTTATAAATTATTTATTTTAAGTAGCTATTGAGAGCAAGGTCTCTATTCTTTATGAAGAAACAAAACTACATAGGGTAATGAAAACTATATATAGATTGTGCAAAAAATAGGCAGCAAGTGGTGGATGAGATTCAATGTTGATAAATGTAATCTGGGTTTTAATATTTATTGTGCTGCCTATATTATAAATCAGCATGTGAAAATGATCTGTAATCAGTGATACTGAGAATTGTTATATGTGCACCGTCCACATATTACAATTCTCTGTATCACAGTATGGGATAGTAGATAGAGAAAGCCCCTGGGGCACTAGCACCTACCTTTTTTGTCTTTTCTGTGCTTTTTCATTTGCCACATGTTATAATATTACAATTCTCCGTGTCACTGCATAGGGTGCATATATTACTATTCTCTGTATGGGGTGCATATATTACTATTCTCTGTATGGGATGCATATATTACTAATCTCTGTATGGGGTGCATATATTACGAATCTCTGTATGGGGTGCATATATTACTAATCTCTGTATGGGGTGCATATATTACGAATCTCTGTATGGGGTGCATATATTACAATTCTCTGTATGGGATGTATATATTACTATTCTCTGTATGGGATGCATATTGTAAATTAGCCTAATTGGAGTGCTTCCACAATTCTTGTATTGTATGTATTTATTGGGAGGCTTGGTCAAGCCTCCATGTGGTAATAGCACCCCACAACACGCCCCTTTAATGGGAGGTCCTCTGCCTTTAATATAAAGCACTGGATGGCCTCTCCCCTTATTTTAAGGGTATGTCCACCGTTATTTAACTTTTATGTTTCCAGTTTAACTGAAGGACAGGAGGTAAATGCGTATGTCTTACCTCCTGTCCTTCAGTAAAACTTACAGGAGACCAGAAGAAACTTACCCGCGTATCGCTCCAGCGCCGGCCTCACTGACAGTCTCCGCCGTGTCCACGCTCCTATGCACTGTGTGCGCACACGCACTACACAAGGACTGTGGATCCGTCGGGGAATGTCAGTGTAGTCGGAGGCTGTCACAGCGCTGATCGTACTCGGTAAGTTTCTTCTGGTCACCTGTAAGTTTTACTGAAGGACAGGAGGTAAGACATATCGCATTTAACTCCTGTCCTTCAGTTAACTGGAAACATAAAAGTTAAATAACGTGGACATACCCTTTAAAAAGCCAAAGGGCTGAGGGGATGGGAAAGCCTGTTATATGGATCCAGTGTGTAAGAGAGAAATGCAAAAGTTTGCTAATCGTAATTGAAGTAAAAGAATTAAAAGGTTAGACGTTGACCTTCCAGACTGGGGTTACCTTGACGTGGTTGGAAGGCTTTTCATTCATGTGATCACAGTAATGTATATTAAAACCCCCTTGTTTATAAAGTATGCCAGTGTGCAGATAATATGATATTGTATGGGGCCTAGGAATGTGCATTGATTATCTTTTCTATGTTTGTATAAATGTTTGACCAGATCAGTTGCACTTCCGCTAAATGTAGCTGTAAATTAGCCTAATTGGAGTGCTTCCACAATTCTTGTATTGTATGTATTTATTGGGAGGCTTGGTCAAGCCTCCATGTGGTAATAGCACCCCACAACACGCCCCTTAAATGGGAGGTCCTATGCCTTTAAAATAAAGCACTGGATGGCCTCTTCCCTTATTTTAAAGGGTATGTCCACCGTTATTTTAACTTTTATGTTTCCAGTTTAACTGAAGGACAGGAGGTAAATGCGATATGTCTTACCTCCTGTCCTTCAGTAAAACTTACAGGAGACCAGAAGAAACTTACCCGCGTATCGCTCCAGCGCCGGCCTCACTGACAGTCTCCGCCGTGTCCACGCTCCTATGCACTGTGTGCGCACACGCACACAATGCAAAGGACTGTGGATCCGTCGGGGAATGTCAGTGTAGTCGGAGGCTGTCAGCAGCGCTGGATCGTTACGCGGTAAGTTTCTTCTGGTCACCTGTAAGTTTTACTGAAGGACAGGAGGTAAGACATATCGCATTTAACTCCTGTCCTTCAGTTAAACTGGAAACATAAAAGTTAAAATAACGGTGGACATACCCTTTAAAAAGCCAAAGGGCTGAGGGGGATGGGAGAGAGCCTGTTATATGGATCCAGTGTGTAAGAATGAGAAATGCAAAAGTTTGCTAATCGTAATTGAAGTAAAAGGAATTGAAAAGGTTAGACGTTAGGACCTTCCAGACTGGGGTTACCTTGACGTGGTTGGAAGGCTTTTCATTCATGTGATCACAGTAATGTATACTAAAACCCCCTTGTTTATAAAGTATGCCAGTGTGCAGATAATATGATATTTAGTGGGTTTTTTTGCTTGTCAAAAGGGTTTAGGTAGGATTTCACCCTTGAATCATCTTATTTTATTTTTCACAAAACCTCGTAAAAACACGGACTTCTTTGGATCAGTGGGTCTGGAATTCTTCATGTATGTATGAAAGCATGTCATGGTAACGTAGAGGGTGGGATTCCCATTGGTCAGTGTCCCATTAGTCAGGGTGGGATTCCCTATTGGTCAGGGTGGGATTCCTATTGGTCATGGTGGGATTCCCATTTGTCAGTGTCCCATTGGTCAGGGTGGGATTCCCATTAGTCAGTGTCCCATTGGTCAGGGTGGGATTCCCATTGGTAATTGTCCCATTGGTCAGGGTGGGATTCCCTATTGGTCAGGGTGGGATTCTTACTATTCTCTGTATGGGATGCATATATTACTATTCTCTGTATGGGGTGCATGTATTACTATTCTCTGTATGGGATGCATATATTACAATTCTCTTTATGGGATGCATATATTACTATTCTCTGTATGGGATGCATATATTACGATCAATCCGTAGAAATGACGTTAGGAACATTTCCAAGTGGTGAATCCTTGGAAGAAGAAGGACCGTTTTAGAACCTGACATGTGTGATCACAATTGTCACAGGCAGGAATAGCAAAGGGTATGAAATCAATGATTTTTCTTTTTCAAAAATGGGAGGAGCAATGTAGGAATAACTAAGTATGCATTACAAAACTAACACAATTTAATTATTGAATAATTTCAATATGAACTGTCCCTTTTAAAAAGCCAAGTAGATTGGTTGGGAAAAGCGAGGCAGGAAAGATGGTGATTGATGAAACAAAAGAAAGGAGACAAAGGAAGAAAAATATTAAAATGGTGGATGTGAACAGCACAAAATGGACCGGGGAAGAGACGTAGAGAGAGGACTGGGAATAATGCGGTAATGCCGCCATAATAATAGTTCTTGAATACTTTGATTAATATTAAGCCACGATGATTCAGTGAAATTTCGATGGTGAATGGACTTTGACACTATTTATTAAATAATTTCTGTTATTGTGTTTGAAAGCCTAGAGCGAGAAGTAGAAGAGAGACGAAAGAAAAGAAAGCCTGTGGTTCCTGCCCAGTTTTCACTGCTGGTGGTGGAATGACAACTCTCTGAAATAATGTATATGTGGCTGTTCAGTTCAGGAGGCAGATTCTTGTCATCAATACAGAAACACAGAAAGTTCTGTTCTATGCAACAAGTAAAACTACAGCAGGTTGTAAAAATGACACATCTCTGTAGTAGTTATAAATAAATAAATAAATCATTAATAAACGCCAAAATATTAGGTCATGCAGAATTTGTGCTCATCACCAGCGAATTCAGATAGACAGATCGGGCATTCTTTATGGAGGTCATGTTGCCTTTGTTTACTTCCAATACTGCATTATATTAATATATTAAATATTACAAAAAAGTGAACTAGAGTAACTGTGAGGCCTGATAGGCAGAGCAGGCCTTCTGATTTTATTTCCAAAACTCTTCCCCAATGCTAGATCCGAAAGCGGCCATCATACATATTGTTGATGTCAGCCGAACGGCCATAATGCACGTGTGGACGTTCAGGATTCTGACCTCGAACGTGTTGTACTTATCTTTAGTTTTAGCTCATGTGCGAATCATGCCAAAAGGAAAAAAGAAAACTCAAAGTCATGCAGCTTTAGCAAATCCCAGAATGGACGGATCATTGTAGTGCGACAGATCTCTACTAGTAATTGAAGTAAGTAGTTACAGAGGAGGGTTCAGTCTAGATTATGGGCTGCTTTACCCCCAGGAAGGTTGCCTGGTTGGTTACTCTGCTCCTGCAGGAAGTACAGGCAGATTATGTGGGAATTCAGATAGTACAGGCAGAGATGGTTAATTAGAATCAAAATCAGAATTGATTTTTTTGGACTTTTAAGTTTACACTTAACTTTACAAAAAGACCATGGTTTAGATCTTCCCCTGGGACATTTAGGTGTTCATTGTTTTTTTTTTAAGAGTTTCACCTGTACCTTTTTTTTTAAGTTGGCTGTGTAACTTGAGGAATGAAGGCAAAGCTGAGTTAATAAATAAAATCAAACAAAATCCTTGAATATGTTCCTTGCGAGCCATGAGAGATGTTGCAGGAAGGATGTAGTAAAGAGTAAAGCCCAATGTTCACGATCCTCTGCAGATCTCTTCAAGACACCAACAGATTGTGTTGTTCCAAACGGTGGACTGAACGGCTGCTGATACACAGACAATAAACGATAAGTAAGCCTGGAAAAATTGCATGGTGTTGTACCCAAAGCTAGATGCTTGTGATGAATCTAAGAAGCAGCCCAGATATGATTCGTTAAGTTCTGTATGAAAACGGTAAGGACATAAGAACGCACAGATAATTATAGAAACTTTTTCAGGATAGCAAGGTATTATGATGAAAGGGAAAGAATGCAGGAGAAGGAGAGAAAGGAGAAGAAGAAGAGAGAAACAGAATCTGGGCCATGTTCTTGTTCTGTTTCTAGAAATAATATATTGATTGAAAAGTTTGGCACAAGGAGGGAAAATTCTAAAGAAAACATGAATTGAAATAAGGAGAATAGGGGAGAATAGAGATTCTGAGGTGCATGTTCATAAAAATTGATTAAAAAGACTTACCTGCCCCTCATAATTCAAATGAATGTTTATTGATCTATTAACCTATATTGTATGTGTTACAGATAATTTCACATTGCTAGAAGGAGAAAGAAGGATGCATAAAAAAAACCAATGGCTTTTCACAGGGAGGACTTTATTAGCGGATCTGTAAAGGAAACCTCTACTACAATGTTAGATTGATACTGCGGGAGATCATTCGTAGTGATCATAATAAACTGGTAACAAAAGCCATAATCACTTTCAAAAAAGGTGCAATGCATACAATGATCTGTTCTGTGTTGTTTTTTTTTTTGCTTGTCTGAGGGGCGGGGTGGGCGTGAATGTCTTCTGGTCCCTGTGGAACACTGCATTGCACCACAACTATGAATGCGCTATCATAGATGATACACACGTGTATTTTACGCGGCTACCAAAACAGGCCAACCAAACATGCCAAAAATCATAATAGGCCGCACTGCCCCCCCCCTACTAAACTATAATGGGGCCCCTTTATCACTGCTTCATTCCAAGGAGGTTTTTTATGGGAGGAAAAAAAGGATTGGGGAGAAGCCTTATCTGTCAAGCAAAAAAAATAAAAAGATGAGGGACCCTTGGCTCACGGGCACAGGCTCCCCAGGTAGTTTATACCAATGGTTTAGGAGAGGCATGCCATAAGTCCGGTGGTTTGGGTAACAGCTGAGGGGTGCGTGCTGACCGGGGGGGGGGAGGGTCGGGAGGTGGGAGGGTTTATGAATGGTTCGACATGGTCTTGACTCGGTTGTGGGGGGGGGGAGGGGGTGGGTTGGACATGGTAGTGGGGCTGACGGTTTGATGGACATATTGGTAGGTTTTGTTCTGTAATGTTTGCACACTTGGTGTTAAGAAATTGCACAGTAAGCTCCTCACATTTACCTTTACCTTCAATCGAAATTTACCTTCTGCATTTAAAATTAACTAGAATGAGTTCCGGAGAGGTGTTAACCAATGTATTTTTCACTTTACAACTGGAACTATGATTAAGCTCTTTCATAATGGAGAAATCATCAACCTTCTTTAATCCAGTGGCCAGGATTCTTTTTACAAAGGTATTTTTTCCTTTGGTAAAGGATTTGTTTTGCTGGAGAAGTTGGCTGTTACGTTACCAGAAATATATTTAAACTGGCTTAAAACGGTGGTGTTGTTGTAATGTGCTCATTTAAATTCTTCTGGCAGGTTAAATGTTAAAGGATCGTGGCTAATCTAGTTAAGTAGTTTGTTGCTTTGCTGTCTATCCAATTTTAGCCTCCTGGATGTTGCATTATCACAGTGATGCCCTCTTGTAAGCATAGATAGTCACAATAGCTTATTATAGTAGGTGTCCAGATTTGGCTCTTCTTAAACTATATAATATGCGGGGTATTCAATAAAAGTTCTTATCGTTTAACAATGGTGCTAACTTTGTCCCAAACAATAGATGTTAGTTTCTTTCAAAGGTACATAAGTTCGATTGGTTGGGGCAAAAAAATTAGCACCATTTTTTAAAATAGCACCATTTAAACAATGTAAGAAATTTTATTGAAATCTCCCTGTATGTTTATAACTTAGATGTTAAGGGTAACAGATTGTAATTTTTGATTTTATAAATTTATTTGTGGACCATATTTGATAAGAAATAAAATAATATTTTATATGTAATCCCATATAAAGAAAAAGCCTAACTGCTGTGTATGTGGCAGTGCCTGCGGGTCGTGGAGTCAATACAGTTCCTAATGACTCACCAATAGAGGGAAATTCCCCTCCCCACTCTACTCCCCCCTCTCCCCTGTATTCACCAGGTGAACCACTACTGCTCCCCTTAACATGTGCTACATTACAAGTAGACTTAGCGAACCCTGATATAATGGGAAAGACGAGGGGTGACCCCGATCTCCATGGAGGAACTCTTCCCAAGCCTGCGGTCCAAGTCCTGGGGGGAGGAGACCCATAGGAAAGGGACCAGAAGGAGGATTGGATCAAGGAACAGTTACTTCCCGGAGAGGAGGAGCAGGGAAGCAGCCGCCATTCCTGCGGTTGTAGTGCTGGCTTGGTGGAAACCGGGCTCTGTGTGTGGAGACACAGGGAGGGGAGCAGGAGAGGAAGTCCCGGGCGGGCTGGGACAAGTAAAGAAGAAGAAAGAAACAGCCATAATTAGAGGGTCCCCCCCCCCGAGACCGCGACTCAACCACGGCTACTAGGCCGCGACGATAGGATGGCCCCCCCCTCTTCATGAAACAAAGGCCGGCTGATATAGGCCAGGGCGGGTAGGACGATCCACAGGACACACCATCCATGGGGGAATCACAAAATCTAACTCCCTAAACCCAGCAGGCACAAACCCCCTCCTATATATAGACAATGGGGGAGAGCCCAGAAAACAGGATATCGCAACTATCTCGCAACAGATCATGACTATCAGGACCAGAGCCTTCCTTGATGAACGCCAGCAAGAATGAGCACAGTGGGGAGGCGTATGACCAGGCCTTAGGCCTATGGCGTGTGTACCCGTGATCCTGCTTTTGGTTTGCTCTTTCCCAATCCCTACACAGGGAGAGCCTTGTACCAATACATATATAGTTTCTAAGTTACAAAACATCAAAGTCACATGCTTATTACAATGTCAATCAAAATGCCTGTATAAAATGGTCCATAATTACTAATGGTGACACTAAATAAAAAGTACAAAATGTTCAAAATAAACCCAATAAAGAGCCATATAGGTTCTTTCTACCAGGCTATCTAGTTGGGGACCAGCAAACAGACTCTGGATTTTGGGGACTCTGGAGTTGGGACGGGGGCAGGCATGGGCACGGGGCCCCCCATTCTGGCGGGGGCATTCTGGATTTGGGACAGCGGGGGATCTAGATTTGGGACATAGGGGGGACTCTGGCCTTGGAAATAGGGGGGACGGAGTAGGGGGGACGACTCTGGGCCTTGGGGCCAAATTAGGGAGGGACTCTGCCTTGGGATACTGAGAGGATAAGGCTGGGATTACTAAGAGGGAACTCTGGCATGGGACATGGAGGAGGGGGGCTTATGTGGTATGGCCTGCGGACACTCAGGGGGCACTATGGGTTTCTAGCGCCCGTTATTGTACAGGCTTAATGTCTAGTATTATCATATAAATTGCTATAGCTAGAGTAAGGAAAAGACTCCACAGGGATTCAATAAAATTTTTAGCGTTTAAAATGGTGCGAATTTTGCCCAACAATCAGATGTAAGCTACAAAGTACAAAGATTGATTGGTTGGGGACAAAATTAGCCACCATTTTTATAGCAACACCCTTTTTTTAAACGTAAGAACTTTCATTGAATCTCCCTGAAATGTTCGCTTAATTTAAGAATTTTAATATAAAAACATACCACTATTCTAATGCTTATTATTTATCCAGTTACAGTAACCTATATTGCACCCACTGTGTGGACATCATCTGAGGGAAGCCAAGCCACATGAACACACCATACAATCTTTCAGACTCCTAACAATGATCTGATAGTGCCGTGTGTTGTCTGTATGGGAGGGGGGGCGCCCACCAACCAAGCTCGGTTGCCCCATTTTTTTGGTATCACCGCGACGTGCGATCCGGGCTTTGCTTTGTGGTTTAAGTGTTTTTGTATAGTTGTCAAGTGTTGTGTGTAGTCTTTTTCTATTTATTTTTTGTTTTTGGTGGCCTGGGTGGCAATTCTTGTAGATAAGTGCTGGGTTGTTTTGTTTTTTTGAGTCGTGTTATTTTGGTTTTACTGGACGCCCCCGTCCCCCCCGTGTGAGTTTGTAGAGCACCGCGGACACTATGCTCCTGACAGTATTTGTCCCATCTGACGCCGCTAGTTCCTCAAGCGCTCGGTGCGGACAAGACAAAAAACTCCCCCGTGCCGACCAAGGTTAACACTCCCCCCCCACTAGGCCACCGCACGATTCTAGAAATCCATGTCCTCCCGCTCTCCTCTCTCTTCTTTAGTATAGTATCAATAGTCTATGTTTTAATTCGACTCCGGCAGTTATATTACTAGCCTGCTGTTATTATAGTGGATCAGGACACAACTACTGTAATATTTTATACTGATCTAAGACAAAGGGACCCTCTGGAAGTGGAGGCAGTCCACTGAAAGGGCAACTAAATTAATAAGGGGAATGGAGGGGCTTGAATATGCAGGCAGCAGGAGTGACAGTTAGGGCTGTTTACAGGAAGAAGCGGCAGTGTAGTCCGGCAGCAGTTGTGAGGCCAGTTGCTGGTGGGGACATGCTAACCTTTACAAATATATTAATGGCCCATACAGTGAACTCTCTGCGTGCATGGTTCAATCAATAGGTCATATCAGAGGATCGTGGACATCCTTTAAGGTGCGAAGAAAAGAAAAGAAAGAGTTTCCATCTCAAGTTAGGAAGGTTTCTTTACAGTGAGAACAGGGGGGGAGGGGTGGAGGAGGGGGGGGGGGGACTCTCCCTCCGCGTGGCACCACAGACCACCCCCTAGGTGTTCTTATTAGGGAGGGGGGAGAGAGCTTGGCCCACCGTGGGACCGGGGGGAGGCCGCCGACAGGGGAGAAAGTGCCGGATGTCTGCCCGCTGTCTGCCTCTCCTTCTTATTTTTTCTCCGTCGACCCACAAACCAGCCAGCCCACGGGATAACGCTTATCTTCGGATGAAGCTCTGGCATTTTACTCCATTAATTAACAATCTCAGTACTTTCTTTCTAGATTATCATAGAAGCTTCGCAGTTTATCCGGATTTTGACGAGGGATCGTCACATCTTTGGATGATAACGTTTGGACTAAAAGTTATTCCTCAAAAGTTACTCATCATTGTATATCATATGTTATATATCAGCCATTCAGTAACACCCCACTTTGACCATGATTTTGCATTTTGGATACTATGTGTCATCCAGAATCAAACAAATGGAGACTTCACATTGAATAATGGATACTCCTCCAGTCCTTAGACCGATGGATAATTATTCATGCTTACTACGATCCTGCATTACCATTAGAGTCATCGGACTGTCCCTGTATACTACCACTAGAGACAATTGGATGTTTGAATAGATGGCACCCAATTACTGTTATTTGATTATCAAGGTACATCTATCTTTTGATTCACTGCAATACACCTACTCTACATGCACTAATGTAATACCTACCTCAACGGCCATCTAACCCGCTGTTAAAGAGCTTCACCGTAGACATCTCATAACCCATTTGATCAATAAGGAAGGATTCTAAGGACTGGAACTGCATGGCCTCTGGTCCCATCCCTGTTACATTAGGCACTATGAATTGCCCAATTGAGGTATTGATTATTTAATATGGTGATTTCACCTGTATATTGAAGAATCCTTTTGAAGGGAACTTTTGAACTCTATTGCCTTTTTATCATGGATAAACTCCAAATGGTCATAATAGGCGTATTTATGTATATTTGTAATAACTTCTAGCAGTTTGACACAATAGTAATATAAGAATTTTTTGTCTGATATATGTTTAAGTCGATAATATATGCCTTATTATTTGTAACTTGTTTATAGCTGCATAATCAGACTGACGGAAAACTGACAGTGTTGTTAAAACTGCATAGGGTTAAGTTTGATAGAGGCGTTCCCTAGCAACAAGGGACTCTATGCCTAATCATTGCATACGTTATGGTGCGCAAAGCGGAGACACGCAATGAGGGTGTGACGTCATGAGAACGCGACGGAAATGGTTTGCGGTCTATCGGGTATAAATAAGCGACTTGCTCTGGATTCGCCTCTGCTATTGGGCACATGAGGAAGCCCCACAAGGAGTGGGGGGGAGAAACGCGTCTGCTCTGTCGTCGTGGCCTAACAGTGACCTATATGGAGTTGAATTTTGGAGTTTTGATGGTAGCGCACTTATCTGTATAAGCACTTTTTACTGACATCTTCATGATTTCTCAACCATAGTTAATACTGATCAGTCTGTAGTCTAGGTCGCTGTAGGTTCTTTTTAAAATGTTTATTTAATAATAAACCCGATGGTTATAATAAAGATCTTTTAGTTACACATAGAGTGTGACAGTAGTTTTGTTGTTTCTAGTTACCATTTTAACTACTCGGTGGCACCTCTTCCCATTTGGGAATTATTAGCTGGTGCTGGGTTAAATCTTTCAAGAAACTGCAGTGAACACACGCGCACGGCCCCACATATTAGTCAGCAGTTTATTATATAGGATAATACTTTTACTATTTAGTATTTATTTATTTAGCAAATAGCACCCAAATAATTTAAAACTAAAATAGAACAAATCGGACTGGCTAGTATTAAGGCAGACATTAAGACTCTGAGAGCAGAAAGTTTCATTCCGGTTTATTGCAAAAGCTACTCACAAATAATTTCAGAAAAGCAAAAAAGCTCTGAATAGAAAAGGAAAAGGAGCAGCTTCTCAATTAAAACTAACAGAGAACATACCCAATATGCCGGGGGGTAATGCTTTGTAGTTCAGATACTTAAGACAGCAGCCTTTAACGTGAAGCACTGTTTGGGACTCTTACAGTTATGCACACTAGAGAAAGGCATTTAAGTGGGGATATTATTACTGTATATAAATACATTAATAGGCCATACTATTAAACTATTTGGGGCAATGTTCACCAATAAGAACATGTCAGAGGATACGCAGACATCCCTTAAGACTGGAAAAAAAACTTTAATTTTTAAGTTTGGAACGGGTTTTTCGCTGATACTGTAAAACTATGGAACTGTCTTTTATTGCATGTGGTGATGGCAGGTTCCTTGGGTAGTTTCAAAGAACTGGATGAGTTTCTAAATAAAGAATGTTGAATATTACTGCTTTTGATACATTAAGTTGGAGTTGATCAAGGGATATTTACAATTGCACTTGGAGTCAGGAAGCAATTTGTTTCTCTTCGTACTTTTTTTTTGCCTTTCTCTGGATCAACTGTGAGGCAGGGAATGTGGGTATTACTGAGAAGGTTTGACTGGATAGATGAATGTCTTTATTTAACCTCAAATCTATACTAGGATGAGTTAGTTAAAGAAAAAGCAATAGTGCCTTCTGACTGTAATGCATACATAACACATGCAAAGTGGAGGAGGCTCCGAAAAACATGGCTTTTATCTTGATCTGTCGTAGACATTGGCATCCTAAAATAATTGGTCATGACATAATCAGGCTAGTAAGATATCAATGCAAAATTACAAAGCTGTTACAAAGGAGGTGGCTAAGTTTGCAAAAAATCAAATATATACACAACTAGGCAGCACATGGTTTATAGTCATCAAAAGACTGGAGGAAGAGATTTAAACAACTAAAAAGTAAATGAGGGAAAAGACAAAGCTTACACAACTCACTTTTAAATCAAAAGTGGTTCTAAAATCTTTAAATGGCTCAACTATAACTCCTTGTCAGTAAGACTGCTTTAAAATTGTAGCTAATTTGTCTGTTTTTCAACTTTATAAACTCAGGGTCAGGAGAGAATTTGGATATAAGAAAACAGGTTATACCTTATTTTGGGTATTGCTGTTAAGCTTTTTATTTTTACATGGAGCAAACAATATGGCAGCTTAAATAGAGGGCAAAGCAAAATGTTGCGGGCAATCTATCTATGCTTTCTGAGGGTAAGGTTGATAGTGCAACAAAGTTGTTTTCTGACTGGGGTGAGATGGCCAAACTGGTGTTTCTTCTGTTTTCAGATTGCGGATTTCGGAAAAAATGGAGGATCCGAAAACAAAACATACTTTCGAGGATTCGGAACGCATTCTCTAGGGTTGCCGAATGTACAAGATTATTTGCGGTAACCCTCGAAAATAACATTGAACGTTTGAAACCCTCAAAATACGATTGGAAACTACTTTAGTTACAATCTATTTTTTGAGGGTTATCGAACGTTCAGGTTATTTTTGAGGGTTACTGAAAATAACTTCATACTTGGTACACCTCGAAATGCGCAACCAGTCAGTCAGTCAGATGTTAGCTTTCAAATGTTAAACAAATCTGATTGGTTGGGCCAAAATTAGCACTATTTTACAATAAGAATTTTAATGAATCTCCCCGTATATCTTTAAAAATGGTGCAATTTTGCCCCAACCAATCAGATCTATTTACATTTGAAAGCTAACACCTGATTGGTTGGGGCAAAATTAGCACCATTTTTAAAGATAAGCAGAGTTATTCATTAAAATTCTTATTGTTAAAAATAGTGCTAATTTTGGCCCAACCAATCAGATCTTATTAACATTTGAAAGCTAACATCTGATTGGTTGGGGCAAAATTAGCACCATTTTACAATAAGAACTTTTATGAATTCCCTGAAGAACTTTATTGAATCTCCCTGCTAGTGTTTTTTAACAAAAATTTAGCATGAGGATGTTGTCCAAGACCAACTTGGAATTTGGAGAATTGGAAAACATGCATAAATGATTTAACATCTGGGACTATAAAAAAAAGGGGAAGATGATCCTTATCAAAACATAATTATACTGTATGTAAAGTGGTCATGAGTATAATTAGTCAAACTATTCTGGATTTGATAAAACAAAACTATCAAGTTTTATTCCGACAATGGTCCAAAAAAGAAAAAAAATCCAATTAGCTCCCTGTCTGAATTTTAAATGCTGTTTTGACAACTTACCTAGGCAGTTTTTGATAACACCTCTAGCCTCAATGCATCCACACCTTGCATTCAGAAGGTCCTTACACCTGGTTGTTCATATGCTAATTGGGACTTTCAAGGGTACTATATTGCCAACAGATTCGTGCAAGTCATTGAATTGAGAAAGCCAGTTGGAGACTAGCGAAACGTCTTCAAGAACAAACTTCAAGTCCAATTGATCTAACTGAATACAACAGATTTACAATGACCTGGATGAATGAGAACCTTAACACTATCTCATGGTTGTTTTGTGATTTATGTTAGATATAAATTTAAATGCAAAGAAAAAAATCTATTAAAATATTGATAAAAATCTTTATTTGAGTGTTTTAACACATAAAAAAATCATTAAAATCATATAGCTTGAAAAATAATGAAAAATTTATAAAGCAAAGTAAATTTATTACTCCACAGTAAATCAAACTATATATGTTATACGCGATGAGAATGTTTTCATATTCCCCTGGATGGAAGCCAGTACCTAAATACTGTGGCTTATTTAGTCATAAATAAATTGTTATAAAACAGTCAAATGTGCCTAAAGCATTCCCATGTAAGTAATTAATACTTTGTTAAACAGGGTGTGCTCTATAAGATATCCAGAATAAGCTTTGAATGCTTAAAGGGATATTGAGCCACTAATGTATTTTTAGTTGGAGGTTCTTATTTTTCTTAAATTATTAACAATATTTATGTATCTAAAGTGTTTATTTCAGTTTTAACTTCTAGGAATGAAATACAAGTGGCACAAGAAGAGAGAAAAATCTAGGATAGCCATTTCAAAACACAGTTAATAGTTTACAAAATAGTTTATGTTTGGTTTACAATTAAGGAGGGCCCAGAGCTCTAACCTGAGTCCGAGTCTGGATTTATGAGTATGTATGAACTTGGATTTTAGAAGTCTCCGATTTACGAAACATGGTCGAAGGAAATAAGGGATAAGAGGCCTAAATGGAACCTGCCAAATCCCAATAAGTAAGCCCTGGAGCAGATATGAGTGGCTAAAGGACCATACCCAAAATGGAATCCACAAGTTAACTCCGATCCAATCATTTAAAACAAAGTGTCCAGTGCATAGTCTTAAGATGCTCAACGTAGTGCATTAAATAATGGCATCTAGGACTTGGTTCTGCACAAGTCACATCCACAAGACTATATTACATCAAATATCTAAGGACATCATACTGCATGTCCTACTAATATTGGACCAAATGTCCTGTGGGCTAACCAATCAGCCAAATGTGTGGCTATGTCTCATGTGGATACTCAAAAGACCTGTACTCCAGTTTTCACCCAGAATGCGCCTAATGTGCGTTTGGCCTCAGATATCTGCCTTGCTAAAAGCAAAGTTTATTTGCCTATCCCAACAGAGATATTATGTAACACAAGTATATGTAAAATATTTCATGGCTATTCAATAAAAGTTCTTATCTTTAAAATGGTGCTAATTTTGCCCAAACAATTAGATGTTAGCTTTCAAATGTTAGCTAAAATCTGATTGGTTAGGGGAAATTGCACCATTCTTAACAAACATGGGACATAATGGAAACAAAATAAAAGAGTAAGTCTGGGGGTGGAACCCATGAATTGTGGGCGTGTGTGTTCTAAAAAGGGTGCTTTAGCAGGTAAGCAACCAACAGAATATGTAAAGAATATAGGTACATTTAGAAGCTTTATCTTCTGCTATAAAAATATTAGTAATCAGCTGAATATTTTGCATTGCCCAAGGAAGGCTGTATGCAATTACGCTGGCTGCAATCCTGCAAATGAAAAACTGGACGTAATTGCGTATTGCATTATGGGATCATGTTAACGTAAGTAACACCCCTGTTTGTGCACAGGGACAGGGAATACTGGGTCAGTAGGTTTTGAAGACTACATGGGCTGGAAGTGGTACTGGCAAAAATATGGAAGCCTTTTAAGTACCGAATATTTCTCACATGACTAAAAGCAACTTATAGAGAAGAATCTTAAATAAATAGGTGTTCTTGGGAGAAAAGCTCTCTATTAAAACAAGCTTATTTGCTTTAAAGATATTAAAATTATAAATCATCAGAGGTTCTAAATAAAAAAAATGATCTCCAACTAAATGTCATACAGAGTTTATTTACTGTATTTATATGACTGAAAATCTGGCAGGCAAAGGATTTGATTTGAAAAGGAAACAAAAGTACATTCGTAATTGCTTATATTGGTGTACCTTTACCTGTCTACAACATCAAGATTATACATATACTGCAATTGATTATTAACATTATGTAAGCCTTTATTGTAAGTTGGTATAAATAAAATAAAACTTTCATGCAAAAGTTAGTTAATAAGTTGGTCTGACATATTTCGACATTTGATAATAAATCAATCTAATATCTATTTCTGTTGCAGTTTACCTCCTGATGTTCCAGCTTATTCCAGCATTGTTCCCCACACTGACTCATACATAGTGGCACACAGGAAGTAACATAGCACAAATGATGGCTCATGGGTGCGGAGGCACTATGTGGAATAGTGTATGGCCAGCATGAGACATTAAATTGCCTTAATACTGTACCTGAAGGGGGAAAGTATGTTCCTCCCAGAGGCGGTTCTGTATTTAGAAGCCACAATAGGTTAACACATGTTTCCTAATATACTCTTAATTATTTCGCTATCCACTAAGGGACACAGTGAGCAGACTAACAAAACTCTAGGTACTTAAATTCCTCTATGTGGAACAAGTGACATTGTACTGTAGCACGTAACCCTAAACGCATCAAAACTATTAAAGGGCATCTCCAATGATAAAAATTACTTAGCTTTTTTCCCTTTATTGAAAAAAAGGAGGCAAAGGAGCTTTGTCTAAAGGCACGTCAGGACCTAGAAGAGGACTGATTCTACTGAATCCTAAACTGATTGAGTTGAAGCTTCTGCACTATTTTAGCCCAATGGATCACTTTAGCTAACTGATATTACGGCAAAAAATTTAATTAGGCCAAATATCAGTTGCCTCATTTAATCAGCCTAGGTATTGAATTTTGTATATACAGTTTATTAAGTGCTACTGTGGTCTCCAAACAATTTTGAATTAAATAAAGCTTGCAGTCTTCTTGAGCCCTGGATCGCATCTCTGGCTGCAGCCTGTGAGAAATTTATTGCAGGGAGTGTTCAAATTTCGTGTTTCTAGTTGGTTGAGTGACATCACCTGGCCTTCGCTCCTCCCCTCCGCACCAGTGGGAAGCATACTTAGTTAAGACTTAAATGCTGAGGAGACAGGAAAGTACTTGCACAGATATAAAAAGTTGAAGTTGAGAAAAGGGGGCCTATTAATGCAGGCAGAGGCTGGTCACATGACTACAAGCTGGTCACATGGTGTTAAAACTGGAAGTATATTGCTGAACCTTTCTCATAAATTTTACCTAGAGAGTGTGTTTTATGTTTATTAAAAGGATAATGGAAGGCTTTTTGTTTGGAAAAAACAAGTTAGGACCACAGTTACACTTAAAGGGTAAGTTCAGTGCAAATACATATACTTTTAAGAAAAAAAAAGAGCAGTTTTTTTTCATCCTAATGACCTTATCCTGCCCATTCAGCATTTTGTCTTTGTGTAAATAAATGCAACCAAAATACTGACTTCCTGTTTGTAGGACTCCTAATAGAGACCGTATGGTCTTGCCTCTGACCCAGCGCTTGGGTTGATTCAGTTGCTCAGTAGGGATATGAGCATGTTTGACCCATCCAAAAGCCAATCAGTAGAAATTACTGTTAGGAACATTCCAAGGATGTGGTGCACTGGGAAGAAGAAGGGCAGTTAGAACCTGAAATGTCAGCTCACTAATGTCAACAGCAGGGAACTGCAAAGGGTATGAAATCAACTGATTTTTCAAAATGGAGAGAATATATAGAATAACTAAGAAGGCATAACACAAACTAGCAATTTAACAAATATTCATAATTTCCATGAACTGTCCCTTTAAGGCTTAAGGATACTGAATATTTTGTAGAGAGAGAAAGCATATCTAGTGGGTATAGTTATCTTTAATATTTTTGTGTTATTATTAAAATTTATTGAGATGGACCGTGATTGGGTGTTAAGTTGTTTTTGCAGGTGAAAAATTGTGGCTTTATTCACATGATCTGTCTTTCATTTTTTCACATTTCACTATTGGGACATGTCCCCCATCCTATTTCACAGCTACCAATACAATATCTATGCAAGGTAAAAATAACTGTTAGCTTGGTGGATGTGTGGCTAAATTGGCATTGAAACTAAACCAGTTCCGGCCATCTCTAGATTTATGTTTAAATAAAGCCTCCTTGCTTTTGTACTCAGGTCTTCTGTTTATCTCTACACATTTAAAATAACTTACTTATCTGTAATCATGCCTGTTTTCAATTATTGCAGTGACACAGCAAATAGCCTAAGCCCATGTCTACTAACATATTGCACCAATTTGAATTTATGGTCGGAAATATGCCATATGTCTGCAACGCCTTCCAAAAAAATTTCTTTCTATTCAAATGTCACTGTGGGTGTGTTTACATATACTGGAATACTTTCCAAGTAATCATAAGCTATAGAAGGGTTGTAGACATCTCATTTTCCAAATGGCAAGATCTACAACCAGGCAGTTTTTTTTAGTTACGCTTAATCAAGCATGTATAATGCATACAGCACAGTTAGTCTGCCAAGATACATAACTGTTCCTGACATTGCACACTATGAGGCAATTTGGCACTATGCAGCATTATTTCAACCCGAGCATTTCTTATCACTTCAATATGACATTTTCTGAGGAAATCTGCTGCAGTTTCACACATGGGCAAGGTGACTGAACATTTGTAAAAATCACGGAATCATCCATTCAGATAACCTGGTAATAAAGTATTTAAATAAGTAGGAATTAGCCTTTAAAACAAAACTATAATAATTACCAATATCAGGAATTGACATACTGTATCCAGGATCCACCCAGGGCGCGGGACCCCAGGGGGCCCGAGAGGTTGCAGGGGACTTCAAGAGAAGAGAAACAGGAGACACCATGGAGAAAGCCAAAACAAGCAGTAAAATAAAAATGTGATGGACGAAAGTGAAATAGAAGGGGCCTGAAAAGAATAAAGGGCCATAAGGAAAAAGGTGACAAACACGGAAGACCCGTCCCGCGGGAAAAGAGGGGTTAAATAGAGATAATTGTAAAGAGCTAGAACGACGCGAGAGAAGAGAGAGAGAAAAGAGTTTAAAATAAAAAAAAAATATATATATATATATATATTCTATATATATATATATATTATAATATTATTAATATTTGTATACATTGTGTATTTTCATGATTTGATGATTGAGAGAAGAAAAATAACAATATATAGTCATTATTTTATGTAGGGGTTCCTCCGAGTCACAAAATATTTTTAACGGTTTCCCACAGATAAAAGGGTTGAAAAACACTGGTATAATCTTGTGTTTTCCTTCCTTAGAAGAAATGAATCGAAACCAGTTATCTTTATCATTTAATTTCAGAATTTCTTAATATTTTAGTGTTTTATATCTATTGTATGTAAAGCAATAAATGAGTACTGTGGGCTTCTCAGTTATCACATGTACGAGTTGTATTAGGTTTTTGCAACAAAGGGAGTTCCTGTGATTGATCTTGTGCAATTCTGGCTCTGTTATGAGAATGTGGTGTGCTACTGATGATGCAGTTCTGCTTGAAATTTTGATTGCAGCTACAATAGCCGTGTTGCTGGGATCGAGGCATTCTTATTGGAATGAAAGCAATTTAGCCTACTAGCTACAGGAGTATAATCGACACACTTGGGTGTACATCGGTTCTTCTGTTGGATTGTACTTTTACTAGATTTATGCAGGAACTTGCAGTAGCTGGATAGTTGTAATATTTAGAGATGATTCATTCTGGAGAGACAAATTTTTTATTTATTTTTTTGCTAACACACATTCACATATAATGTAAAGCAGTCTTATAGTTTGCTGTTGAGCAGTGGATATTTTTATATCATTTAATGAGCAAAATCGAGAGGTTTACTTGCCTGGAAGTGCTTTACAATCAGCATTTCTGGCTTCACATTCCCTAATGTTCAGATATCGAGACACTGAAGCAGTTTGTAACTTGCTGAATGATCAGTTTGTTTATCTCTAGTCAAAAATGATGTTCCCAAACTATTTGAAGTGTTTGTGATAAGGAGACTGAGGTTCATTATGCAGCTGTTGTGGTTGTTAGAGGAACTGACCTGGGGGATTGTTAGGGTGCTAATCAGCAGCAATATGGATTACATTATATAAATTATTTGCATCTATTCAGGTTTTGCATCCTCTAATGCAATGCACAGACACTGTGTTCTGACTTTATGATACCCTGGTTGTCAAATCCAGGAACGAAGAGACTCAGTCAGCGATAATTTGGTATGAGTAGTACATTGTTCATAGGGCATTGCCATTCATTGTTTAAGGAACTGCTAGAGCAACACCTATTATTCCTAATTTCATACTTCTAAAAGCTTAAAAGCTTACTGTACTTTACACAGGGAAATAAGACAATTTAGAAAAATATGCGCTAGGCTAGGCTAATATTCTGTATACAAACAAATAGAAAGGAAACGTACCGCTGCACAGTTAGGAAGGTTCAGGTCAGTGAACAGTAGACACTATGGGCCATATTTATAAAGCCGCAGTATCGCTTTTTAGCAATACCACGACTTTAAACAATCTTTATCGTAAAATTTACAATCGCTAAAACCGATCAGAGATTAATAATCGTTTAACAATCGTAAATTTACGATACCGAGTCTAAATCTACGATTACGAAATTGTAGATTTATGATTCCCATAGAATACCATTGCGAACGTTTAATCGTTAATGTACGATCGCACATTTACGGCCACGATTGTAAATACTAAAAAGCGATACCGCAGGTTTATAAATATGGTCCTAGTTGTCTATGTGTGTCTATGACTAAGGACTGCAGCCAGAAATGCGTCAGACCTGTATGTCACCTGTTCCCAGGCATTTGGTAATGTTTTAATGGTTTTGGAATAAAGATGCTTTTAATATAAAAAATAATATAAAACCGTCTGAATGTCTCTGTGTTCACTGACCAGAACTGGCCTGACTGTGCAGCTGTATTTTTTCTTTTTTATTTGTTTGTATTAAGAGCAGGGAAGAGAAGCTCTGCTACCTCAGGCATGTTAGGGCCTGTTGGAGAGACGGTCAGAGGAGGAAAAGACAGGAGCCGCCATAAAGGTTGTGACCATGTGATATTTCTGTAGCCACATTAAGTGTGCTAAATCTTTTAATTTTCATCCCATCAGATGTGTTCTTTGTATTGGATTACAATATATATTAGTATTTTTAGAAATAATAATAAAATTTAGTCTTATAAATTGTGCATAGTTACACAATCAGTATATAATACCTGCTTAGCTATATCGCAAAACTGACGGTCAAGAGTCACTAAACTTTTGTAATAGAGAAAATAATGCACCACCTAATTTAAATATAAACAAAATACCTATGGTGGATATATTAATGATACTGTAGGTGATGCCTGAAGACACAGGGCCTGTGTTGGCTGTCTATGGTTTCTGCTCTTTGGTTCTGTCTTGGTTCTTAAAGATTGGCTGTTCAAGTTGTATTTACAGCCTTTAGTACCACAGGAAACTGTTATTCTACCTCTGAATTCATGATTTGAAATTTCCCCTTAATTATGATTCAACAAGCTGAACAACAGTGCAAATAGACTCAGGATATTCAATAAAAGTTCTTATCGTTAAAAATGGTGCTAATTTTGTCCCAACCAATCAGATGTTTCTTACAAATGTTAAATATGATCTGATTGGTTGTGTCAAAATTGCACCATTTTAAACAATAAGAACTTTTATGAATCTCCCTGAGTGTCTTTTAAAACTAAAAACAGAGCAAAAAATAGGAAACTTTGCAGACACCTACAGCAAAGAATAGTGTATATTGATAGAGGCAAATGGGTTATCGGGAGGATATTCTTTCCAGCTTGTCCTTTTTTTTTATTTGCAATTTTGTTCTTGCTCACATGGCCCGGGGCTCTAAAGCTGCACATCTTTAACTGATTGCAGTCTCTTAATATTGTGTTTAATTTTTTAATGATTATATATATACCAATATATATACCAACTGGTATATTAAGTTTTACCATTTTTATTGTGTCCATTTCCTTTAAGAATTTGCTGTGGAGCTGTAATACATGTTTTAACATAAGGCGAATGTACAACAGGAGATGTGGAATTTCAGAAAATTATCCCTTAGGCTCTGGCAGGCTGTCAGCTTGTTAGCATTAGTGCTGTGTTAGTTGTGTAAGTGGACAGAAACAGTGAGTTCTCTGAGGAACAGAACACCAGTAAAGATTCCAGATGTCAGTGTATTGAAAGACACATACTGCACTGCTATTATTAGTAAACAAATCTGTCTGTCCCCTATCAAAAAAAAATAATGATACTGACATTTGAAGTGGTTTGCAAAAGGATATATAATAAGGTATACGTTCTCTGTAATATCTGTAGACAAGATTTTTTGAATATACTATTGGACTGACATCATTTGCACCATGAAATTTTTTTAAAGGAGAACCTTCAATTAAATAAAATGTAAAATGTAATTTCCTACAATTACCTTGCAAATGATTCCAGATCATGACTGTAGCTGTAGTCTATACAGAGTAAAGGCCATTAAAAAAGGTTAACTTTTTTAAATCACTGCTTGTGTGACATCAATTGACCTCTGCAACTTTCCAATAACCTTACTGCTGTCTTTATTACTTATATGTAATATACTCTGTTATATTACTATGACAGGAAAATGAATAAGAATTTAGATTTTAGTAGTAGATGGGTATGCTTAGACTTTACTAAGGCTTTTAATACTCTGATGACAACTATGAAAACCATCTTTCTACATGGAAAGAGAACAGATCACAAACAGAAAGAGTAGTTGTCAATGTAGCTTTGTCTGTGTGGGACTAAAGTTCTAAAATGTGTGGCATAGGGCTCTGTACTGGGGCCACTTTCATAAAATCTGTTTATAAATTAAAAAATATTATATTTATAATATTTATAAATATTTATTTTAAGTAGCTATTGAGAGCAAGGTCTCTATTCTTTATGAAGAAAACAAAACTAATAGGGTAATGAAAACTATATATAGATTGTGCAAAAAATAGGCAGCAAGTGGTGGGGATGAGATTCAATGTTGATAAATGTAATCTGGGTTTAATATTATTGTGCTGCCTATATTATAAATCAGCATGTGAAAATGATCTGTAATCAGTGATACTGAGAATTGTATATGTGCACCGTCCACATATTACAATTTCGTTCACAGTATGGGATGTAGTAGTAGAGAAGCCCCTGGGGCACTAGCACCTACCTTTTTGTCTTTTCTGTGCTTTTTCATTTGCCACATGTTATAATATTACAATTCTCGGTCACTGCATAGGGTGCATATATTACTATTCTCGTATGGGGTGCATTATTTACTATCTCTGTATGGGATGCATATATTACTAATCTCTGTATGGGGTGCATATTATTACGAATCTCTGTATGGGGTGCATATATTACTAATCTCTGTATGGGGTGCATATAACGAATCTCTGTATGGGGAGTGCATTATTACAATTCTCTGTTGGGATGTATATATTACTATTCTCTGTATGGGATGCTATATATTACTATTCTCTGTATGGGATGTATAATATATTCTCTGTATGGGTGCATATATTACTATCCTCTGTATGGGATGCATATATTACGAATTCTGTAAGGGGTGCATATATTACTATTTTTGTATGGGGTGCATATATTACTAATCTCGTTATGGGTGGATATATTACTATTCTCTGTATGGGAGTATATATTACTAATTCTGTATGGGGTGCATATATTACAAATCTCTATATGGGATGCATATATTACGAATCTCTGTATGGGATGCATATACTACTAATCTTATATGGGATGCATATATTACGAATCTCTGTATGGGATGCATATACTACTAATCTCTGTATGGGATGCATATATTACAATTCTCTGTATGGGATGCATATTACAAATCTTGTATGGGATGCATATATTACTAATCTATGTATGGGGTGCATGTATACTATTCTTATGGATGCATATTACTATTCTCTGTAGGGATGCATATATTACTATTCTCTGTATGGGAGCATGATTACTATCTCATGGGATGCATATATTACTATTCTCTGTATGGGATGCATATATTACTATTTCTCTGTTGGGATGCATTATTACTATTCTCTGTATGGGGTGCATGTATTACTATTTCTGTATGGGATGATATATTACAATTCTCTTATGGGATGCATATATACTATTCTCTGTATGGGATGCATATATTACTATTCTCTGTATGGGATGTATATATTACAATTCTCTGTATGGGATGTATATATTACAATTCTCTGTATGGGATGCATATATTACTATTCTCTGTATGGGATGCATATATTACTAATCTCTGTATGGGATGTATATATTACAATTCTCTGTATGGGATGTATATATTACTAATCTCTGATTGGGATGCTATATTACTATTCTCTGTATGGGATGCATATATTACTATTCTCTGTATGGGATGCATATATTACAATTCTCTGTATGGGATGCATATTACTATTCTCGTATGGTGATATATTACAATTCTCTGTATGAGATGTAATATTACAATTCTCTGTATGGGGTGCATATATTACTAATCTCTGTATGGGATGCTGCTATATTAATATCTCTGTATGGGGTGCATATATTACAATTCTCTGTATGGGGTGCATATATTGCTATTTCTGTATGGGGTGCATATATTGCTATTCTCTGTATGGGATGTATATATTACATTCTCTGATGAGATGTAATATTAAATTCTCTGCATGGGGGTGCATATATTACTAAATCTCTATATGGGATGCATATTAACAATACTTCTGTATGGGATGTATAATACAATACTCTGTAGGGAGTGCATATATTACAATTCTCTGTTGGGGGTGCATATATTGCTATTCTCTGTATGGGATTGCATATATTGCTATTCTCTGTATGAGATGTATATAATTACAATTCTCGATGGGCGTGCAATATATTACTTATTCTGTATGGGATTTGGGATGTATATATTACAATTCTCTGTATGGGATGCATATATTACTAATCTCTGTATGGGATGCATATATTACTAATCTCTGTATGGGATGTATATATTACAATTCTCTGTATGGGATGTATATATTACTAATCTCTGATTGGGATGCATATATTACTATTCTCTGTATGGGATGCATATATTACTATTCTCTGTATGGGATGCATATATTACAATTCTCTGTATGGGATGCATACATTACTATTCTCTGTATGGAATGTATATATTACAATTCTCTGTATGAGATGTATATATTACAATTCTCTGTATGGGGTGCATATATTACTAATCTCTGTATGGGATGCATATATTACTATTCTCTGTATGGGGTGCATATATTACAATTCTCTGTATGGGGTGCATATATTGCTATTCTCTGTATGGGGTGCATATATTGCTATTCTCTGTATGGGATGTATATATTACAATTCTCTGTATGAGATGTATATATTACAATTCTCTGCATGGGGTGCATATATTACTAATCTCTATATGGGATGCATATATTACAATACTCTGTATGGGATGTATATATTACAATACTCTGTATGGGATGCATATATTACAATTCTCTGTATGGGGTGCATATATTGCTATTCTCTGTATGGGATGCATATATTGCTATTCTCTGTATGAGATGTATATATTACAATTCTCTGCATGGGGTGCATATATTACTTATCTCTGTATGGGATGTATATATTACTATTCTCTGTATGGGATGCATAAGAAGACAACTTTTTTTTCTAATTTATAGTTTTAGGGTAAAAAAAAATAAAGGGTGTGTGTATCACTTTAAGAATTTTTTTGTGTGTATTTCCCCAAACAGGAAGTAAAGAATGCAAAGGAAACCCAAACAGGAAGTAAAGAATGCAAAGGAATCTCAAACAGGAAGTAAAAAATGCAAATAAAACCCAAGCAGGAAGTAAAAAAATCCAAAAGAGAATTCAAACAGGAAGTAAACAATGCAAAGGAAACCCAAAAGGTAAGTAAACAGTGCAAAGAAAAAACCAAACCGGAAGTAAAGAATGCAAAGTGAATCCAAACAGGAAGTAAAAAATGCAATGAAAACCCAAACAGGAAGTAAGCAATACAAAGACAATCAAAACAGGAAGTAAACAATGCAAAGGAATCCCAAACAGGAAGTAAACAATGCAAAGACAACCCAAACCGGAAGTAAAGAATGCAATAGAAATCCAAACTGGAAGGAAAAAATGCAAAGAAAACCCAAACAGGAAGTAAAGAGTGTAAAGGAAACCCAAACAGGAAGTAAAGATTGCAAAGGAAACTAAAACAGGAAGTAAAGAATGCAAAGGAAACCCAAACAGGAAGTAAAGAATGCAAAGGAACCCCCCCCCAAAGTCCCAAAACTAACCACCAGGAGGATAGCAGGGCTCTGCCTGCTATCTTGCCTCCGGTAGATATTTGCCATGCGCACTGCAGCCCTCTTTCTCTCTGTCCCTGTTAATGTTTGTGAAGATGAACCAGAATTGTAGCCCATAATTACCGAATGGTTTAGTGATCGTTAATTTATAATCGTTATCATTAATTAACGATAACAATCATAAATTACCGATATCAATCGTAAATCTATGATAACGTGATCGTAGATTTACGATCCCCATAGAATGCCATTGGGGAAGTTTACTACCAGATGGTATTCTACTACCAAATGTTCGTTAATTAACAAGCGTTCGGGATAAATGTACGACTGCGGCCGTATATTTATGTCTGCTGTCGTACATTAATGATAATGCCTCTGTGTACATCCATGCATATGGCAATCTGATTCAGGACATGTGTATATTACAATTCTCTGTATGGGATGCATATATTACTATTCTCTGTATGGGATGTATATATTACTATTCTCTGTATGGGATGTATATATTACAATTCTCTGTATGGGATGCATATATTACGAATCTCTGTATGGGATGCATATACTACTAATCTCTATATGGGATGCATATATTACGAATCTCTGTATGGGATGCACTGTTCGCAGTTGGCAACTTTAAGCACCTCCCTGCCCACTGTGTGTATTAAGCCTGACTCCTCTTAGATCACTGGGAGGTGAGATCTTTCACTGTCCATACACTAACTGTGAGATTTGTTTATATATTATGGCCTCGGAACTGGTAAGGTAAGTCTTTGATATTGGAACAGGTAAGGTAAGTCTTGATATTGGAAGGTAAGTATAGGTGAGGTAAGTAGAACTGAGCCAGGGGTAGAACACACAATCGGGCGCCTGGTCAGGTCAATGCGGCTTTTGAATCGTCACTCTAGACATCATGACGTCTACAACGATGCCCACCTGGATGTGCAGATCGGCGTGGGACCAGAGCGGCAGGTAAGTTTGGGACAGTACCCCCCCTCTATGGGGAGCTACCAGATCCAGGACAGGTTTCTCTGGAAACTCCTGTGAAAAGTTTGACCAGATGAGGAGCATGCAGTCCGAATGTTTAATCCAGGCTTAATCCAGGCTCTTTCTTCTGGACCAAACCTTTCCAGTGGACCAGATACTGAAGAGATCTTTAAAAAGATCTAAAGTCCAAAATCTTCTCGACTCAAATTCTTGTTGACCTTCAACGGAAATTGGGGAAGGAGGTAGTGGAGGTGTGGAATATTAATAAGAGCATACTGGTTTGATGAGAGAAATATGAAACACATTAGGAATCCGCATGTTAGAAGAAAGCTGGAGGCGAACAGCAACTGCACCACTACTTCCAGAATAGGGAAAGAAATGAATTGGTTCCCAATTTGAGGAAGGGAGACGTAGATTAATAAGAGCAGAGGAGAGCCACAGAGTAAGATGGAGGTTCCCTACGTCTCCTATCAGCTGCGTAAGCAGAACTTCCAAAGGCAGAATTCCGTAGAATGTCAGATAGTACATCCGGGCAGCTAAGTATTGGCAGCGGGCACTTGTGTGAAAAGGGAATCTTGGGAAAATTAGTTCCAAAGACACAAAAAAAAAGATTTCCCAGTAGGCCATGAGGTGCATTGTTATGGGCAAACTCAGCCCAAGGCAGAAGGTCAGACCAATCATCCTGAGATAGGAAATGTAACAATGAAGGTATTGTTCAAGAGACTGGTTAGTGCATTCAGTAGCCCCATTGGACTGTGGTGATAAGTCGAAGAATTTGTAATTGATATTCATGGATTTACATAGGGCTCTCCAAAATTTGGAAACAAATGAGTACCTCTGTCACACACTATTTCACAAGGGAGTCCATGAAAGAGGAAATATAAATAGAAATAAATAGTTGTGCCCACTCAATTCCACTGTGATGGTAACTTGGGAAGGGGAACAAAATGAGCCATTTTGCTGAAGCGGTCTACCATCACCCAAATAACTGTGTTCTTCTTGGAAGGTGGAAGTTCAACAATAAAGTCCATAGATAGATGAGTCCAAGGTCTGGACGGAAGGGTAGGGGTTGAAGAAGACCACAAGGTAGAGTTCTAGAAGATTTAGATTGAGCACAGCTGGTACAAACTTGAATAAAGTCTTTAACATCTTTCCTCATTCTAGGCCACCAAAGGGAATGGGCAAGAAGGATGTCGTTCGCTTGGAACAATGAGTATGTAGCAGTAAGTTTTCCGAAGTGGAACAGGAACATAGATTTTGCCTGGAGGAGCAGAATTTTGTGCGGCTTGAATTCTGGAACAGAGCTGAGGAGATATAGAGGCTAGGATTTTAGTAGTCGGGATAATGGGGCCCTTATCTTGGTTAGTAGTGTCCGATGCAATAAATGAGGAAGGGCATCTGCTTTTTGTTTTTGGAGCCGTTTGGTTAAGTTTTGGGCAAGTTGGGCAACAAAATTGAACTGGGAAAAAGAATAAGGACACCGTGCCATGGCAGACATTTAGCCTTTTAAGATTCTGAATGTATTCGAGATTCGAGTGGTAAGTAGAGATGTTCGAACTATTGAAAGTTCGGTCCGTTTTCGAACTTTCGAACTATTGTAAAAGTTCGAAAGTTAGAAAGTTCGAAAACGGACCCATTAAAGTCTTATGAGGAAAATAGTTCGAAAGTTCAAATCAAATAAAAACTAAATATTAATGGTACTTAATGTAAATGGCTGTGGGACCTGGGAAATGGTCTGGGGGAATGTTCCAATATCCAGGACTTTCGTAAAATCGATTTTACTCTCACGCGCGCTACTTTCGAGCTTTCGCGTTCGAACGGTTCGAGGTAACACGGACATTTTACTCGCAGATTCGATACTCGTGTATAGGCTGTAATGGAGACTTTACTCGCAGATTCGATGTTCGCGCCTAGATTACCATGGACATTTTACTCACGGATTCGATACTCGAACGTTCGAACATTCGTAAATCATCGAAAGTCCGGGAAATATCGAAAGTCCGCGTTGAGATAGTTCGAAAAGTCCGGATCCGTTCGAACTCGAACAGTTCGGCTCGAACTGGGTTCGAGTTCGATTCTATGCCATCCCTAGTGGTAAGAATGGTGATAGGTAAAGAGGTGCCTTCTAATAAATGATGCCACTCCTCGAGGGCCAGCTTGATGGCAAGAGTTCCCGATTACCAAAATCGTAGTTCTGTTTGTTGGGTAGGAATTCTTAGAAAAGTAAGCAACAGGATGGAGTTTCCCTTAATGCCTTGTCTTTGGGAAAGGACGGCTCCTGCACCCAAGTCAGAGGCGTCAACTTATGTAAAGGGAAGACTAGGATCCGAGAAGAACAAAAACTGGTGCACCGCACAAAAGCTTCCTTGAGTCATTTGAAGGCTTCAAGGGCAACAGGAACCACAAATTAGGCTTACCACCTTTTCTGATAAGGGCTAGAATCGGAGAAATTATAGAAGAATGAATGGCTTTGGTCCATAGGAAGAGACCAATCATGAATGGCCGAAAGTTTAACAGGATCCACCGGAAACTTTGTGCAGACCGATGTAGCCAAGAAAGGATACTTGAGAACACTCAAAAGACCCCTTCTTGTTTGGCATATAGATTATTTTCTCCAGACGCAGTAGTAACACCTGTTTAACATGGAGGCAGTGTGATGGTAGATCTTGAAAGAAAAGATATACGACTACTGTGATTCATAACAGGTCTCGGAAAAAGTCATTCACAAACTCTTGGAACACGCTGGAGCATTACAAAAGCCAAAGGGCAATACTAGATACTCGTAGTGACCGTCCCGGGTGTTAAAAGCCATTTTCCACTCACCACCTTTGCGTATACGGATTAGGTTGTATGCCCCATGAAGATCTAGTTTGGTGATATCTTTGCCCCGTTGATCTGGTCAACAGTTCTGAGATGAGAGGAAGAGGATAACGATTCTTAATAGTGATCTTATTTAGACCCCGTAATCAATGCAGAGACGTAGACCTCCGTCCTTTTTTTCAACAAAAGAAACCTGCTCCAGTAGGGGAGGTGGAAGGTTGAATGAACCCCCGAGACAAATGTTCTTTGATGTACTCTTTCATGGCTTGAGTTTCAGAGGGGACAATGGGTATGTGCTCCCCGAGGTGGATAGTACCAGGGAAAAGATCGATGGGGCAATCATAGGATCGGTGTGGTGGGTATTTCTCAGGTCTGTTTTACATAAAATCAGAAAAGTCAAGAAAACATTCAGGGAGATTTTCCACAGATTTATTTTTACAGTTAATGGCGGAACAATGAATTGGGGAAGTAGGAAGGCAATATCAAAACAGAAAGAACTCCAAGTTTAGAGTTCATTGTTAGACAATCTACAGCAGGGTTGTGTAACCAGCGCCATGGAAGTCTGAGGATCAGGGGGGCAGATGGACTTTGGATAACAAGAAAGGATAAACGTTCTTGATGAAAAATGCCAACACGTAATAGGACTTCAAAGGTAGACTGGGAGATAAATTCCGAGGCCAGGGGTTTATTGTCTTTTGCCAGGACCTGTAGAGGTTGATGCAGATGAAGAAGAGGAAGACCCAGTTGTGTGCAAATGAGTCAATGAATTCCCAGCTGCCCCGGAATCAACAAAGGCCTGAGTAGAAAATTATTGAGAATGAAACAATATAGTGGCAGGCAGGAAGAGTTTAAGCGGATCACATCTAGGAGGAGCTCATTCTTAATTCTCGGTTATGGAGTTTCCCAATTTTTTACAAAGTGCCCTTGTCCGGCACATAAAAGTCCATTTGTGCGTCTTCGGGATTTTTCTTCGAGAGAGAGATTTGTGCCGCCAATCTGCATAGGCTATATGTACGAAATTCTATGGCGTACGTCTGACAGAACGGGAGCCTTCACAGAGTTGCATCAAGCGGGACAAGGCAGCCAAAGTTCTTCCCGTAGCATCAAGACCTTGCGGAACATATCCGAAGGTGGTGATATTGTTGACAATGGGATCGTCATTCTCCCATAAGAGGGAGGCCCAGGCCAAAGGGTTACCTTCAGCAAGGTGATGATATAACCTACCTTGGCCTGGTCAGAAACAAATGAGATGGCTGAAATTCAAATTGAATCTGGCCATAGTTAAGGAATCTTGGTAGGCTTGGCCATTACCGTCAAAACGGCAAGGTGGAGGTATGCGAGGTTCTCTATGAAGTGCAGGGTTGGTATCGCCAGGCGGCACCGGAGCTGCTGTAGGAGCGGGAGCCATTGGAAGTGGCGGGCAGCAAGTGAGTCCATGCATTGGGCCAATCGCCCCTGATGAAGTTCAAATACATACGTTAGACCTGGAGGGTTTTACCCAAATCTGCCATTGCCTCCTCAGGCTTTTCCATGGCCCGTTGTACTGTGACAAATTTGTCCGGATGGCTGGGGTACTCACAAGTACGCTTTCAGGAGGAGACCCAACTCTGTAGGTTTGGATACTGAGGCACTACTGGAAACTGGATACAAGGAGAAGGAACTGGTAAGGTAAGTCTTTGGAAACTAGAACGGTAAGGTAAGTCTTTGATGTGGAACAGGTAAGGTAAGTCTCTGGAACTGTAACTGGTAAGGTAAGTCTCGAACTGGAACTGTTGGTGAGTTCTCTGAAACTGGTAAGGTAATTCTTGGAACTGGTAAGCTAAGTCTCTGATATTGGAACAGGCAAGGTAAGTCTTTGATATTGGAAAGGTATGACAAAGTTGATATTCAACCTTAGTCAACATCAGTAGTTCTTATTGTCATGTGTGTTGGAATTAACAGTAAGAAAAAAAAAACATTTATCAAACAAATTAAACTAATATCTCTGTGTCATTAGTTCCTAAGGGGTATCAGTTTTATCAGTTTTTATATTCTGACTAAGGGTGTTGGGGGTGTGGATGGAGGAGGGAGAAGAAAGGAGGGGGTAGGAAAGATAGAAGGGGGATGGGTGTAGGGTATAAGGGGGATGGGGTAGGGGATGGGCATCCGTTAATTAATACTAAATTGTTGAAAGAATGTTTCATTTATATGATGTTAAGTATCCATAGATCGCTTTTCCTTTCTCTCTCATAGACAATTCTTGTATTGATCTGTGTCCATAAATAATGTCCATATTGACCATGTTCGTATGAATTGGTTCTCTCTGTGATAGAGAGGCTGGTAGTTTTTCCATTCTCATTAATTGGTTCATTTCTTTGATTCTATTGGACCTGACAACATGGAAAACAGCACTATTTGTGCTGAGCAAGGAATGTTTTCCATTGTTATTTGATTGAATATGGAGATTATGTTGTTCCAGAAGTTCTGTAATTCCAGGCAAGAAAACCAGTGTGTATATGTGTGCCAATATCTTTTTGGCATCTCCAACAGATAGCTGGTGTTTGGGTGAACATTTTTGTGGAGAGTTGATAGGCACGTACCAACGTGTCAGGAATTTTTTCCTGGGTTTTGCTGGTTATTGACATTTTGTGTGTTAGATAAAATGCTTTTTCCCATTGTTTATTAATGAAAGATTGGCAGGACTCTTTTTTCCCATGGGATATAAATGACAGTGGAGTGTTTGTTGAAGCTTCCTGTAGTATTTTATATATTCGAGATGGAGTATGGTGTGGAGGGTCTGCCAGAGAGCAAAGTCTTTCCATGTCGGTGCAAAAGTATTTATCTTTTAGATAATGATGAATGGTTTGATGAAGTGTTGAAGTTTGTCTATATATGGGTTAATAGGGCTGATAGATGGAAATTTTTAAGTCCAGAAGATTTAGTCCTCCTTTTTCTTCTCTCCAATAGAGTGTAAGGTATTTGATCCTGTGGTTACCTCCTCCCCATATATAGTTTAGAAGTTTTTTGTAGAGTGTCACAAATAAATGTCTTGAAGGTATTATGATATTGTTTGGATAAGTAATAATACTTGGTAGTTTGTCCATACGTATTATATTAACCCTTCCCAGCCAGGGTGCAGTAATACAGAGAATGGTAATATATGCACCCCATACAGAGAATTGTAATATATATATCCCATACAGAGAATTGTAATATATACATCCCATACAGAGAATAGTAATATATGCATCCCATACAGAGAATTGTAATATATACATCCCTACAGAGAATAGTAATATATGCATCCCATACAGAGAATTGTAATATATACATCCCATACAGAGAATAGTAATATATGCATCCCATACAGAGAATTGTAATATATACATCCATACGAGAATATAATATAGCATCCCTACAGAGAATTGTAATAATACATCCCTACAGAGATAGTAATATATACATCCCATACAGAAATAGTAATAGCATCCCATACAGAGAATTGTAATATATACATCCCATACAGAGAATAGTAATATATGCATCCCATACAGAGAAAGTAATATATGCATCCCATACAGAGAAATTAATTATACATCCCATACAGAGAATAGTAAATATGCATCCCATACGAATGTAATAATAAATCCCATACAGAGTATTGTACTATATACATCCCTACAGAGATAGTAATATATGCTCTCCATACAGAGAATTGTAATATATACATCCCCTACGAGAATAGTATATATGCATCCCATACAGAGAATTGTAATATATACATCCCATACAGAGTATTGTAATATATACATCCCCTACAGAGAATAGTAATATATGCATCCCATACAGAGAATTGTAATATATACATCCCATACAGAGTATTGTAATATATACATCCCCTACAGAGAATAGTAATATATGCATCCCATACAGAGAATTGTAATATATACATCCCATACAGAGAATTGTAATATTAATCCCCTACAGAGATAGAATATATGCATCCCATACAGAGAATTGTAATATATACATCCCATACAGAGAATTGTAATATACACATCCCATACAGAGAATAGTAATATATGCATCCCATACAGAGAATTGTAATATATGCATCCCATACAGAGAATTGTAATATATACATCCCCTACAGAGAATAGTAATATATGCATCCCATACAGAGAATAGTAATATATGCATCCCATACGAGAATAGAATATATTGCATCCCATACAGAGAATAGTATATATTACATCCCATACAGAGATAAGTAATATATGCCACCCCATGCAGGAATTGTAATATATTACATCTCATACAGAGAATAGCAATATATGCATCCCATACAGAGAATAGCAATATATGCACCCATACAGAGAATTGTAATATATGCATCCCATAAGAGTATTGTAATATAACATCCATACAGAGTATTGTAATAATGCATCCCATATAGAGATTAGTAATATATGCACCCATGCAGAGAATGTTAATATATACATCTCATATAGAGAATGTAATATATACATCCCATACAGAGAATAGCAATATATGCACCCATACAGAGAATAGCAATATATGCACCCCATACAGAGAATTGTAATATATGCACCCCATACAGAGAATAGTAATATATGCATCCCATACAGAGATTAGAATATATGCCCCCATACAGAGAATTGTAATATATACATCTCATACAGAGAATTGTAATATATACATTCCATACAGAGAATGTAATGTATGCATCCCATACAGAGAATTGTAATATATGCATCCCATACAGAGAATAGTAATATATGCATCCCATACAGAGAATAGTAATATATGCATCCCAATCAGAGATTAGTAATAATAATCCCATACAGAGAATTGTAATATATACATCCCATACAGAGAAGTAAATATGCATCCCATACAGAGATAGTAATATATGCATCCCATACAGAGAATTGTAATATATACATCCCATACAGAGAATTGTAATATTACATCCCATACAGAGAATAGTAATATATGCATCCCATACAGAGAATAGTATATATGCATCCATAAGAGAATTGTAATATACGATCCCATACAGAGATAGTAATACATGCACCCATACAGAGTAGTAATATATGCATCCCATACAGAATAGTAATATATGCACCATACAGAGAATAGTAATATATGCATCCCATACAGAGATAGTAAACATGCATCCCATACAGAGAATAGTAATTATGCATCCCATACAGAGAATAGTAATATATGCATCCCATACAGAGAAATAGTAATACATGCACCCCATACATAGATAGTAATATATGCATCCCATACAGAGATTGTAATTAGCATATATTACGAATCTCTGTATGGGATGCATATACTACTAATCTCTGTATGGGATGCATATATTACAATTCTCTGTATGGGATGCATATATTACAAATCTCTGTATGGGATGCATATATTACTAATCTATGTATGGGGTGCATGTATTACTATTCTCTGTATGGGATGCATATATTACTATTCTCTGTATGCTGTTCGCAGTTGGCAACTTTAAGCACCTCCCTGCCCACTGTGTGTATTAAGCCTGACTCCTCTTAGATCACTGGGAGGTGAGATCTTTCACTGTCCATACACTAACTGTGAGATTTGTTTATATATTATGGCCTCGGAACTGGTAAGGTAAGTCTTTGATATTGGAACAGGTAAGGTAAGTCTTGATATTGGAAGGTAAGTATAGGTGAGGTAAGTAGAACTGAGCCAGGGGTAGAACACACAATCGGGCGCCTGGTCAGGTCAATGCGGCTTTTGAATCGTCACTCTAGACATCATGACGTCTACAACGATGCCCACCTGGATGTGCAGATCGGCGTGGGACCAGAGCGGCAGGTAAGTTTGGGACAGTACCCCCCCTCTATGGGGAGCTACCAGATCCAGGACAGGTTTCTCTGGAAACTCCTGTGAAAAGTTTGACCAGATGAGGAGCATGCAGTCCGAATGTTTAATCCAGGCTTAATCCAGGCTCTTTCTTCTGGACCAAACCTTTCCAGTGGACCAGATACTGAAGAGATCTTTAAAAAGATCTAAAGTCCAAAATCTTCTCGACTCAAATTCTTGTTGACCTTCAACGGAAATTGGGGAAGGAGGTAGTGGAGGTGTGGAATATTAATAAGAGCATACTGGTTTGATGAGAGAAATATGAAACACATTAGGAATCCGCATGTTAGAAGAAAGCTGGAGGCGAACAGCAACTGCACCACTACTTCCAGAATAGGGAAAGAAATGAATTGGTTCCCAATTTGAGGAAGGGAGACGTAGATTAATAAGAGCAGAGGAGAGCCACAGAGTAAGATGGAGGTTCCCTACGTCTCCTATCAGCTGCGTAAGCAGAACTTCCAAAGGCAGAATTCCGTAGAATGTCAGATAGTACATCCGGGCAGCTAAGTATTGGCAGCGGGCACTTGTGTGAAAAGGGAATCTTGGGAAAATTAGTTCCAAAGACACAAAAAAAAAGATTTCCCAGTAGGCCATGAGGTGCATTGTTATGGGCAAACTCAGCCCAAGGCAGAAGGTCAGACCAATCATCCTGAGATAGGAAATGTAACAATGAAGGTATTGTTCAAGAGACTGGTTAGTGCATTCAGTAGCCCCATTGGACTGTGGTGATAAGTCGAAGAATTTGTAATTGATATTCATGGATTTACATAGGGCTCTCCAAAATTTGGAAACAAATGAGTACCTTGTCACACACTATTTCACAAGGGAGTCCATGAAAGAGGAAAATATAAATAGAAATAAATAGTTGTGCCCACTCAATTCCACTGTGATGGTAACTTGGGAAGGGGAACAAAATGAGCCATTTTGCTGAAGCGGTCTACCATCACCAAATAACTGTGTTCTTCTTGGAAGGTGGAAGTTCAACAATAAAGTCCATAGATAGATGAGTCCAAGGTCTGGACGGAAGGGTAGGGGTTGAAGAAGACCACAAGGTAGAGTTCTAGAAGATTTAGATTGAGCACAGCTGGTACAAACTTGAATAAAGTCTTTAACATCTTTCCTCATTCTAGGCCACCAAAGGGAATGGGCAAGAAGGATGTCGTTCGCTTGGAACAATGAGTATGTAGCAGTAAGTTTTCCGAAGTGGAACAGGAACATAGATTTTGCCTGGAGGGCAGAATTTTGTGCGGCTTGAATTCTGGAACAGAGCTGAGGAGATATAGAGGCTAGGATTTTAGTAGTCGGGATAATGGGGCCCTTATCTTGGTTAGTAGTGTCCGATGCAATAAATGAGGAAGGGCATCTGCTTTTTGTTTTTGGAGCCGTTTGGTTAAGTTTTGGGCAAGTTGGGCAACAAAATTGAACTGGGAAAAAAGAATAAGGACACCGTGCCATGGCAGACATTTAGCCTTTTAAGATTCTGAATGTATTCGAGATTCGAGTGGTAAGTAGAGATGTTCGAACTATTGAAAGTTCGGTCCGTTTTCGAACTTTCGAACTATTGTAAAAGTTCGAAAGTTAGAAAGTTCGAAAACGGACCCATTAAAGTCTTATGAGGAAAATAGTTCGAAAGTTCAAATCAAATAAAAACTAAATATTAATGGTACTTAATGTAAATGGCTGTGGGACCTGGGAAATGGTCTGGGGGAATGTTCCAATATCCAGGACTTTCGTAAAATCGATTTTACTCTCACGCGCGCTACTTTCGAGCTTTCGCGTTCGAACGTTCGAGGTAACACGGACATTTTACTCGCAGATTCGATACTCGTGTATAGGCTGTAATGGGAGACTTTACTCGCAGATTCGATGTTCGCGCCTAGATTACCATGGACATTTTACTCACGGATTCGATACTCGAACGTTCGAACATTCGTAAATCATCGAAAGTCCGGGAAATATCGAAAGTCCGCGTTGAGATAGTTCGAAAAGTCCGGATCCGTTCGAACTCGAACAGTTCGGCTCGAACTCGGGTTCGAGTTCGATTCTATGCCATCCCTAGTGGTAAGAATGGTGATAGGTAAAGAGGTGCCTTCTAATAAATGATGCCACTCCTCGAGGGCCAGCTTGATGGCAAGAGTTCCCGATTACCAAAATCGTAGTTCTGTTTGTTGGGTAGGAATTCTTAGAAAAGTAAGCAACAGGATGGAGTTTCCCTTAATGCCTTGTCTTTGGGAAAGGACGGCTCCTGCACCCAAGTCAGAGGCGTCAACTTATGTAAAGGGAAGACTAGGATCCGAGAAGAACAAAAACTGGTGCACCGCACAAAAGCTTCCTTGAGTCATTTGAAGGCTTCAAGGGCAACAGGAACCACAAATTAGGCTTACCACCTTTTCTGATAAGGGCTAGAATCGGAGAAATTATAGAAGAATGAATGGCTTTGGTCCATAGGAAGAGACCAATCATGAATGGCCGAAAGTTTAACAGGATCCACCGGAAACTTTGTGCAGACCGATGTAGCCAAGAAAGGATACTTGAGAACACTCAAAAGACCCCTTCTTGTTTGGCATATAGATTATTTTCTCCAGACGCAGTAGTAACACCTGTTTAACATGGAGGCAGTGTGATGGTAGATCTTGAAAGAAAAGATATACGACTACTGTGATTCATAACAGGTCTCGGAAAAAGTCATTCACAAACTCTTGGAACACGCTGGAGCATTACAAAAGCCAAAGGGCAATACTAGATACTCGTAGTGACCGTCCCGGGTGTTAAAAGCCATTTTCCACTCACCACCTTTGCGTATACGGATTAGGTTGTATGCCCCATGAAGATCTAGTTTGGTGATATCTTTGCCCCGTTGATCTGGTCAACAGTTCTGAGAGAGAGGAAGAGGATAACGATTCTTAATAGTGATCTTATTTAGACCCCGTAATCAATGCAGAGACGTAGACCTCCGTCCTTTTTTTCAACAAAAGAAACCTGCTCCAGTAGGGGAGGTGGAAGGTTGAATGAACCCCCGAGACAAATGTTCTTTGATGTACTCTTTCATGGCTTGAGTTTCAGAGGGGACAATGGGTATGTGCTCCCCGAGGTGGAAGTACCAGGGAAAAGATCGATGGGGCAATCATAGGATCGGTGTGGTGGGTATTTCTCAGGTCTGTTTTACATAAAATCAGAAAAGTCAAGAAAACATTCAGGGAGATTTTCCACAGATTTATTTTTACAGTTAATGGCGGAACAATGAATTGGGGAAGTAGGAAGGCAATATCAAAACAGAAAGAACTCCAAGTTTAGAGTTCATTGTTAGACAATCTACAGCAGGGTTGTGTAACCAGCGCCATGGAAGTCTGAGGATCAGGGGGGCAGATGGACTTTGGATAACAAGAAAGGATAAACGTTCTTGATGAAAAATGCCAACACGTAATAGGACTTCAAAGGTAGACTGGGAGATAAATTCCGAGGCCAGGGGTTTATTGTCTTTTGCCAGGACCTGTAGAGGTTGATGCAGATGAAGAAGAGGAAGACCCAGTTGTGTGCAAATGAGTCAATGGAATTCCCAGCTGCCCCGGAATCAACAAAGGCCTGAGTAGAAAATTATTGAGAATGAAACAATATAGTGGCAGGCAGGAAGAGTTTAAGCGGATCACATCTAGGAGGAGCTCATTCTTAATTCTCGGTTATGGAGTTTCCCAATTTTTTACAAAGTGCCCTTGTCCGGCACATAAAAGTCCATTTGTGCGTCTTCGGGATTTTTCTTCGAGAGAGAGATTTGTGCCGCCAATCTGCATAGGCTATATGTACGAAATTCTATGGCGTACGTCTGACAGAACGGGAGCCTTCAACAGAGTTGCATCAAGCGGGACAAGGCAGCCAAAGTTCTTCCCGTAGCATCGAAGACCTTGCGGAACATATCCGAAGGTGGTGATATTGTTGACAATGGGATCGTCATTCTCCCATAAGAGGGAGGCCCAGGCCAAAGGGTTACCCTTCAGCAAGGTGATGATATAACCTACCTTGGCCTGGTCAGAAACAAATGAGATGGCTGAAATTCAAATTGAATCTGGCCATAGTTAAGGAATCTTGGTAGGCTTGGCCATTACCGTCAAAACGGCAAGGTGGAGGTATGCGAGGTTCTCTATGAAGTGCAGGGTTGGTATCGCCAGGCGGCACCGGAGCTGCTGTAGGAGCGGGAGCCATTGGAAGTCGGCGGGCAGCAAGTGAGTCCATGCATTGGGCCAATCGCCCCTGATGAAGTTCAAATACATACGTTAGACCTGGAGGGTTTTACCCAAATCTGCCATTGCCTCCTCAGGCTTTTCCATGGCCCGTGTTACTGTGACAAATTTGTCCGGATGGCTGGGGTACTCACAAGTACGCTTTCAGGAGGAGACCCAACTCTGTAGGTTTGGATACTGAGGCACTACTGGAAACTGGATACAAGGAGAAGGAACTGGTAAGGTAAGTCTTTGGAAACTAGAACAGGTAAGGTAAGTCTTTGATGTGGAACAGGTAAGGTAAGTCTCTGGAACTGTAACTGGTAAGGTAAGTCTCTGAACTGGAACTGTTGGTGAGTCTCTGAAACTGGTAAGGTAATTCTTGGAACTGGTAAGCTAAGTCTCTGATATTGGAACAGGCAAGGTAAGTCTTTGATATTGGAAAGGTATGACAAAGTTTGATATTCAACCTTAGTCAACATCAGTAGTTCTTATTGTCATGTGTGTTGGAATTAACAGTAAGAAAAAAAAACATTTATCAAACAAATTAAACTAATATCTCTGTGTCATTAGTTCCTAAGGGGTATCAGTTTTATCAGTTTTTATATTCTGACTAAGGGTGTTGGGGGTGTGGATGGAGGAGGGAGAAGAAAGGAGGGGGTAGGAAAGATAGAAGGGGGATGGGTGTAGGGTATAAGGGGGATGGGGTAGGGGTATGGGCATCCGTTAATTAATACTAAATTGTTGAAAGAATGTTTCATTTATATGATGTTAAGTATCCATAGATCGCTTTTCCTTTCTCTCTCATAGACAATTCTTGTATTGATCTGTGTCCATAAATAATGTCCATATTGACATGTTCGTATGAATTGGTTCTCTCTGTGATAGAGAGGCTGGTAGTTTTTCCATTCTCATTAATTGGTTCATTTCTTTGATTCTATTGGACCTGACAACATGGAAAACAGCACTATTTGTGCTGAGCAAGGAATGTTTTCCATTGTTATTTGATTGAATATGGAGATTATGTTGTTCCAGAAGTTCTGTAATTCCAGGCAAGAAAACCAGTGTGTATATGTGTGCCAATATCTTTTTTGGCATCTCCAACAGATAGCTGGTGTTTGGGTGAACATTTTTGTGGAGAGTTGATAGGCACGTACCAACGTGTCAGGAATTTTTTCCTGGGTTTTGCTGGTTATTGACATTTTGTGTGTTAGATAAAATGCTTTTTCCCATTGTTTATTAATGAAAGATTGGCAGGACTCTTTTTTCCCATGGGATATAAATGACAGTGGAGTGTTTGTTGAAGCTTCCTGTAGTATTTTATATATTCGAGATGGAGTATGGTGTGGAGGGTCTGCCAGAGAGCAAAGTCTTTCCATGTCGGTGCAAAAGTATTTATCTTTTAGATAATGATGAATGGTTTGATGAAGTGTTGAAGTTTGTCTATATATGGGTTAATAGGGCTGATAGATGGAAATTTTTAAGTCCAGAAGATTTAGTCCTCCTTTTTCTTCTCTCCAATAGAGTGTAAGGTATTTGATCCTGTGGTTACCTCCTCCCCATATATAGTTTAGAAGTTTTTTGTAGAGTGTCACAAATAAATGTCTTGAAGGTATTATGATATTGTTTGGATAAGTACAATACTTGGTAGTTTGTCCATACGTATTATATTAACCCTTCCCAGCCAGGGTGCAGTAATACAGAGAATGGTAATATATGCACCCCATACAGAGAATTGTAATATATATATCCCATACAGAAATTGTAATATATACATCCCATACAGAGAATAGTAATATATGCATCCCATACAGAGAATTGTAATATATACATCCCTACAGAGAATAGTAATATATGCATCCATACAGAGAATTGTAATATATACATCCCATACAGAGAATAGTAATATATGCATCCCATACAGAGAATTGTAATATATACATCCCATACGAGAATAGTAATATAGCTCCCATACAGAGAATTGTAATATATACATCCCTACAGAGATAGTAATATATACATCCCATACAGAAATAGTAATAGCATCCCATACAGAGAATTGTAATATATACATCCCATACAGAGAATAGTAATATATGCATCCCATACAGAGAAAGTAATATATGCATCCCATAAGAGAATTAATTATACATCCATACAGAGAATAGTAAATATCATCCCATACGAATGTATATAAATCCCATACAGAGTATTGTACTATATACATCCCTACAGAGATAGTAATATATGCTCTCCATACAGAGAATTGTAATATATACATCCCCTACGAGAATAGTAATATATGCATCCCATACAGAGAATTGTAATATTACATCCCATACAGAGTATTGTAATATATACATCCCCTACAGAGAATAGTAATAATGCATCCCATACAGAGAATTAATATATACATCCCATACAGAGAATTGTAATATATACATCCCCTACAGAGAATAGTAATATATGCATCCCATACAGAGAATTGTAATATATACATCCCATACAGAGTATTGTAATATTACATCCCCTACAGAGATAGAATATATGCATCCCATACAGAGAATTGTAATATATACATCCCATACAGAGAATTGTAATATACACATCCCATACAGAGATATAATATATGCATCCCATACAGAGATTGTAATATATGCATCCCATACAGAGAATTGTAATATATACATCCCCTACAGAGAATAGTAATATATGCATCCCATACAGAGAATAGTAATAATGCATCCCATACGAGAATAGAATATATGCATCCCATACAGAGAATAGTATATATACATCCCATACAGAGATAGTAATATATGCACCCCATGCAGGAATTGTAATATATTACATCTCATACAGAGAATAGCAATATATGCATCCCATACAGAGAATAGCAATATATGCACCATACAGAGAATTGTAATATATGCATCCCATAAGAGTATTGTAATATAACATCCATACAGAGTATTGTAATAATGCATCCCATATAGAGATTAGTAATATATGCACCCCATGCAGAGAATGTTAATATATACATCTCATATAGAGAATGTAATATATACATCCCATACAGAGAATAGCAATATATGCACCCCATACAGAGAATAGCAATATATGCACCCCATACAGAGAATTGTAATATATGCACCCCATACAGAGAATAGTAATATATGCATCCCATACAGAGATTAGAATATATGCCCCCATACAGAGAATTGTAATATATACATCTCATACAGAGAATTGTAATATATACATTCCATACAGAGAATGTAATGTATGCATCCCATACAGAGAATTGTAATATAGATCCCATACAGAGAATAGTAATATATGCATCCCATACAGAGAATAGTAATATATGCATCCCAATCAGAGATTAGTAATAATAATCCCATACAGAGAATTGTAATATATACATCCCATACAGAGAAGTAAATATGCATCCCATACAGAGATAGTAATATATGCATCCATACAGAGAATTGTAATATATACATCCCATACAGAGAATTGTATATATTACATCCCATACAGAGAATAGTAATATATGCATCCCATACAGAGAATAGTATATATGCATCCCATAAGAGAATTGTAATATACGCATCCCATACAGAGATAGTAATACATGCACCCATACAGAGAATAGTAATAATGATCCGATACTACTAATCTCTATATGGGATGCATATATGAATCTCTGTATGGGATGCATATACTACTAATCTCTGTATGGGATGCATATATTACAATTCTCTGTATGGGATGCATATATTACAAATCTCTGTATGGGATGCATATATTACTAATCTATGTATGGGGTGCATGTATTACTATTCTCTGTATGGGATGCATATATTACTATTCTCTGTATGGGATGCATATATTACTATTCTCTGTATGGGATGCATGTATTACTATCTCTGTATGGATGCATATATTACTATTCTCTGTATGGTGCATATATTACTATTCCTGTATGGGATGCATATATTACTACTCTGTATGGGTGCATGTATTACTATCTCTGTATGGGATCGTATATTACAATTCTCTTATGGATGCATATATACTATTCTCTGTAGGGATGCATATATTACTATTCTCTGTATGGGATGTAATATTACAATTCTCTGTATGGGATGTATATATTACAATTCTCTGTATGGGATGCATATATTACTAATCTCTGTATGGGATGCATATTTACTTCTCTGTATGGGATGTATATATTACAATTCTCTGTATGGGATTATTATTACTAATCTCTGATTGGGATGCATATATTACTATTCTCTGTATGGGATGCATATATTACTATTCTCTGTATGGGATCATATATTACAATTCTCTGTATGGGATGCATACATTACTATTCTCTGTATGGAATGTATATATTACAATTCTCTGTATGAGATGTATATATTACAATTCTCTGTATGGGGGCATATATTACTAATCTCTGTATGGGATGCATATATTACTATTCTCTGTATGGGGTGCATATATTACAATTCTCTGTATGGGGTGCATATATTGCTATTCTCTGTATGGGGTGCATATATTGCTATTCTCTGTATGGGATGTATATATTACATTCTCTATTGAGATGTATATATTACATTCTCTGCATGGGGTGCATATATTACTAATCTCTATATGGGATGCATTATTACAATACTCTGTATGGATGTATATATTACAATACTCTTATGGGATGCATATATTACAATTCTCTGTATGGTGCATATATTGCTATTCTCTGTATGGGATGCATATATTGCTATTCTCTGTATGAGATGTAATATATTACAATTCCTGCATGGGGTGGCATATATTACTATCTCTGTATGGGATGTATATATACTATTCTCTGTATGGGATGCATATATTACTATTCTCTGTATGGGATGCATATATTACTATTCTCTGTATGGGATGCATATATTACTATTCTCTGTAGGGGATGTATATATTACAATTCTCTGTATGGGATGCATATATTACAATCTCTGTATGGGATGCATATATTATATCTCTGTATGGGATGTGTATATTACAATTCTCTGTATGGGATGTATATATTACAATTCTCTGTATGGGATGCATATATTCTATCTCTGTAGGGGATGTAATATTACAATACTCTGTATGGGATGTATATATTACAATTCTCTGTATGGGATGCATATATTACTATTCTCTGTAGGGGATGTATATATTACAATTCTCTGTATGGGATGTATATATTAATTCTCTGTATGGGATGCATTATTACTATTCTCTGTAGGGGATGTATATATTACAATACTCTGTATGGGATGTAATATTACAATTCTCTGTATGGGATGCATATATTACTATTCTCGTAGGGGATGTATATATTACAATTCTCTGTATGGAGAGCATATATTACTATCTCTGTAGGGATGTATATATACAATACTCTGTATGGGATTTATATACATTCGTATGGGATGCATATTACTATTCTCTGTATGGATGTATAATTAATTCTCTGTATGGGATGCATATATTACTTTCTCTGTATGGGATGCATATATTACTATTCTCTGTATGGGATGTATATATTACAATTCTCTGTATGGGATGCTATTACTATTTCTGTATGGGATGTATATATTACTATCTCTGTATGGGATGTATATATTACAATTCTCTGTAGGGAGCTATATTATATTCTCGTATGGGATGTATATATTACAATTCTCTGTATGGGATGCATATATTACTATTCTCTGTATGGGATGTATATATTACAATTCTCTGTATGGATGCATATATTACTATTCTCTGTAGGGATGTATATATTACAATTCTCTGTATGGGATGCATATATTACTATTCTCTGTATGGGATGTATATATTACAATTTCTGTATGGGATATATATATTACAATTCTCTGTATGGGGTGCATATATTACCATTCTCTGTATTACTGCACCCTGGCTGGGAAGGGTTAATATAATACGTATGGACAAACTACCAAGTATTATTACTTATCCAAACAATATCATAATACCTTCAAGACATTTATTTGTGACACTCTACAAAAAACTTCTAAACTATATATGGGGAGGAGGTAACCACAGGATCAAATACCTTACACTCTATTGGAGAGAAGAAAAAGGAGGACTAAATCTTCTGGACTTAAAAATTTCCATCTATCAGCCCTATTAACCCATATATAGACAAACTTCAACACTTCATCAAACCATTCATCATTATCTAAAAGATAAATACTTTTGCACCGACATGGAAAGACTTTGCTCTCTGGCAGACCCTCCACACCATACTCCATCTCGAATATATAAAATACTACAGGAAGCTTCAACAAACACTCCACTGTCATTTATATCCCATGGGAAAAAAGAGTCCTGCCAATCTTTCATTAATAAACAATGGGAAAAAGCATTTTATCTAACACACAAAATGTCAATAACCAGCAAAACCCAGGAAAAAATTCCTGACACGTTGGTACGTGCCTATCAACTCTCCACAAAAATGTTCACCCAAACACCAGCTATCTGTTGGAGATGCCAAAAAGATATTGGCACACATATACACACTGGTTTTCTTGCCTGGAATTACAGAACTTCTGGAACAACATAATCTCCATATTCAATCAAATAACAATGGAAAACATTCCTTGCTCAGCACAAATAGTGCTGTTTTCCATGTTGTCAGGTCCAATAGAATCAAAGAAATGAACCAATTAATGAGAATGGAAAAACTACCAGCCTCTCTATCACAGAGAGAACCAATTCATACGAACATGGTCAATATGGACATTATTTATGGACACAGATCAATACAAGAATTGTCTATGAGAGAGAAAGGAAAAGCGATCTATGGATACTTAACATCATATAAATGAAACATTCTTTCAACAATTTAGTATTAATTAACGGATGCCCATACCCCTACCCCATCCCCCTTATACCCTACACCCATCCCCCTTCTATCTTTCCTACCCCCTCCTTTCTTCTCCCTCCTCCATCCACACCCCCAACACCCTTAGTCAGAATATAAAAACTGATAAAACTGATACCCCTTAGGAACTAATGACACAGAGATATTAGTTTAATTTGTTTGATAAATGTTTTTTTTTTCTTACTGTTAATTCCAACACACATGACAATAAGAACTACTGATGTTGACTAAGGTTGAATATCAAACTTTGTCATACCTTTCCAATATCAAAGACTTACCTTGCCTGTTCCAATATCAGAGACTTAGCTTACCAGTTCCAAGAATTACCTTACCAGTTTCAGAGACTCACCAACAGTTCCAGTTCAGAGACTTACCTTACCAGTTACAGTTCCAGAGACTTACCTTACCTGTTCCACATCAAAGACTTACCTTACCGTTCTAGTTTCCAAAGACTTACCTTACCAGTTCCTTCTCCTTGTATCCAGTTTCCAGTAGTGCCTCAGTATCCAAACCTACAGAGTTGGGTCTCCTCCTGAAAGCGTACTTGTGAGTACCCCAGCCATCCGGACAAATTGTCACAGTACAACGGGCCATGGAAAAGCCTGAGGAGGCAATGGCAGATTTGGGTAAAACCCTCCAGGTCTAACGTATGTATTTGAACTTCATCAGGGGCGATTGGCCCAATGCATGGACTCACTTGCTGCCCGCCACTTCCAATGGCTCCCGCTCCTACAGCAGCTCCGGTGCCGCCTGGCGATACCAACCCTGCACTTCATAGAGAACCTCGCATACCTCCACCTTGCCGTTTTGACGGTAATGGCCAAGCCTACCAAGATTCCTTAACTATGGCCAGATTCAATTTGAATTTCAGCCATCTCATTTGTTTCTGACCAGGCCAAGGTAGGTTATATCATCACCTTGCTGAAGTAACCCTTTGGCCTGGGCCTCCCTCTTATGGGAGAATGACGATCCCATTGTCAACAATATCACCACCTTCGGATATGTTCCGCAAGGTCTTCGATGCTACGGGAAGAACTTTGGCTGCCTTGTCCCGCTTGATGCAACTCTGTTGAAGGCTCCCGTTCTGTCAGACGTACGCCATAGAATTTCGTACATATAGCCTATGCAGATTGGCGGCACAAATCTCTCTCTCGAAGAAAAATCCCGAAGACGCACAAATGGACTTTTATGTGCCGGACAAGGGCACTTTGTAAAAAATTGGGAAACTCCATAACCGAGAATTAAGAATGAGCTCCTCCTAGATGTGATCCGCTTAAACTCTTCCTGCCTGCCACTATATTGTTTCATTCTCAATAATTTTCTACTCAGGCCTTTGTTGATTCCGGGGCAGCTGGGAATTTCATTGACTCATTTGCACACAACTGGGTCTTCCTCTTCTTCATCTGCATCAACCTCTACAGGTCCTGGCAAAAGACAATAAACCCCTGGCCTCGGAATTTATCTCCCAGTCTACCTTTGAAGTCCTATTACGTGTTGGCATTTTTCATCAAGAACGTTTATCCTTTCTTGTTATCCAAAGTCCATCTGCCCCCCTGATCCTCAGACTTCCATGGCGCTGGTTACACAACCCTGCTGTAGATTGTCTAACAATGAACTCTAAACTTGGAGTTCTTTCTGTTTTGATATTGCCTTCCTACTTCCCCAATTCATTGTTCCGCCATTAACTGTAAAAATAAATCTGTGGAAAATCTCCCTGAATGTTTATCTTGACTTTTCTGATTTTATGTAAAACAGACCTGAGAAATACCCACCACACCGATCCTATGATTGCCCCATCGATCTTTTCCCTGGTACTTCCACCTCGGGGAGCACATACCCATTGTCCCCTCTGAAACTCAAGCCATGAAAGAGTACATCAAAGAACATTTGTCTCGGGGGTTCATTCAACCTTCCACCTCCCCTACTGGAGCAGGTTTCTTTTGTTGAAAAAAAGGACGGAGGTCTACGTCTCTGCATTGATTACAGGGGTCTAAATAAGATCACTATTAAGAATCGTTATCCTCTTCCTCTCATCTCAGAACTGTTGACCAGATCAACGGGGCAAAGATATCACCAAACTAGATCTTCATGGGGCATACAACCTAATCCGTATACGCAAAGGTGGTGAGTGGAAAATGGCTTTTAACACCCGGGACGGTCACTACGAGTATCTAGTATTGCCCTTTGGCTTTTGTAATGCTCCAGCGTGTTCCAAGAGTTTGTGAATGACTTTTTCCGAGACCTGTTATGAATCACAGTAGTCGTATATCTTTTCTTTCAAGATCTACCATCACACTGCCTCCATGTTAAACAGGTGTTACTACTGCGTCTGGAGAAAATAATCTATATGCCAAACAAGAAGGGGTCTTTTGAGTGTTCTCAAGTATCCTTTCTTGGCTACATCGGTCTGCACAAAGTTTCCGGTGGATCCTGTTAAACTTTCGGCCATTCATGATTGGTCTCTTCCTATGGACCAAAGCCATTCATTCTTCTATAATTTCTCCGATTCTAGCCCTTATCAGAAAAGGTGGTAAGCCTAATTTGTGGTTCCTGTTGCCCTTGAAGCCTTCAAATGACTCAAGGAAGCTTTTGTGCGGTGCACCAGTTTTTGTTCTTCTCGGATCCTAGTCTTCCCTTTACATAAGTTGACGCCTCTGACTTGGGTGCAGGAGCCGTCCTTTCCCAAAGACAAGGCATTAAGGGAAACTCCATCCTGTTGCTTACTTTTCTAAGAATTCCTACCCAACAAACAGAACTACGATTTTGGTAATCGGGAACTCTTGCCATCAAGCTGGCCCTCGAGGAGTGGCATCATTTATTAGAAGGCACCTCTTTACCTATCACCATTCTTACCACTAGGGATGGCATAGAATCGAACTCGAACCCGAGTTCGAGCCGAACTGTTCGAGTTCGAACGGATCCGGACTTTTCGAACTATCTCAACGCGGACTTTCGATATTTCCCGGACTTTCGATGATTTACGAATGTTCGAACGTTCGAGTATCGAATCCGTGAGTAAAATGTCCATGGTAATCTAGGCGCGAACATCGAATCTGCGAGTAAAGTCTCCCATTACAGCCTATACACGAGTATCGAATCTGCGAGTAAAATGTCCGTGTTACCTCGAACCGTTCGAACGCGAAAGCTCGAAAGTAGCGCGCGTGAGAGTAAAATCGATTTTACGAAAGTCCTGGATATTGGAACATTCCCCCAGACCATTTCCCAGGTCCCACAGCCATTTACATTAAGTACCATTAATATTTAGTTTTTATTTGATTTGAACTTTCGAACTATTTTCCTCATAAGACTTTAATGGGTCCGTTTTCGAACTTTCTAACTTTCGAACTTTTACAATAGTTCGAAAGTTCGAAAACGGACCGAACTTTCAATAGTTCGAACATCTCTACTTACCACTCGAATCTCGAATACATTCAGAATCTTAAAAGGCTAAATGTCTGCCATGGCACGGTGTCCTTATTCTTTTTTCCCAGTTCAATTTTGTTGCCCAACTTGCCCAAAACTTAACCAAACGGCTCCAAAAACAAAAAGCAGATGCCCTTTCCTCATTTATTGCATCGGACACTACTAACCAAGATAAGGGCCCCATTATCCCGACTACTAAAATCCTAGCCTCTATATCTCCTCAGCTCTGTTCCAGAATTCAAGCCGCACAAAATTCTGCCCTCCAGGCAAAATCTATGTTCCTGTTCCACTTCGGAAAACTTACTGCTACATACTCATTGTTCCAAGCGAACGACATCCTTCTTGCCCATTCCCTTTGGTGGCCTAGAATGAGGAAAGATGTTAAAGACTTTATTCAAGTTTGTACCAGCTGTGCTCAATCTAAATCTTCTAGAACTCTACCTTGTGGTCTTCTTCAACCCCTACCCTTCCGTCCAGACCTTGGACTCATCTATCTATGGACTTTATTGTTGAACTTCCACCTTCCAAGAAGAACACAGTTATTTGGTGATGGTAGACCGCTTCAGCAAAATGGCTCATTTTGTTCCCCTTCCCAAGTTACCATCACAGTGGAATTGAGTGGGCACAACTATTTATTTCTATTTATATTTTCCTCTTTCATGGACTCCCTTGTGAAATAGTGTGTGACAAGGTACTCAATTTGTTTCCAAATTTTGGAGAGCCCTATGTAAATCCATGAATATCAATTACAAATTCTTCGACTTATCACCACAGTCCAATGGGGCTACTGAATGCACTAACCAGTCTCTTGAACAATACCTTCATTGTTACATTTCCTATCTCAGGATGATTGGTCTGACCTTCTGCCTTGGGCTGAGTTTGCCCATAACAATGCACCTCATGGCCTACTGGGAAATCTTTTTTTTTGTGTCTTTGGAACTAATTTTCCCAAGATTCCCTTTTCACACAAGTGCCCGCTGCCAATACTTAGCTGCCCGGATGTACTATCTGACATTCTACGGAATTCTGCCTTTGGAAGTTCTGCTTACGCAGCTGATAGGAGACGTAGGGAACCTCCATCTTACTCTGTGGCTCTCCTCTGCTCTTATTAATCTACGTCTCCCTTCCTCAAATTGGGAACCAATTCATTTCTTTCCCTATTCTGGAAGTAGTGGTGCAGTTGCTGTTCGCCTCCAGCTTTCTTCTAACATGCGGATTCCTAATGTGTTTCATATTTCTCTCATCAAACCAGTATGCTCTTATTAATATTCCACACCTCCACTACCTCCTTCCCCAATTTCCGTTGAAGGTCAACAAGAATTTGAGTCGAGAAGATTTTGGACTTTAGATCTTTTTAAAGATCTCTTCAGTATCTGGTCCACTGGAAAGGTTTGGTCCAGAAGAAAGAGCCTGGATTAAGCCTGGATTAAACATTCGGACTGCATGCTCCTCATCTGGTCAAACTTTTCACAGGAGTTTCCAGAGAAACCTGTCCTGGATCTGGTAGCTCCCCATAGAGGGGGGGTACTGTCCCAAACTTACCTGCCGCTCTGGTCCCACGCCGATCTGCACATCCAGGTGGGCATCGTTGTAGACGTCATGATGTCTAGAGTGACGATTCAAAAGCCGCATTGACCTGACCAGGCGCCCGATTGTGTGTTCTACCCCTGGCTCAGTTCTACTTACCTCACCTATACTTACCTTCCAATATCAAGACTTACCTTACCTGTTCCAATATCAAAGACTTACCTTACCAGTTCCGAGGCCATAATATATAAACAAATCTCACAGTTAGTGTATGGACAGTGAAAGATCTCACCTCCCAGTGATCTAAGAGGAGTCAGGCTTAATACACACAGTGGGCAGGGAGGTGCTTAAAGTTGCCAACTGCGAACAGTGCATCCCATACAGAGATTCGTAATATATGCATCCCATATAGAGATTTGTAATATATGCACCCCATACAGAGATTAGTAATATATACATCCCATACAGAGAATAGTAATATATGCACCCCATACAGAGATTAGTAATATATGCACCCCATACAAAGAATAGTAATATATGCACCCCGTACAGAGATTCGTAATATATGCATCCCATACAGAGGATAGTAATATATGCATCCCATACAGAGAATAGTAATATATACATCCCATACAGAGAATAGTAATATATGCATCCCATATAAATGCATCCCATACGAGGATAGTAATATATGCATCCCATACAGAGAATAGTAATATATACTCCCATACGAGAATAGTAATCTAGGCACAATTTACTGTTAAAATGGTATCAAAAGTCTGATCCCTTTGAAAAGAAAATACGGCGCAGTGCCAGTCAGTTTAGGTTTTCAAGGTTTATTTATACTAGCAGGTGCCTTAACTAGTAACACTGTCCAGACCAAATCATTTATCATATTATATTACTAGGTATTCATATGGTATTATATTACTAGGGTATTATAATAGTCCAAACATTGATAGCTGCCCCTAGCCAGGATTCGAACCCTGGTCTCCCATGTCAAAAGGCAGTGCACTTTAACCAGTGACACTATCCCCTCGACTGTAAATTCTCATAAGCCTAGGAAGGACTGTTCCGCTAACAAGGAAGGAGTGTATTCGTTCGATATCTCGAATGTATCATGAATGTAGCTTGCGCAAAACCTGACAATTTCCCGCGACTTCAGGAAGGGTTTTTTAAGAAGTTTGGTGTGCAGTGACAGGTTCCCCAAACCATTTCCCAGGTGCACACAGCCATTACGTAAGTTACCACAAGTAGTTTAGATGTAAATCACTCAGATTTTCAAACTATCAACTCCCCCCATAGACTTGAATGGGTCATATTCGAATTCAAACTTTCAAAACTGTCTCTGAAGTTCCGAAGTTCAAAAACAGGACCGAACTTATATAGTTTGGCCAATCTCTAGTGTCTATGTTTTGATTGAAAACAAATACTGCACCAGTTGACTGTTAGAGATCTATATAAGGTTGGCTACCTTGTAAGATGTTTTTTAAACAGAAATGTATAAATATATAGTAATTGTGGGATACAGGGATTTAGTTAATTTGGAAAACTGTTGCCCCATATTCCTGTGAGTAACTGGAATTTTTGCTTAGTTCGCCTATCACTGAAAAAAGTTCAGAATGACTTGTACAAGAACTTGTTGGCAAGTAGAAACCCGGGAATGGTTCCCAATTCGCATATAAACAGCCAGGTGTAGGACCTCCTGAAGCAATGTTGTGTTCATCAAATCTCTGTATAAAACCTATTTGCTTCATAACAACAAGGTAGAGTAAGTACTTAGATTGAAGAGAACATTAAAACAAGAGGCCGGAATTATGGTATAAGTCGAAAAGAGACTTCTCCCACTAAAATAATAAAGGAAATGATAATTATATTATAATTGAAAAGTATGCATTTTTTATTCTACTTGGTGTTTTAATCTCAAACTGGAGCCTCACCCCAGTACAGCTTCTTTAAAGCAATTACCTAAATTTACAGCGAAAGCCATTGTAAAAATGAACTTGTTGTGTAGGGACAGTGCCCTTTATTAATGAGAATGTATCATATATTAAAAAGGAGTAGTCTCCAGATCTCAATATGCATGGTATATTTTACCACTGACACAATCACAATCCACCCCTGTCAAAAGTATAAGGAAAGTGTATGCTTTGTAAGTGTGTGTAATATAATAATGCATAATTATTATCAAATTGACTCACTGAATTTAAAAATCTCCCATTAATTTATGAAAAAAAACAACACACAACTAAAAAAATTCAATAACGTCTGTTGTTTAAGAGACAGAGGAAATTGTGCATAACCTATTGATAATAAAAAAGATTAAAAAAGTAAAAAAAATGGAATATAACTCACCATTCAATTTTTATAAAATTTTCTATAAGCTGAGGGTATTGCACAAGTCGAGGTGCCTATCAATCTAATTTCGGAATTGTAAAAATCAACTGCAATCCCACAATATTTTGCTCAAATAAACCAAAGTTTAGGCTCAGTTGCATGTGGCATTTAAATTTTTTTGACTCCTAGTCTGTAGACTGTGTAGAGTTAATAGCACTAACAATAAAAAAAGCCCTAAAAATAGCACGTGAGGAATGACCAAAGTAGCTATTATATAAACAGCTCTCTTGTGGATAGGGAAGAAGTCACTGAAGTGCATGAAGCATGGAGAACTTCAGAAGTGGGGAGGATGAAAGGTGGTACTGCAGGACCTTACAAAACAGCTCGAGGATCATGCTAGTTGCAATCTATCCAAAACTTCTATCAGGTATAAAGGTGGTGTTTTCAAGCTAGCACTGTGAGCTGTGACATCACAAGACACCATTCCTTGCCCCCATGCCTTAGGCACTAGCATGGCACTTGTATCTATTCTGGGACAGCAGCATCATCTACTGCTCAAAACTTCTTAATCATTTTTAAGCTGAAAACACGCTTAAAAGGAGCGTAAAGAGAAAGGCACAGAGAAGTGGTTGCTGAATCTGTATGTAAATAGCTTTAGAAAGTAAAAATTTTTGGGTGTTTACACAGTCGTCATGGGAAACGCGTAGAATTTGTTTGTGGCATAGTCTTTATTTCCATTTTATATTGAGATCTGTTTTAAGCTACGTTCACACTAGAAGACAGAACGTACAGCATGTGTTTTTGTCAGTTTGTATCCATTTTTTGTATACATTTGTATCCATTTTTTCACCATGCGTATTCCATAGATTTATATAGAAAAATGCATGGAAAAAAAAACGGACAGAAAGGGCTAGGCCACATGCTGCGTTTTTGTGCGTTTGCGCATGCGTTTTTTTCAGATAATTGAAAACGTGCAAAACACACCGAAAATTTAATTTCTGTGTGTTGCGAAAGCTCCACTTCTTAAACCGGGTCTACCTAGCAAGGCCTTCTCACCTAGAGGGATCCTTCTACATACCTGGATTCTGCAATCACAAACGTGTATCAAAACACCTACAACGCTGGATTTAGGCAACAAAAGCAAGTATCTGTGTGGTGCCAGGCAGTTACGCATAGAGCCAGCACAGCTGCTTTTGCAGGAGATAGTGCAAGAAGAGATCACAGTGATGGATTGCAGCTAAGAGGCAAGCAGCTTTCAAAAGTTTCTCCCTCTGACCACCCATCTGGGGCCAGCAGGTATATTGAAAGGACATGGGAGTGGTAGCAGTTGGACAGAGCACTAATCCTGGAGGTAACTGCACTTTATATATATGTACTTTTATTATATTTGTGTTAGGTTAGCACTTTATTGAACAATCCAAAGAGACTGGTCGAATAGACACTTTATTGAACTCACGTAACTAATATATATACAATACTAGCAAAAAGTGTGCCCGTTGGTGCCCAATGGAAATGATGTGGATGTTTTGCTTATGGTGGATATAGTGGAATAGAATCGTTACACAGGTATACACAGGACTGAGAGTAGATTTATGCAATCCTGCCCACACTGTGTTGTTGAAACTAAACATGATAGGTTATATACTTATTGTATTCACTACGGCAAGTGGTGTGGTTCCCATATATTATAACAGAAGGAAAACCTCGCTGCGTCATGGTATGTATAATAGCATTGACCATAATATCTAACATATAAACAAACATTTCCATCCAGGTTACATAAAGAAATGTTTTTTTCCTTTATATACTCTTTATACAGATCTAATGAAAAAAAATGTTTCAGGCAATTTTTTTTTACTTATAACTGCTTTTTATTTCAGTAACACAGTAAATCCTTGGTATACCTGCCTCGGCTGTACCACTAAGCAAAAGGCTAAGGACTGGCAGCGAGCACCATCATCCCAACCATTAAAACAGTGGCTGCCAATTAAAATGTTTCGCCAATCAGTCCACTCCCTAGTACACCATCAAATGGATCGGGTTTAAAAATAGGTTTGGCGATTGGGCCTGGTAGAGCTACAGAGGGCGAATTAGGGCTTTTCTATGCAGGTACAAGGACAGGAGGATTTAAATAATGCATCAGTAGCAGGCTACATAGCTTAATACAGAGAACAAACATACAGAGGAAACAGGGAGAATAAATGGTATTACTAGCCACAGCTGCCACCAATTTGTACCTGATCACATGCTTTATAGAATGATTATGGGTAGCATGGCACAAAGTGAGGTACTCTGGTGGTCGGCACATGCAGACAGTGCACTAAACAGGTTCCCACATACATATGCAGTAATCAGGAGGTGTCCCTATCATGGTGCCCACTTTGAATATTGACCCGGCTTTATAGTGTGTATCTTGTAAGTTGGTGTACACGTATCTGTTGCTCGAGTATGTATCCAATAAGGTAATTGTCCGTCCAATAATCTGTCCTCCCAACAGGTGGAAACAGGGTCTTCTACACAGGATCATTTTGTTGCATTCAATATCACTAAATACACCACCACAACCTACTTTCACTTCTCTCCTCCTAGCCATAGAGAGCAGATATGTCTTGTCTTTATTAATCACTGGACACCACCCGAAGGCTGTGGTATATATGGAGCCTTGGAGATATGTCCATTACAATACTCATACACCCTGTGTAGCGACAGAAACTTTTTGGATTACACTTCCTTTCAGTATTCACATGGAGCAGACACAGGGGTGTGGTTTAAACTTCCATTTTGACCATACCATTTGAAAAGAAATCTCAGCTCTGTAAGTAAGTTATTATATTGTATATTTGTGTTGTACCTTAATATAAGTCAGCGCTATACTTTAATACATTACTGATGGTTATTTAGATGGTATAGTGAGATAGTACATAACATATACACTTCTTATTGTAATTCTATACACCCCAAACTCTTGGTAGCTCCTAAAAAATCAGTGCAAATCTCCTATGAAGATATAAATATACTTATATAATATAAGGGATAATACTGTACACCGATGCACTTCACTTTTTAGCACAGAAGCACTCCAGCACAGATCTTGATTACTATTACTAAGGTGGTTTTTTCCCCTGTCTGTTTCTATTATATTAGTCGATGATATTTGCTTTTAAATATAGGTGTGTGTGTGTGTGTATCTATATTAATAAAAGAGATATTCCTCTTATTCATGCTTCCAATTACCTTCTTGTGTGGATTAGACATTTGAACTTTTTTATTGAACTTTTAGTAAATAAAATAAATTCAAAATAAAAATATAAGTGATTGGGTAACTAGATTATAAGCACTTCTGCAAGACATAGGAGGGATGGATAAAACTATTTGTAAAGATTCTGTGAAGGTTTTTAATCATTCAGTTTATTGTATATCAAGTTATATTAGGTCTATTCAATAGTAAATATAATAACTAGACATTAAGCCTGTTACATTAATGGGCACTAGAAGCCCAGAGTCCCCCTCTGTTGCAGAGTCCCCCCGTGGCAGAGTCCCTCCCTCTGTGGCAGAGCTTTCCCCCCTGTGTCAGAGTCCCCCCAGGGTAGAGTCCTCTCCTCTGTGGCAGATACCCCCTTCTGTGGCAGAACCCCCCCTCTGTGGCAGAGCCCCCGGCAGAGGCCCCCCCCCCTCTGTCCCAAATTTTCCCCTGTACCAAAGGAATTTACCTTATCTGCTGTCGGTCTCCAAGGCATCTGTGTGTGTTTCTTATGTTTTCCCTCTAGTGGTGAATCAGTTGAAACTGCAGGTGAGTCCATAGAAAATTATATCACTATTATTAAAAAATGATAAAGAACTGCTTAAATCATTAGAATCAGAATAGATTCTTTGACAATTAAGATCAATAAAGAATTACCTAAAGCAGAAGTGACAGACTTTGACAATAAGTAAAAAAGGACTTAAAAGGAATAGAGATTGATATAACTTAATAAGAAAAAAGAAAAACTACAGAGGGATAAAAAGGATTTCGTTGAAGGCTCCGATATGTGTCCATCTAGCTCTGATGATCAATTACAGATCATAAACCTCTCTTGTCACCAGCTTACCGACTCTCAAAGGTCAGTACTTCTAAAGGTCTGTCTTTTTGTACTACTGAACATGCTGTAATTTCAATGTGGCTAAAGATCTATTTTTGTTCTGTAGGAGACTAGCGTTATGTGCATTTTTGATAAAGAAAAGAACACCAATATAGAAAATATGGACAGAGAATACAAGTACATATGCCTCAGTACGGGTAATACTAATGTATTTAGCAGAGATCTACATTTACACCTTCTTTCTCTCTCTTCCAACTTGGAGGTCTTTTATCGTTGTGTCTTACAAGATCTGATAAACTTTCCTTCAACCAAAACAACTACATTACAATCTCAAAAAAGGGGAAAAAAAGCCCTTAGAGAATTACAACAGCTTTCAGATGTGGAGATCAAGCGATCAGACAAAGGAGGTAAGTGGTTATTTGGCCAAAGGATATGTATACTAAAGAGGTTTGAAAAACAGCTTAATAATAAACATAAATATTCGTTCTCCCCGCAGATCCGACCATTTATTACCAAGTAACTAAAAAAAGAATAATAGAGACTGCTGTTCTGGATCAGACAATTGGCAAGAAAGAGGCAGCATATCTTAATGTTGACTCACCGGTGATGGCTACATTTTACCTGTTACCAAAGGTACATAAAAATTTAACAGAGCCCACAGGGAGACCTATTGTTCGGGAATGGAAGCCGGGAGAACATGCATGTAGCTATATTGATGCCCAACTCAGAAACATGTCATTGGTTTGAACTCTATGTCAGGGACACTGCAGATCTGTTTATCTAAATTAGTAACATAGTATAGGGGATGAACATATTTTAGTTACATGTGATGTAGAATCTCTCTACAGCATATATGGACACAAAGAGGGACTAGAGATGTCCGAACTTCGAAAAATCCGGTCCGCGCGAGGATCGCGGATTTTCGAAAAAATCCGTAAATTCGAAAATCCGCGAGCAGACCCGTTAAAACGTAAAAATGAAATTCGGCAAAATCCCATTAAAAGTGGTCTAAATAGCACTTTTCGTACACTTAATCACTCAGGGACCTGGTAATGACCTTAAGAACACGTATCAATGCCTACAATACCTAAAATTACAGTCCGCTAGCGTGAATTTTAAAAAAAGGTATTTTCGAAAATACGAGGATTTCGTAAACGGGGATTTCCGTAAATACGAGGATTTCCGTAATACGAGGATTTCCGTAAAAACGAGGATTTCGTAAAAACGAGGAACCGGAACCTTCTGCCTGAACAATGCGAGTTCTGAAGGCAGATGTATGCCACACAGTACCTCCTGGCCCGGGGGTACGATGATTTCACCCTGGCACCTATCTAGTGCGGCGCGAAAGCGCAGGATTATGGTGGGGCTCCAGTGCCGGCTCCTGCGCCGATTCGGCTACCAGACCACTGTCTCTACCCTCTCAAGAGCAGATGCCTCATTTGTTCAAGCCATGCGGCAAATGATGGAAGCCAAGTATACTTTTTATTATATTACTGTATTGTATAGTAGTATAAAATATTTTAATTCACTTCTGACAAAAACATATTTATTGTATATACTTACCATTAATGCCATTACACACACCACATTGGCCACATTCCCATATATAGTAGTTTGCACAAAACAAGGGAAAGAAGGAGATGGGGGTACTGGGTTACATAAGTCCACTGCGGTTTGCCACCATTGTTGTGGGGCCAGGCAGGCTTGGCCCCACTGGACATACCCCTCACCCGTTGGCTTCTCTCCCTCAGAGTATGCTTCGTGCAAGGAAAGCAGGTGAACGGGTAGGAACAGCACCTTGAGTACGCAGGCCCACTGCAGTTTGCCACCATTGTTGAAGAGCCAGGCAGGCTTGGCCCCACTGGAACATACCCCTCACCCCACGGCTTCTCTCCCTCAGAGTATGCTTCGTGCAAGGGAAAGCGGGTGAAAGAGGGTAAGGCTTCTTAGAAACAGCACCATTGAGTTACAGCAGGCCACACTTTGTAATATGGGTACTGCTCTAGTGCCAGGCAGGATTGACCGAGCTGAAAACATTAGCCACAGAGTAGCTGTTGTGGCTGTATGAGATGTCAGAGTAGGTGACACCACAAAGGTGCCTCGTGGGAGAGAGAAGGAAGAACAAAGTAATGCTCCAGGCCAAGTAGGATCGACCCAATCTTAGAAAAATTAGCCACAAAGTAGCTGTGTTGCGCAGACATTTGTTATTTCACAACTTGAATGCAGTAGAGCAAGGTAGGACCAATATGGCCGCCCAATAGAAAAAAAATGCCATTGCCAGCTAAGCTGGCATCAGCTAAGCCTCTAGGCGGAAAGTGAGGCGGAAGGAGCAGTACAGGGGCCTGGGGCAGGAGGCAGGGGCAGGAGTCATGGGCATCAGCATCAGCAACAGGGGTGCTGTACTGAGATGTGATCCACGCCCATTCATCTTGATGAATGTAAGGCGGTCCACATTGTCAGTGGAGAGACGGGTCCTCCTCTCCGTTACAACAAGGTTAGTCCCTAAAAGGACTGTTGGGTCTCAAGATGTGGGAATACAGGGTGTGTAACAAAAGTGCTAAACACCATACTGAAATCCACACACAGAAAGCTCAAAAAGCACAAAAAACTCTCTCCAACTCCTACACAGTCAGGTCTCCACTAAACACACTCCAACACACTGACAAAATGGCGCCTGTGAAGCAGCCTTTTATACCCAGGGGCTGGCAATAATCATGTTAGCTGCCATTGGATAATTTGGGACATGTGGCTTGCTCCGTCTTCAAAATAATCCCCAAATGCAGAAATTCCGCAAATTTACAAGAATTTCTGTTTTTTTCGAAAATCTTCGAAATTACGAGAATTCTCGTAATTACGAGGACCTCCGTATTTCGAAAATACGGAGATCCTCGTAATTCCGAAAATTTTCGAAAAAAAAATTGCGGTTGGAAGTTCGGAAGGCGGAAAATCCGGAATAATCCGCAGTTCGCGGATGGAATAAATCTCTAAGAGGGACTAGAGGCAACTGAATACTTCTTAGTATCAGAGGGTATGGCCAGCAGAGCAAAAGCTAACTTTACCTTAACGCTTTTAAAATTCGTACTCGAACATAATTTTTTCACCTTCGATCGAGAGTATTTTCTGCAGACAAGGGAACCACGATGGGTGCTAAGTGTGCTCCTCTTACGCCAACCTATTTTTGGGTTGGTGGGAGAGGGAGCACGTCTTTTGGACCAAATGGAACACTATACAAGCCACGTGGAGATGGGGCTGCGATATATGGACAATATATTCTTTATCTGCACGGCTCCTCTGGTCTGCTTAATCAATTTATTGACACACTCAACGACAATGGATTTAACATTATTTGACGAGGGAAATCTCCAACCAGGGAGTGGATTTTCTGGATGTGCATATGGAAAAATGGGAAGGTAAACTCAAGAGTAAATTGTTCAGGAAAAAGACTTCTACCAACTCTCTACTACATATATAAAGTGCTCTCCACGGAGGCTGCTCCAGGGAATTCCCAGGGGTCAGTTTTTGAGAGTGAGGAGAAATTGTACATTAAAAGATGATTATGAGCAGGCAGCTAATGATTTTTCTGAGAGATTTAAACAAAGGGGATACCCAGCAGTCTTATTAAAAGTTGTAAAAACAAGGCCCAGTGAAAGAACCAAGTCACCTTCTACAAACTAAAAGGAGGGATAGTGAGAAAAGATCAGATTCCATCACTAAGCATATAGTGACTGGAGTAAAATTAGAGGACTGTTAGATAAAAGCTGGCACATTCTGAGTGGTGTACTAATTTTCTAATCTGATTGCAGAATATCCTCTCATGACGGCTAAAAGAGCTAATATTTCTCTGACTCCCTCACAAGTAGCCATTTTACAAGAGAGAACAAAAAAGACTAGCGGGGCTTCGCTATAAATGTAATACCCTTGTGGGAACTGTACCATATGCTCATTTATGGACAGGACAGACACATTTACGAATAGCAACAATAACACAACATATAAGATACATAACTATATAAACTGTATCTAAAAATATTATCTATATTTGAAATGCCCTGCGGGAAACAATACATTGGCAAAACTACACAGAAGTTACGCTCACGTCTGTCTAGCCATTATCAAATATTAGGCTAGCAAATAGAGACTATACAAATGGTAAAATGTTGACTAGTGTAGCGGAGCACTTTCTAAAAATCATGGAGGTTCAGTGGATGGCTAAAGTGCAAGGCATAGATGCAGTGCGAGGAAACATCAGGGGAGGAGATATCAATATAAAATTACTTAGAAAAGAACACAGTGGATCTACAAACTAGAACAAAAGCACCAAAGGGAAGCTTGGATGAAGCTCGGATTTACTCCATTTATTTAAAATCTCATACATTTCTTTCTAGATTATAGATTCCAGTTTATCCGGATTTTGACGAGGGATCTGTCACATCTTTATGATGATAACGTTTTGGACTAAAAGTTATTCCATCTCAAAAGTTACTATCATATGTTATAATATGTATAATCAAGACACAGTAACAACCACTTTGACACTGATCTATTGGAACTATGTTGTATCAGAATCAAACAAATGGATACTCACATTGAATAATGGATACTCACTCCAGTCCTTAGACCGATGGATAATAATTATCAGTATACTTACATCCATGATTACCTATAGAGTCATCGGACTGTCCTGGTCTATATACTACTAGAGACATTGGATTGTTTGAATGATGGACACCAATTACTGTTATATTGATTATATCAACGGGGACATCTATCTTTTGGACTTCAGCAATACACCTACTCTACATGCACTAATGTAATACCTACCTCAACGGCCATCTAACACAGCTGTATAAAAGAGCTTCACCGGAGACATCTATAACCCATTTGATCAATAAGGAAGGATTCTAAGACTGAACTGACCTGGCTCTTGGTCCTCCTGTTACATTAGGGCACTATGAATTTGCCCCAATTGAAGAGATATTAATATGGTGATTTCACCTGTACTTGTAGAATGATTCTCCTTTTGAAGGGAACTTTTTGAACTCATTAGCCTTTTTATCATAGGATATAACTCCAAATGGTCATAATAGGCGTATATGTATATTTTGTAATAACTCTAGCAGTTTGTACACAATAGTAATATAAGAATTTATTGTCTGAATATGTTTAAGTCGATAATACTATGCATATATTATTTGTAACTGTTTATAGCTGCATAATCAGACTGACGGAAAAACCTGACAGTGTTGTTAAAACTGCATAGGGTTAAGTTTGATAGAGGCGTTCCTAGAAACAAGGGACTCTATGCCTACTCATTGCATACGTTATGGTGCGCAAAGCGGAGACACGCAATGAGGCGTGTGACGTCATGAGCAACGCGACGGAAAGTTTGCGGTCTATCGGGTATAAATAAGCGAGCTTTGCTCTGGATTCGGCCTCTGCTATATTGGGCACATGAGGAAGCCCCCATAAGGAGTGGGGGGAGAAACGCGTCTGCTCTGCTCGTGGCCCTAACAGTGACCTATATGGCGTTTGACTGACTTACTTTGAGTTGGTAGCTATGACTTTATCTGTCTAAAGCCTTTATTTACTGAATCTTCATGTATATGTCCAACCATAGTTATATACTGAGTCCTGTAGTCTAGGTCGGGTAGGGTCTTTTTTAAAATGTTTTTATTTAATAATAACCCTGATGTGTTAATAAAGATCTTTTAGTTACACATAGAGTGTGCACAGTAGTTTTGTTTTGTTTCTAGTTACCATTTTAACTACTCGGTGGCACCTCTTCCCATTTGGGAATTATTAGCTGGTGCTGGGTTAACTCTTTCATAGAAACTGCAGTGACACACACGCCACGGCAGCACATATTAGTCAGCAGTTTTATTATATAGGATACTACTTTTACTATTTATGTATTTATTTATTTTAGCAAATAGCACCCAAATAATTTAAAACTAAAATAGAACAAATCGGAATGGCTAGTATTAAGGCAGACATTAAGACTTGAGAGCAGAAAGTTCATTCAGGTTTATTGCAAAAGCTACTCACAAATAATTTCAGAAAAGCAAAAAAGCTCTGAATAGAAAAGGAAAAGGAGCAGCTTCTCAATTAAAACTAACAGAGAACATACCCAATATGCCCGGGGTTAATGCTTTGTAGTTCAGATACTTAAGACAGCAGCCTTTAACTAGTGAAGCACTGTTTGGGACTCTTACAGTGTATGCACACTGAGAAAGGGCATTTAAGTGGGGATATATTACTGTATATAAATACATTAATAGGCCATACTATAAACTATTTGGGGCAATGTTCACCAATAAGAACATGTCAGAGGATACGCAGACATCCCTTAAGACTGGAAAAAAAACTTTAATTTTTAAGTTTGGAACGGGTTTTTCGCTGATACTGTAAAACTATGGAACTGTCTTTTATTGCATGTGGTGATGGCAGGTTCATTGGGTAGTTTCAAAGAACTGGATGAGTTTCTAAATAAAAGAATGTTGAATATTACTGCTTTTGATACATTAGTTGGAGTTGATCAAGGGAATTTACAATTGCACTTGGAGTCAGGAAGCAATTTGTTTCTCTTCGTACTTTTTTTTGCCTTTCTCTGGATCAACTGTGAGGCAGGAAATGTGGGTATTACTGAGAAGGTTTGACTGGATAGATGAATGTCTTTATTTAACCTCAAATTCTATACTAGGATGAGTTAGTTAAAGAAAAGCATAGTGCCTTCTGACTGTAAGTCATACAACACATGCAAAGTGGAGGAGGCTCCGAAAAACATGGCTCTTTATCTTGATCTGTCTGTAGACATTTGCATCCTAAAATAATTGGTCATGACATAATCAGGCTAGTAAGATAATCAATGCAAAATTACAAAGCTGTTACAAAGGAGGTGGTCTAAGTTTGCAAAAAATCAAATATATAACAACTAGAGCAGCACATGGTTTATAGTCATCAAAAATGAGAGAAGAGATTAAACAACTAAAAAGTAAATGAGGAAAAGACAAAGCTTACACAACTCACTTTTAAATCAAAAGTGGTTTAAAATCTTAAATGGCTCAACTATAACTCCTTGTCAAGTAAGACTGCTTAAAAAACATTGGTAGCCAATTTGTCTGTTTACAACTTATAAAACTCAGGGTTCAGGAGAGAATTTGAAATAAAGAAAACAGGTTATACCTTATTGTTGGGTATTGCTGTTAAGCTTTTTATTTTAACATGGAGCAAACAATATGGCAGCTTAAATAGAGGGCAAAGCAAAATGTTGCAGGGCAATCTATCTATGCTTTCTGAGGGTAAGGTTGATAGGGCAACAAAGTTTGTTTCTGACTGGTTTGTAGAGATGGCAAAACTGGTGTTATTCTGTTTTCAGATTGCGGATTTCGGGAAAAAATGGAGGATCCGAAAAAAAACATACTTTCGAGGATTCGGAACGCATTCTCTAGGGTTGCCGAATGTACAAGATTATTTGCGGTAACCCTCGAAAATAACATTGAACGTTGAAAACCCTCAAAAATACGATGGAAACTACTTTCCAGTTTACAATCTTATTTTGAGGGTTATCGAACGTTCCAGGTTATTTTTGAGGGTTACTGAAAATAACTTCACATTTGGTACACCTCGAAATGCGCAACCAGAGTCCAGTCAGATGTTGCTTTCAAATGTTAAACAATATTGATTGGTTGGGCCAAAATTAGCACTATTTTAACAATAGAATTTTAATGAATCTCCCCGTATATCTTAAAAATGGTGCAATTTTGCCCCAACCAATCAGATCTTATTTCATTTGAAAGCTAAACACCTGATTGGTTGGGGCAAAATAGCACCATTTTTAAAGTAAGCAGAGTTATTCATAAAATTCTTAGTTGAAAAATAGTGCTAATTTTGGCCCAACCAATCAGATCTTATTAACATTTGAAAGCTAACATCTGATTGGTTGGGGCAAAATTAGCACCATTTTTAACAATAAGAACTTTATTGAATCTCCCTGAAGAACTTTTATTGAATCTCCCTGCTAGTGTTTTTTAACAAAAAAATTTAGATGAGGATGTTGTCAAAAGACAACATTGGAAATATTTGGAGACATTGAGAAACATGCATAAATGATTTAACATCTGTGGACTATAAAAAAAAGGGGAAGATGATCCTTATCAAAACATAATTTATACTGTATGTAAAGTGGTTCATGAGTATAATTAGTCAAACTATTTGGATTTGAAATAAACAAAACTATCAAGTTTTATTCGACAATGGTCCTAAAAAAGAAAAAAAATCCAATTAGCTCCCTGTCTGAATTTTTAAATGCTGTTTGACAACTTACCCTAGGCAGTTTTGTAACACTCTTAGCCTCAATGCATCCACACCTTGCATTCAGAGGTCCCTTACACCTGGTTGTCATATGCTAATTGGGACTTTCAAGGGTACTTTATTTGCCAACAGAATCTTGTGCAAGTCATTCTGAATGAGAAAGCCAGTTGGATGACTAGCGAAACGTCTTCAAGAACTAAACATTCAAGTCAATTGATCTAACTGATACAACAAGATTTACAATGACCTGGATGAATGAGAACCTTCAACACTATTCTTCATTTGTGTTTGTCTGATTTATGTTAGATATAAATTTAAATGCAAAGAAAAAAATCTATTAAAATATTGATAAAAATCTTTAATTTGAGTGTTTTAACACATAAAAAAATCATTAAAATCATATAGCTTGAAAAATAATGAAAAATTTATAAAGCAAAGTAAATTTATTACTCCACAGTAAATCAATACTATATATGATTATACAGCTGATGAAATGTCTTCATATTCCCTGGATGGAAGCCAGTACCTAAATACTGTGCTTATTTGTCATAAAAAAGTTATAAAACAGTCAAATGTGCCTAAAGCATTCCCATGTAAGTAATTAATACTTTGTTAAACAGGGTGATGCTCATAAGATATCCAGAAAAGCTTTGAATGCTTAAAGGGATATTGAGCCACTTGTATTTTTAGTTGGAGGTTCTTATTTTTCTTAAATTATTAACAATATTATGTATCTAAAGTGTTTATTTCAGTTTTAACTTCTAGGAATGAAATACAAGTGGCACAAGAAAGAGAGAAAATCTAGGAATAGCCATTTCAAAACACAGTTAATAGTTTACAAAATAGTTAATGTATTGGTTACAATTAAGGAGGGCCCAGAGCTCTAACCTGAGTCCGAGTCTGATTTTATGAGTATGTATGAACTTGGACTTTTTAGAAGTCTCCGATCTACGAACATGGTCGAAGGAAAAAGGGATAGAGGCCTAAATGGAACCTGCCAAATCCCAATAAGTAAGCCCTGGAGCAGATATGAGTGGCTAAAGGACCATACCCAAAATGGAAATCCACAAGTTAACTCCGATCCTAATCATTTAAAACAAAGGTGCAGTGCATAGTCTTAAGATGCTCAACGTAGTGCATTAAATAATGGCATCTAGGACTTGGTTCTGCAAAGTCACATCCACAAGACTATATTACATCAAAATCTAAGGACATCATACTGCATGTCCTACTAATATTGGACCAAATGTCCTGTGGGCTAACCAATCAGCCAAATGTGTGGCTATGTCTCATGTGGATACTCAAAAGACCTGTACTCCAGTTTTCACCAGAATGCGCCTAATGTGCGTTTGGCCTCAGATATCTGCCTTGCTAAAAGCAAAGTTTTATTTGCTATCCCAACAGAGATATAGTGAAACACAAGTATATGTAAAATATTTCATGGCTATTCAATAAAAGTTCTTATCTTTAAAATGGTGCTAATTTTGCCCCAACAAATAGATGTTAGCTTTCAAATGTTAGCTAAAATCTGATTGGTTAGGGGGGAAATATGCACCATTCTTAACAAACATGGAACATAATGGAAACAAAAATAAAGAGTAAGTCTGGGGGTTGAACCCATGACTTGTGGGCTGTGTGTTTCTAAAAAGGGTGCTTTAGCAGGTAAGCAACCAACAGAATATGTAAAGAATATAGGTACATTTAGAAGCTTTATCTTCTGCTATAAAAATATTAGTAATCAGCTGAATATTTGCATTGCCCAAGGAAGGCTGTATGCAATTTACGCTGGTGCAATCCTGCAAATGAAAAACTGGACGTAATTGCGTATTGCATTAGGGATCATGGAAACGTAAAACACCCCTGTTTGTGCACAGGGACAGGAATACTGGGTTCAGTAGGTTTTGAAGACTACATGGGCTGGAAGTGGTACTGGCAAAAATATGGAAGCCTTCTAAGTTACCGAATCTATTTCTCACATGTACTAAATGCAACTTACTAGAGAAGAATCTTAAAATAAATAGGTGGTCTTGGGGAAAAAGCTCTCATATTAAAACAAGCTTATTTCTCCTTTAAAGATATTAAAATTATAAATCATCAGAGGTTCTAAATAAAAAAAATGATCTCCAACTAAATGTCATACAGAGTTTATTTACGTATTTATATGACTGAAAATCTGGCAGGCAAAGGATTTGATTTGAAAAGGAAACAAAAGTACATTCGTAATTGCTTATATTGGTGTACCTTTACTGTCTACAACATCAAGATTATACATATACATGCAATTGATTATTTAACATTATGTAAGCCTTTATTGTAAAAGTTGGTATAAAAAAATAAAACTTTCATGCAAAAGTTAAGTTATTAAATAAGTTGGATACTGACAATTTCGACATTTGATAATTAAATCAATCTAATATCTATTTCTGTTGCCGTTTAACCTCCTGATGTTCCAGCATTATTCCAGCATTGTTCCCACACTGACTCATACATTTGGCAAAGGCAAAGTAAATAGCAAAATGATTGGCTCATGGGAATGTCAGGAGGCACAATATGTGGAATAGTGTATGGCCAGCATGAGACATTAAATTTGCCTTAATACTGTACCTTGAAGGGGGAAAGTCTATTCTGTTCCTCCCAGGGCGGGTTGTATCTTAGAAGCCAATAGGCTTAACACTTTTAATACTATACTCTTAATTATTTTCGCTATCACACTAAGGGACACAGTGAGCAGACTAACAAAACTCTAGGTACTTAAATTCTCTATGTGGAACAAGTGACATTGTACTGTAGCACGTAACCCTAAACGCTCAAAACTATTAAAGGGCATCCCAATGAAAAAATTACTTAGCTTTTTTCCCTTTAATTGAAAAAAAGGAGGCAAAGGAGCTTTGTCTAAAGGCACGTCAGGACCTAGAAGAGGACTGATTCCTACTGAATCCTAAACTGATTGAGTTGAAGCCTTCTGCACTATTTAGCCCAATGGATCACTTTAGCTAACTGATATTACGGCAAAAAATTTAATTAGGCCAAATATCAGTGCCTCATTTAATCAGCCTAGGTATTGAATTTGTATATACAGTTTATTAAAGTGCTACTGTGGTCCCAAACAATTTTGAATAAATAAAAGCTTGCAGTCTTCTTGAGCCCTGGATCGCATCTCTGGCTGCAGCCTGTGAGAAATATATTGCAGGGAGTGTTCAAATTTCGTGTTTCTAGTTGGTTGAGTGACATCACCTGGCCTTCGCTCCTCCCCTCCGCACCAGTGGGAAGCATACTTAGTTAAGACTTAAATGCTGAGAGACAGGAAAGTACTTGCACAGATATAAAAAGTTGAAGTTGAGAAAAGGGGCCTATTAATGCAGGCAGAGGCGGTCACCGACTACAAGCTGGTCACATGGTGTTAAAACTGGAAGTATTATGCTGAACCTTTCTCATAAATTTTACCTAGAGATGTGGTTTAGGTTTATTAAAAGGATAATGGAAGGCTTTTTGTTTGGAAAAAACAGTTAGGACCACAGTTCACTAAAGGGTAAGTTCAGTGCAAATACATATACTTAAGAAAAAAGAGCAGTATTTTTTTCATCCTAATGACCTTATCCTGCCCATTCAGCATTTTGTCTTTGTGTAAAAAATGCAACCAAAATACTGACTTCCTGTTTGTAGGACTCCTAATAGAGACCGTTATGGTCTTGCCTCTGACCCAGCGCTTGGGTGATTCAGTTGCTCAGTAGGGATCTGAGATAGTTTGACCCATCCAACAGCCAATCAGTAGAAATTACTGTTAGGAACATTCCAAGGATGTGGTGCATCCTGGGAAGAAGAAGGGCAGTTAGAACCTGAAATGTCAGCTCACTAATGTCAACAGCAGGGAACTGCAAGGGTATGAAATCACATGATTTTTCAAAATGGGAGAGAATATATAGAATAACTAAGAAGGCATAACACAAACTAGCCATTTAACAAATATTCATAATTTCCACTGAACTGTCCCTTTAAGGCTTAAGGATACTGATATATTGTAGAAGAGAGAAAGCATATCAGTGGGTATGTTAATCTTTAATATTTTTGTGTTTATTATTAAAATTTATTGAGATGGACCGTGATTGGGTGTTAGTGTTTTTGCAGGTGAAAAATTGTGGCTTTATTCACATGATCTGTCTTTCATTTTTTCACATATTTCACTATTGGTACATGTCCCCCATCCTATTTCACAGTACTCCAATACAATATCTATGCAAGGTAAAAATAACTGTTAGCTTGGTGGATGTGTGGCTAAATTGGCATTGAAACTAAACCAGTTCCGGCCATCTCTAGATTTATGTTTTAAATAAAGCCTCCTTGCTTTTGTACTCAGGTCTTCTGTTTATCTCTACACATTTAAAATAACTTACTTATCTGTAATCATGCCTGTTTCAATTATTGCAGTGACACAGCAAATAGCCTAAGCCCATGTCTACTAACATATTGCACAATTTGAATTTATGGTCGGAAATATGCCATATGTCTGCAACGCCTTCCAAAATACTTTTCTTTCTATTCAAATGTCACTGTGGGTGTGTTTACATATACTGGAATACTTTCCAAGTAATCATAAGCTATAGAAGGGTTGTAGACACTCATTTTCCAAATGGCAAGATCTACAACCAGGCAGTTTTTTTTAGTTACTGCAATCAGCATGTATAATGCATACAGCACAGTTAGTCTGCACGATACATAACTGTTCCTGACATTGCACACTATGAGGCAATTTGGCACTAGCAGCATTATTTCAACCCCGAAGCATCTACACTCAATAGACATTCTGAGGAAATCGCTGCGAGTTCACACATGGGCAAGGTGGAACAATGTAAAAACACGGTCATCCACAGATAACCTGGTAAAGTAAAAAAAGGAAAAGCCAAAACAAAACAAAAAACCAACAGGAAGACAACGTAAGGCCAGGACCACCCAGGCGCGGGGACCCCAGGGGGCCGAGATTGGCAGGGGACCAAGAGATTGACAGAAACGGAGGGAGACACCAGGAGAAAAGATACCAAACAAGCTAATTTGTATAATTAAAGAGGGGGGACGAAAGTGAAAAAAAGGGGCCGAGAAAAGAATTATCAAGGGCCAAAGAGAAAAGGGACAAACAAGGAAGACCCCCCGCGGAAAAGAGAAGAGAGAAGTAAAGGAAGAGAGTAAAATAGAGAAAGAAAAATAATAATAAAAAAAAAAATATCAATATAAAACAAAATGTATACATGGATTTCATGATTTGATGATTGAGAAGAAAAATAACAATATATAGTCATTATTTTATGTAGGGGTTCCTCCGAGTCACAAAATATTTTAACGGTTTCCCACAGATAAAAGGGTTGAAAAACACTGGTATAATCTTGTGTGTTTTCCTTCCTTAGAAGAAATGAATCGAAACCAGCTCTATCTTTATCATTTAATTTCAGAATTTCTTAATATTTTAGTGTTTTACTCTATTGTATGTAAAACATAAATGAGTACTGTGGCTTCTCAGTTATCACATGTACGAGATTGTATTAGGTTTTTGCAACAGGGAGTTCCTGTGATTGATCTGGCAATTCTGGCTCTGTTATGAGAATGTGGTGTGCTACTGATGATGCAGTTCGCTTGAAATTTTGATTGCAGCTACAATAGCCGTGTTGCTGGGATCGAGGCATTTTATTGGAATGAAAGCAATTTAGCCTACTAGCTACAGGAGTATAATCGACAACTTGGGTGTACTCGGTTCTTCTGTTGGATTGTACTTTTACTAGATTTATGCAGGAACTTGCAGTAAGCTGGATAGTTGTAATATTTAGAGATGATTCATTCGGAGAGACAAATTTTTTTATATTTTTTGCTAACACATTCACATATACTGTAAAGCAGTCTTATAGTTTTGCTTGGCAGTGGATATTTTATATCATCTTTAATGAGCAAAATCAGTAGGTTTACTTGCCTGGAAGTGCTTTACAATCAGCATTTCTGGCTTCACATTCCCTAATGTTCAGATATCGAGACACTGAAGCAGTTTGTAACGCTGAATGATCATTTGTTTATCTCTAGTCAAAACTGATGTTCCCAAACTATTTGAAGTGTTGTTTGATAAGGAGACTGAGGTTCATAATTGCAGCTGTTGTGTTGTTAGAGAACTGACCTGGGGGATTGTTAGGGTGTAATCAGCAGCAATATGGATTACATTTAATAAATTATTTGCATCTATTTCAGGTTTGCTCCTCCTAATGCAATGCACAACACTGTGTTCTGACTTTATGATACCCTGGTTGTCAAATCCAGGAACGAAGAGACTCAGTCAGCGATAATTTGGTATTGTACAGTACTTGTTCATAGGGCATTGCCCTTCATTGTTTAAAGGAACTGATAGAGCAACACCTATTATTCCTAATTTCATACTTCTAAAAGCTTAAAAGCTTACTGTACTTTACACAGGGAAATAAGACAATTTAGAAAAATATGCTGCCTAGGCTAGGCTAATATTCGTATACAAACAAATAGAAAAGGAAACGTACCGCTGCACAGTTAGGAAGGTTCAGGTCAGGTGAACAGTAGACACTATGGGCCATATTATAAAGCCGCAGTATCGCTTTTAGCAAACCACGACTTAACAATCTTTATCGTAAAAATTACAATCGCTAAAACCGATCAGAGATTAATAATCGGTTTAACAATCGTAAATTTACGATACGATCGTAAATCTACGATTACGAAATTGAGATTATGATTCCCATAGAATACCATTGCGAACGTTTTAATCGTTAAGTACGATCGCACATTTACGGCCACGATTGTAAATACTAAAAAGCGATACCGCAGGTTTATAAATATGGTCCTATGTGTCTATGTGTGTCTTGACTAAGGACTGCAGCCAGAAATGCGTCAGACCGTATGTCACCTGTTCCCAGGCATTTGGTAAGTTTTAATGGTTTTGGAATAAAGATGCTTTTAATATAAAAAATAATATAAAACGTCTGAATGTCTGCTGGTCACTGACCAGAACTGGCCTGACTGTGCAGCTGTATTTTCTTTTCTATTTGTTGTATTAAGAGCAGGGAAGAGAAGCTTGCTACCTCAGGCATGTTAGGGCCTGTTGGAGAAGACCCGGTCGAGGAGGAAAAAGACAGGAGCCGCCATAAAGGTTTGACCATGTGATATTTCTGTAGCCACATTAAGTGTGCTAAATCTTTTAATTCATCCCATCAGATGTGTTCTTTGTATTGGATTACAATATATATTAGTATTTTAATGAAATAATAATAATAAATTATAGTCTTATAATTGTGCATAGTTACACAATCAGTATAATACCTGCTTAGCTATATCGCAAAACTGACGGTCAAGAGTCACATAAACATTTTGTAATAGAGAAAATAATGCACCACCTAATTTAAATATAAACAAAATACCTATGGTGGATATATTAATGATACTGTAGGTGATGCCTGAAGACACAGGGCCTGTGTTGGCTGTCTATTGGTTCTGCTCTTGGTTCTGCTCTTTGGTTTCTTAAAGATTTGGCTGTTCAAGGTGTATTTACAGCCTTTAGTACCCACAGGAAACTGTTATTCTACCTCTGAATTCATGATTTGAATTTCCCCTTAATTATGATTCAACAAGCCTGAACAACAGTGCAAATAGACTCAGGATTATTCAATAAAAGTTCTTATCGTTAAAAATGGTGCTAATTTTGTCCAACCCTACAGATGTTTGCTTACAATGTTAAATATGATCTGATTGGTTGTGTCAAAATTAGCACCATTTAAACAATAAGAACTTTTATTGAATCTCCCTGAGTGTCTTTTAAAACTAAATAACAGAGCAATAAATAGGAAACTTTGCAGACACCTACAGCAAAGAATAGTGTATATTGATAGAGGCAAATGGGTTATCGGGAGGATATTCTTTCCAGCTTGTCTTTTTTTTATTTGCAATTTTGTTCTTGCTCACATGGCCCGGGGCTCTAAAGCCTGCACATCTTTAACTGATTGCAGTCTCTATATTTGTGTTTAATTTTTTTAATGATTATATATATACCAATATATATACCAACTGGTATATTAAGTTTTACCATTTTATGTTGTCCATTTTCCTTTAAGATTTGCTGTGGAGCTGTAATACATGTTTTAACATAAGGCGAATGTACAACAGGAGATGTGGAATTTCAGAAATTATCCCTTGGCTCGGCAGGCTGTCAGTTGTTAGCATTTAGTGCTGTGTTTAGTGGTATAGTGGACAGAAACAGTGAGTACTCTATGAGAACAGAACACCAGTAAAAGATTCCAGATGTCAGTGTATTGAAAGACACAATACTGCACTGCTATTATTAGTAAACAAATCTGTCTGTCCCCTATCAAAAAAAACTAAATGATACTGACATTTGAAGTGGTTTGCAAAAGGATATATAATAAAGGTATAACGTTCTGTAATATCTGTAGACAAGATTTTTTGAATTACTATGGACTGACATCATTTGCCACCATGAAATTTTTTTAAAGGAGAACCTTCAATTAAATAAAATGTAAAATGTAATTTCCTACAATTACCTTGCAAATGATTCCAGCCATCATGACTGTAGCTGTAGTCTATACAGAGTAAAGGCCATTAAAAAGGTTAACTTTTTTAAATCACTGCTTGCTGTGACATCAATTGACCCTCTGCAACTTTCCAATAACCTTACTGCTGTTTTATTACTTATATGTAATATACTCTGTTATATTACTATGACAGAGAAAATGAATAAGAATTTAGATTTTAGTAGTGATGTGGTATGCTTAGACTTTACTAAGGCTTTTAATACTCTGATGACAACTAATGAAAACCATCTTTCTACATGGAAAGAGAACAGATCACAAACAGAAAGTAGTGTTCAATGTAGCTTTGTCTGTGTGGACTAAAGTTCTAAAATGGGTGCCATAGGGCTCTGTACTGGGCCACTTTCATAAAATCTGTTTATAAATTAAAAAATATATTATTTATAATTATTTATAAATTATTTATTTTAAGTAGCTATTGAGAGCAAGGTCTCTATTCTTTATGAGAAACAAAACTCATGGTAATGAAAAACTATATATAGATTGTGCAAAAAATAGGCAGCAAGTGGTGGATGAGATTCAATGTTGATAAATGTAATCTGGGTTTAATATTATTGTGCTGCCTATATTATAAATCAGCATGTGAAAATGATCTGTAATCAGTGATACTGAGAATTGTTATATGTGCACCGTCCACATATTACAATTCTCTGATCACAGTATGGGATAGTAGATAGAGAAAGCCCCTGGGGCAATAGCCACCTACCTTTTTGTCTTTTCTGTGCTTTTTCATTTGCCACATGTTATAATATTACAATTCTCCGTGTCACTGCATAGGGTGCATATATTACTATTCTCTGTATGGGGTGCATATATTACTATTCTCTGTATGGGATGCATATATTACTAATCTCTGTATGGGGTGCATATATTACGAATCTCTGTATGGGGTGCATATATTACTAATCTCTGTATGGGGTGCATATATTACGAATCTCTGTATGGGGTGCATATATTACAATTCTCTGTATGGGATGTATATATTACTATTCTCTGTATGGGATGCATATATTACTATTCTCTGTATGGGATGTATATATTACTATTCTCTGTATGGGATGCATATATTACTATCCTCTGTATGGGATGCATATATTACGAATCTCTGTACGGGGTGCATATATTACTATTCTTTGTATGGGGTGCATATATTACTAATCTCTGTATGGGGTGCATATATTACTATTCTCTGTATGGGATGTATATATACTAATCTCTGTATGGGGTGCATATATTACAAACTCTATATGGGATGCATATATTACGAATCTCTGTATGGGATGCATATACTATAACTATATGGGATGAATATACGAATCTCGTATGGGAGCTATACTACTAATCTCTGTATGGGATGATATATTACATTCTCTGTATGGGATGCATATATTACAAATCTCTGTATGGGATGCATATATTACTAATCTATGTATGGGGTGCATGTATTACTATTCTTGTATGGGATGCAATATTACTATTCTCTGTATGGGATGCATATATTACTATTCTCTGTATGGGATGCATGTATTACTATTCTCTGTATGGGATGCATATATTACTATTCTCTGTATGGGATGCATATATTACTATTCTCTGTATGGGATGCATATATTACTATTCTCTGTATGGGGTGCATGTATTACTATTCTCTGTATGGGATGCATATATTACAATTCTTATGGGATGCATATATACTATTCTCTGTATGGGATGCATATATACTATTCTCTGTATGGATGTATATATACAATTCTCGTATGGGATGTATATTACAATTCTCTGTATGGGATGCCATATTACTAATCTCTGTATGGGATGCATATATTACTAATCTCTGTATGGGATGTATATATACAATTCTCTGTATGGGATGTAATATACTAATCTCTGATTGGATGATATATACTATTTTGTATGGGATGCATATATTACTATTCTCTGTATGGGATGCATATATTACAATTCTCTGTATGGGATGCATACATTACTATTCTCTGTATGGAATGTATATATACAATTCTCTGTATGAGAGGTATATATTACAATTCTCTGTATGGGGTGCATATATACTAATCTCTGTATGGGATGCATATATACTATTCTCTGTATGGGGTGCATATATTACATTCTCTGATGGGTGCATATATTGCTATTCTCTGTATGGGGTGCATATATTGCTATTCTCTGTATGGGATGTATATATTACAATTCTCTGTATGAGATGTATATATTACAATTCTCTGCATGGGGTGCATATATTACTAATCTCTATATGGGATGCATATATTACAATACTCTGTATGGGATGTATATATTACAATACTCTGTATGGGATGCATATTTACAATTCTCTGTATGGGGTGCATATATTGTATTCTCTGTATGGGATGCATATATTGCATTCTCTGTATGAGATGTATATATTACAATTCTCTGCATGGGGTGCATATATTACTTATCTCTGTATGGGATGTATATATTACTATTCTCTGTATGGGATGCATATATTACTATTCTCTGTATGGGATGCATATATTACTATTCTCTGTATGGGATGCATATATTACTATTCTCTGTAGGGGATGTATATATTACAATTCTCTGTATGGGATGCATATATTACAATTCTCTGTATGGGATGCATATATTACTATTCTCTGTATGGGATGTGATATTACAATTTCTGTAGGGATGTATATATTACAATTTCTGTATGGGATGCATATATACTATTCTCTGTAGGGGATGTATATATACAATACTCTGTATGGGATGTATAATTACAATTCTCTGTATGGGATGCAATATTACTATTCTCTGTAGGGGTGATATATTACAATTCTCTGTATGGGATGTATATATTACAATTCTCTGTATGGGATGCATATATTACTATTCTCTGTAGGGGAGTATATATACAATACTCTGTATGGGTGTAATATTACAATTCTCTGTATGGGATGCATATATTACTATTCGTAGGGATGTATATATACAATTATGTATGGGGTGCATATATTACTATTCTCGTAGGGGATGTATATATTACAATACTCTGTTGGGATGTATATTACAATCTCTGTATGGGATGCATATATTACTATTCTCTGTAGGGGATGTATATATTAGAATTCTCTGTATGGGATGCATATATTACTATTCTCTGTATGGGATGCATATATTACTATTCTCTGTATGGGATGTATATATTACAATTCTCTGTATGGGATGCATATATTACTATTCTCTGTATGGGATGTATATATTACTATTCTCGTAGGGATGTATATATACAACTCTGTATGGGATGCATATATAATTCTCTGTATGGGATGTATATATTACAATTCTCTGTATGGGATGCATATATAATATTCTCTGTATGGGATGTATATATTACAATTCTCTGTATGGGATGCATATATTACTATTCTCTGTATGGGATGTATATATTACAATTCTCTGTATGGGATGCATATATTACTATTCTCTGTATGGGATGTATATATTACAATTCTCTGTATGGGATATATATATTACAATTCTCTGTATGGGGTGCATATATTACCATTCTCTGTATTACTGCACCCTGGCTGGGAAGGGTTAATATAATACGTATGGACAAACTACCAAGATTATTGTACTTATTCCAAACAATATCAATAATACCTTCAAGACATTTATTTGTGACACTCTACAAAAAACTTCTAAACTATATATGGGGAGGAGGTAACCACAGGATCAAATACCTTACACTCTATTGGAGAGAAGAAAAAGGAGGACTAAATCTTCTGGACTTTAAAAATTTCCATCTATCAGCCCTATTAACCCATATAATAGACAAACTTCAACACTTCATCAAACCATTCATCATTATCTAAAAGATAAATACTTTTGCACCGACATGGAAAGACTTTGCTCTCTGGCAGACCCTCCACACCATACTCCATCTCGAATATATAAAATACTACAGGAAGCTTCAACAAACACTCCACTGTCATTTATATCCCAATGGGAAAAAAGAGTCCTGCCAATCTTTCATTAATAAACAATGGGAAAAAGCATTTTATCTAACACACAAAATGTCAATAACCAGCAAAACCCAGGAAAAAATTCCTGACACGTTGGTACGTGCCTATCAACTCTCCACAAAATGTTCACCCAAACACCAGCTATCTGTTGGAGATGCCAAAAAGATATTGGCACACATATACACATCTGGTTTTCTTGCCTGGAATTACAGAACTTCTGGAACAACATAATCTCCATATTCAATCAAATAACAATGGAAAACATTCCTTGCTCAGCACAAATAGTGCTGTTTTCCATGTTGTCAGGTCCAATAGAATCAAAGAAATGAACCAATTAATGAGAATGGAAAAACTACCAGCCTCTCTATATCACAGAGAGAACCAATTCATACGAACATGGTCAATATGGACATTATTTATGGACACAGATCAATACAAGAATTGTCTATGAGAGAGAAAGGAAAAGCGATCTATGGATACTTAACATCATATAAATGAAACATTCTTTCAACAATTTAGTATTAATTAAACGGATGCCCATACCCTACCCCCATCCCCCTTATACCCTACACCCATCCCCCTTCTATCTTTCCTACCCCCTCCTTCTTCTCCCTCCTCCATCCACACCCCCAACACCCTTAGTCAGAATATAAAAACTGATAAAACTGATACCCCTTAGGAACTAATGACACAGAGATATTAGTTTAATTTGTTTGATAAATGTTTTTTTTTCTTACTGTTAATTCCAAACACAATGACAATAAGAACTACTGATGTTATGACTAAGGTTGAATATCAAACTTTGTCATACCTTTCCAATATCAAAGACTTACCTTGCCTGTTCCAATATCAGAGACTTAGCTTACCAGTTCCAGAGAATTACCTTACCAGTTTCAGAGACTCACCTTACCAGTTCCAGTTCAAGAGACTTACCTTACCAGTTACAGTTCCAGAGACTTACCTTACCTGTTCCAGCATCAAAGACTTACCTTACCTGTTCTAGTTCCAAAGACTTACCTTACCAGTTCCTTCTCCTTGGTATCCAGTTTCCAGTAGTGCCTCAGTATCCAAACCTACAGAGTTGGGTCTCCTCCTGAAAGCGTACTTGTGAGTACCCCAGCCATCCGGACAAATTTGTCACAGTACAATCGGGCCATGGAAAAGCCTGAGGAGGCAATGGCAGATTTGGGTAAAACCCTCCAGGTCTAAACGTATGTATTTGAACTTCATCAGGGGCGATTGGCCCAATGCATGGACTCACTTGCTGCCCGACTTCCAATGGCTCCCGCTCCTACAGCAGCTCCGGTGCCGCCTGGCGATACCAACCCTGCACTTCATAGAGAACCTCGCATACCTCCACCTTGCCGTTTTGACGGTAATGGCCAAGCCTACCAAGGATTCCTTAACTAGTGCCAGATTCAATTTGAATTTCAGCCATCTCATTTTGTTTCTGACCAGGCCAAGGTAGGTTATATCATCACCTTGCTTGAAGGTAACCCTTTGGCCTGGGCCTCCCTCTTATGGGAGAATGACGATCCCATTGTCAACAATATCACCACCTTCTTGGATATGTTCCGCAAGGTCTTCGATGCTACGGGAAGAACTTTGGCTGCCTTGTCCCGCTTGATGCAACTCTGTGAAGGCTCCCGTTCTGTCAGACAGTACGCCATAGAATTTCGTACATATAGCCTATGCAGATTGGCGGCACAAATCTCTCTCTCGAAGAAAAATCCCGAAGACGCACAAATGGACTTTTATTGTGCCGGACAAGGGCACTTTGTAAAAAATTGGGAAACTCCATAACCTAGAAGTTAAGAATGAGCTCCTACTAGATGTGATCCGCTTAAACTCTTCCTGCCTGCCACTATATTGTTTCATTCTCAATAATTTTCTACTCAGGCCTTTGTTGATTCCGGGGCAGCTGGGAATTTCATTGACTCATTTGCATCACAACTGGGTCTTCCTCTTCTTCATCTGCATCAACCTCTACAGGTCCTGGCAAAAGACAATAAACCCCTGGCCTCGGAATTTATCTCCCAGTCTACCTTTGAAGTCCTATTACGTGTTGGCATTTTTCATCAAGAACGTTTATCCTTTCTTGTTATCCAAAGTCCATCTGCCCCCCTGATCCTCAGACTTCCATGGCGCTGGTTACACAACCCTGCTGTAGATTGGTCTAACAATGAACTTAAATCTTGGAGTTCTTTCTGTTTTGATAATTGCCTTCCTACTTCCCCAATTCATTGTTCCGCCATTAACTGTAAAAATAAATCTGTGGAAAATCTCCCTGAATGTTATCTTGACTTTTCTGATTTTTATGTAAAACATGACCTGAGAAATGACCACCACACCGATCCTATGATTGCCCCATCGATCTTTTCCCTGGTACTATGCCACCTCGGGGATGCACATACCCATTGTCCCCCTCTGAAACTCAAGCCATGAAAGAGTACATCAAAGAACATTTGTCTCGGGGGTTCATTCAACCTTCCACCTCCCCTACTGGAGCAGGTTTCTTTTGTTGAAAAAAAGGACGGAGGTCTACGTCTCTGCATTGATTACAGGGGTCTAAATAAGATCACTATTAAGAATCGTTATCCTCTTCCTCTCATCTCAGAACTGTTTGACCAGATCAACGGGGCAAAGATATTCACCAAACTAGATCTTCATGGGGCATACAACCTAATCCGTATACGCAAAGGTGGTGAGTGGAAAATGGCTTTTAACACCCGGGACGGTCACTACGAGTATCTAGTATTGCCCTTTGGCTTTTGTAATGCTCCAGCGTGTTCCAAGAGTTTGTGAATGACTTTTTCCGAGACCTGTTATGAATCACAGTAGTCGTATATCTTTTCTTTCAAGATCTACCATCACACTGCCTCCATGTTAAACAGGTGTTACTGCGTCTGAGAGAAAATAATCTATATGCCAAACAAGAAAGGGGTCTTTTTGAGTGTTCTCAAGTATCCTTTCTTGGCTACATCGTGTCTGCACAAAGTTTCCGGATGGATCCTGTTAAACTTTCGGCCATTCATGATTGGTCTCTTCCTATGGGAACCAAAGCCATTCATTCTTCTATAATTTCTCCGATTCTAGCCCTTATCAGAAAAGGTGGTAAGCCTAATTTGTGGATTCCTGTTGCCCTTGAAGCCTTCAAATGACTCAAGGAAGCTTTTGTCGGTGCACCAGTTTTTGTTCTTCCGGATCCTAGTCTTCCCTTTTACATAAGTTGACGCCTCTGACTTGGGTGCAGGAGCCGTCCTTTCCCAAAGACAAGGCATTAAAGGGAAACTCCATCCCTGTGCTTACTTTTCTAAGAAGTTCCTACCCAACAAACAGAACTACGATGTTGGTAATCGGGAACTTCTTGCCATCAAGCTGGCCCTCGAGGAGTGGCATCATTTATTAGAAGGCACCTCTTTACCTATCACCATTCTTACCACTAGGGATGGCATAGAACTCGAACTCGAACCCGAGTTCGAGCCGAACTGTTCGAGTTCGAACGGATCCGGACTTTTCGAACTATCTCAGACGCGGACTTTCGATATTTCCCGGACTTTCGATGATTTATCGAATGTTCGAACGTTCGAGTATCGAATCCGTGAGTAAAATGTCCATGGTATCTAGGCGCGAACATCGAATCTGCGAGTAAAGTCTCCATTACAGCCTATACACGAGTATCGAATCTGCGAGTAAAATGTCCGTGTTACCTCGAACGTTCGAACGCGAAAGCTCGAAAGTAGCGCGCGTGAGAGTAAAATCGATTTTACGAAAGTCCTGGATATTGGAACATTCTCCCCAGACCATTTCCCAGGTCCCACAGCCATTTACATTAAGTTACCATTAATATTTTAGTTGTATTTGATTTGAACTTTTCGAACTATTTGCCTCCCATAGACTTTAATGGGTCCGTTTTCGAACTTTCTAACTTTCGAACTTTTACAATAGTTCGAAAGTTCGAAAACGGACCGAACTTTCAATAGTTCGAACATCTCTACTTACCACTCGAATCTCGAATACATTCAGAATCTTAAAAGGCTAAATGTCTGCCATGGCACGGTGGTCCTTATTCTTTTTCCCAGTTCAATTTTGTTGCCCAAACTTGCCCAAAACTTAACCAAACTGGCTCCAAAAACAAAAAGCAGATGCCCTTTCCATCATTTATTGCATCGGACACTACTAACCAAGATAAGGGCCCCATTATCCCGACTACTAAAATCCTAGCCTCTATATCTCCTCAGCTCTGTTCCAGAATTCAAGCCGCACAAAATTCTGCTCCTCCAGGCAAAATCTATGTTCCTGTTCCACTTCGGAAAACTATACTGCTACATACTCATTGTTCCAAGCGAACTGGACATCCTTCTTGCCCATTCCCTTTGGTGGCCTAGAATGAGGAAAGATGTTAAAGACTTTATTCAAGTTTGTACCAGCTGTGCTCAATCTAAATCTTCTAGAACTCTACCTTGTGGTCTTCTTCAACCCCTACCCATTCCGTCCAGACCTTGGACTCATCTATCTATGGACTTTATTGTTGAACTTCCACCTTCCAAGAAGAACACAGTTATTTGGGTGATGGTAGACCGCTTCAGCAAAATGGCTCATTTTGTTCCCCTTCCCAAGTTACCATCATCAGTGGAATTGAGTGGAGCACAACTATTTATTTCTATTTATATTTTCCTCTTTCATGGACTCCCTTGTGAAATAGTGTGTGACAGAGGTACTCAATTTGTTTCCAAATTTTGGAGAGCCCTATGTAAATCCATGAATATCAAGTTACAAATTTCTTCAGCTTATCACCCACAGTCCAATGGGGCTACTGAATGCACTAACCAGTCTCTTGAACAATACCTTCATTGTTACATTTCCTATACTCAGGATGATTGGTCTGACCTTCTGCCTTGGGCTGAGTTTGCCCATAACAATGCACCTCATGGCTCTACTGGGAAATCTTTTTTTTTGTGTCTTTGGAACTAATTTTCCCCAAGATTCCCTTTTCACACAAGTGCCCGCTGCCAATGACTTAGCTGCCCGGATGTAGGCTATCTGACATTCTACGGAATTCTGCCTTTGGAAGTCTGCTGATACGCAGCTGATAGGAGACGTAGGGAACCTCCATCTTACTCTGTGGCTCTCCTCTGCTCTTATTAATCTACGTCTCCCTTCCTCCAAATTGGGACCCAAATTCATTGGTCCTTTCCCTATTCTGGAAGTAGTGGGTGCAGTTGCTGTTCGCCTCCAGCTTTCTTCTAACATGCGGATTCCTAATGTGTTTCATATTTCTCTCATCAAACCAGTATGCTCTTATTAATATTCCACACCTCCACTACCTCCTTCCCCAATTTCCGTTGAAGGTCAACAAGAATTTGAGGTCGAGAAGATTTTGGACTTTAGATTCTTTTTAAAGATCTCTTCAGTATCTGGTCCACTGGAAAGGTTTTGGTCCAGAAGAAAGAGCCTGGATTAAGCCTGGATTAAACATTCGGACTTGCATGCTCCTCATCTGGTCAAAGCTTTTCACAGGAGTTTTCCAGAGAAACCTGGTCCGTTGGATCTGGTAGCTCCCCATAGAGGGGGGGTACTGTCCCAAACTTACCTGCCGCTCTGGTCCCACGCCGATCTGCACATCCAGGTGGGCATCGTTGTAGACGTCATGATGTCTAGGAGTGACGATTCAAAAGCCGGCATTGACCTGGACCAGGCGCCCGATTGTAGTGTTAGCTACCCCTGGCTCAGTTCTACTTACCTCACCTATACTTACCTTTCCAATATCAAAGACTTACCTTACCTGTTCCAATATCAAAGACTTACCTTACCAGTTCCAGAGCCATAAAAGTATAAAACAAATCTCACAGTTAGTGTATGGACAGTGAAAGATCTCACCTCCCAGTGATCTAAGAGGAGTCAGGCTTTAATACACACAGTGGGCAGGGAGGTGCTAAGTTTCCAAACAACAGAATGCAGTAAAACAGTAGTGAAAAAAATGGCAAAAAGATAAGTATTAATAACAGGAATTAAACATCTTACATTACTCTATATGATTGTACCCTGCTCACTGGCCAGTGGCTATTAGTAGTCTCATTTGCAGGGCCCTGTTGGAGCTCGTGTGAAACACAATATCTTGTAAGGAACAGAGTGATGAGGAAAGTCCTCGCTGAGGTAGTAAAACTAAACACAGTCCCACATATGCTAATCGGTGCTGTTTGGGCCTAAATAGTCTCAGTTTCATGACAGTGTCAGTCAGTCCATCTAATGACCCAGTACTGCACTGATATTTACAGGTGGCCGCAGCCTCTCACCAATCTTCTGATTCAGCTCTAGGCTATTTGGTAGCAGGCAGGATGTATAGACAGCTCTACTAATGTCCAGATACAGCCGCTCCCGGCTCCTTCCCCCCTTCCAGAAATATCTTCCCTTGCCGGTCTCCCTCAATAATAGTATAAAACTCCTGGAGAATAAACAGTACTTCAAGCTTAATGACAAACAGTTAAACACAATAGGAAGTTTACCTAAATAGAAAAACACATTGTAGGTGTTATACTGATAATACATACCTTATTCTCTGGTGCTCCTGGAAGAAGGTATTTACCATGAAGTCTGTTTCATAATTACTGTGTTGCCTTCTTTAAAGCTTTCTGATCTCATCTAAAGCTCTCTCTGATCTCATGCAGCCATAAACCAGTTGGCTTGTGCAGCCATCTTAAGTCATTGGGGGGTGATGTCAGCATCACAGCCTTGACTAATGGCTGGCGCCTGGAAGAGTAGTGAGGGACTGGCGAACTTCAAATAAATTCTCTTTTTAGGAGCACTGGGAAAAAAGTATTGCAAACATTGGGTTTTAGGGTGTTGCTTGTGTAGTTAAAATTTATTGGGGTAACTATATTAATAATTAAAGTAATATGTTAATTACCAAAAGGAAGATTTTCCAAATAATAAAAGAAATGTATTTAATATCAACATTCTCTGATTAAGAGAGGTTACAAGTTATTAAATAGCAAAGTGTTTTCTAGGCTTCAATTCAAATCAAAAATATTCAAAAATAATTTACCAAGGTGAATTTTAAATTACATATTATATTTATTTAACCAGGTCTTAAGAGTTGGAGTATTAGAATATCCTCCTACCTGCCCCCCAGCTCCCTCAAATAGACAATAATAGACAAACGCATGGTCCATTTAAATCCCACTCTCACCTCCTCTCATTCTCTCTCCTGCTTCTACTTGCAGCTGATGAGATCTCCCCTAATCCCTGGCCCTCTCCCATACTGCACTTGTATGATCAACCCATACCCATGTTTACTGTCCATAATTCTCCTTCATCCACTCGTACCCTAAACACATGCAATATCACTAATGTACCTCTTCTTTCCCTTCCCCCTGCTCCTATATCTGGGGCCTTGTGGAACGCACGGTCTGTTTGTAATAAACTTGCACAGGTACACAACCTATTTATCTCTAACTGCTTTACTTTTCTTGGTCTTACCGAAACATGGCTGTCACCCTCTGACTCTGTTTCACCCGCCGTGTTCTCGTATGGTGGCCTTCACTTCAGCCACACCACTAGGCCCGATAATAAACGTGGTGGGGGAGTTGGTATTCTTTTCTCTGAGCGCTGTACTTTCAAACCCACCACACCCATACCATCCCTTTCCTGTCTATCTTTTGAGTTCCACTCAGTCTGTGTTTACTCTCCCACACCCCTACAAACTCTCTTACCTCCTCCCTTGGCCTTACCCAATGGTCCTCTGCCCAGACTGACTGGCTTTCTCAATTCAGAATGACTTGTACAGGAATCTGTGGCAATTATGTACCCTGGAAAATCCCAATTAGCATATCACAGCCAAGTGTTAAGGGCGTGATTAGATAGGGGCTAAGAGGTGTTATAGGAACGCCCAGAGTAAAGTGTCAAAACAGCATTGTACATAGCCTCTAAATTCAACATATACATTAGTGTTTTTGTTTGCTACAGACCCCCCCCTTTCATGTTGGCAAATTTTCGCTTGCAGCCCTGGCGTGGTAATGGCTGACACTAGAGAACGAGAACAAAACAATCTCTTGCACAAGGCAATAAATTTACTTATTCTATACAAATCTGCAAACTCCATTGTTCAGAGAAGGTGAACGCTACCAGGTAAACATGCCAACAGTAAAGCATTCAAGGTAGTGGGCCATGAATAAAAATATCCTCCAAGAACAACATTTTCCAACAATCCAGACACCATTTTGTTGTAATACATGTATTTTATAACAAAATGAAGCACCATGTCACAAGGAAAAATGTGTCTCAGAGATTATAACATTTCTGTTCTATTCACAAAAAAAACCCCACAAATAGTGATACTTTTCAAGCACCTAAAAGCTGGGAAGCCTGGACAGTTTTACCAACAGAGGAATTTAAAGCTTATTTATTTTACTTGGGATTACTTTTTTCTGTTGCATGTTCATTTTTGTTAAATAATTGAATTTCTGATGCTAAAAGTGTCCTTTCCAGCCATCCATAAAATGAGCCTTTCAGCAGGCGCAAATTACCTGTACTTGAAGTTGCAGCTGAAGAAAGACTGTGATATAAAAAGCACAGAAAATCACTTCATCAAAGACGCACACAAACGCACACATATAGTATCCATATAGTGTTATATACAATGATGAAAGTTTTAGATTTTGAGTCTCTGTTTTAAAAATAAATGTATCTTTCATCTTCATCTATCTACTCTACTAAGCTCTACTAAAGTATGACCCCTGATTTCTGCCCATCCGTCTGGCCAATGCATCTGGCAAATTATGTTTTAAAAAACAGAAAATGAAGTTTAATATTTTGCCTGTGATATTTATCTGCAACAGCCAATTAGATGTCATCTAATGTTTTAAAAAAAAAAAATAAACATTATCATTACTTGCAGTATAGTCTAATGGACAAACAATTCACTTGAAATATTTAGACATGTATGATTTTATTGGGGAATATATATGAACATGAGATGTATTGAAATAAATAAAATAAATTCTGGTTTGCATGTACATGTACAGGATTGTGATGAGTTATATCTACTTGATAAATCCTATTGGGTAGAAATGTATACAATCATTTGAAAAATCACAGCTTAACGCTGTCTTTGGGGCTCATCTCTCAAATATACATATTTGTATTAAGTTCATTAACTTAATACCAGAACATCATTCTGGTATTAATATACAAACACCGAGAAACCGAAACAAATGTTTTTATATTGCTCTTTATGAATGAACAAATGATAAGTGATTCCTCTTATACCAGATAAAGAACTCAAACATGCACTTTGTGTTCTCTAACTCTTAAAAAAAATCCATATATTGATGCTAAAAAGAACTGCAGAGCTGTGTCATCCTTCAACAGGAATATGTTGGCAGTAATGAGAATATTTGTACATTTTTCTGCTCTATTCATAAAAAAATCTCTAGTCATAATAAATCTATTCTTGTCAAATAAATCCAATTGAAATCCAAATTAAACCAATTTGGCAATTGCAACAATGTAAGTCGCACAGGTGCGTCACAACACGGTTTTCAGCTTTAACCTGTATTGCATCTCTTACTTGATACACATTGCCTGAATTTAAAGGATATAGCTACTTTAAATGGTTGTCTTTCCTCCCTTTGCTACAATGAAGGGATAGGTAATATCTTTGGAAGAAAAATGAAATCAATAGCATTGTTATACAGGGTCAAGCAATGAGATATCTATCACTTTTATAGATTTTTCATTACATCCCCATATCCAACATAAAAGAAGAACTAGTGAACCTAATTTTGTCATTGTTTCAGATCTCATATGTCTCAGGTCTTGAGATCATAATAGTTGTTCATTTTTAGCTTCAATATTATTCACAAATACACTTAAAGGTAAATAAAGTTATGGAGATTTGATGGCAATACTATAATTCAGAAATGTATACTGCATTGGAACCTGCAAGCATTTTAATTCCGAAAATGATGCTGCCAAATTAACACTTACAGGGCGATGCACCAACGGGTGCATCGCTCCTGATTTGGAGTTAAAGTTGCGCTAACCGATGTTATATCGGTTAGCGTGACTTTAACTCCTTCCTTGCGGCGGCTGCGTGGCTAACGTGAAAGTTAACAGCGCAGCCGCCACAAGTGATGTTATATGCCGAAATCGGCATTTTATTGCGGCACTTTCAACACCAGCTAATAGCTGGCATTGAAAGTGCCGGAAAAGAACAGCGCCAAGTAACGATGTTCCGAGCGCCGATCGGTGCATCGCCCTGAAAGAGTGTACGATAAGTATTTTTATCCAAACCAAAATTAAAATCCCTTTGTTTACTCCTCCTACAATAAACAACCAAACATTAGACCAATTGTGAAAAAATGTAGAAATAAAAAAATTCACAATATATTTAAGTTGTTAAGGCACAATGGCAGTGCAGCTTCCTCTCCAGTAAGAGTACTCTCACTTAAATAGAACATGTGCGCAAATGCCACCTCTTCCAAACATTATCAAAAGCTTTCACTTGGTTTTGCAGAACAGTGGTTCTAAAAATATCTGTTGTATTTAATTAGATTAACTGGACTTGAAGTTTAGTCCTTGAAGACATTTTGCTAGTCATCCGACTGGCATTCTCAATTCAGAATGACTTGTACAAGAATCTGTGGCAATTATGTACCCTGGAAAATCCCAATTAGCATATCACAGCCAGGTGTTAAGGGCATGATTGGATAGTGGCTAAGAGGTGTTATAGGAACACCCAGAGTAAGGTGTCAAAACAGCATTGTACATGGCAGACAGTTGGTGTCGAACCCCCCAACTCTATTTAGTCTTGGTTTCTTTACTTTCACATAAATGGCCTCCTTAACACCTCTCTTGAACCAGTCATGTTCCTTTGCCAATATGTTAACATTACAATCTTCAAAGATTGCATGGATATGCCTCACCAGGGTAGAGTCGATGATACATTGCTCGGTCAATGGCTTTATCCTTTTGAAGCTGTTGTAGTAAGTCTATGACCCTTTTTTTGTAACGGCTGGTGGGATCCCTTGTTAAAGCCTCATATGTGTTGTTATCGGCCAGGAGCATGGTCACCTTATCATGGTAGTCTGAGGTGTTGAGTACCACTGTGCATCTTGTCTGCCGGTAGAATGATGATACTGGAATCTTTCTTGAGGGATGTTTTAGCACTGGCTTTAAACCAAACAACACACTGAGGCAGGAATTGGTACATCCGAAAGACCCAATACCCAAACACAAGAAAAGCGACATTATATACGCAGTGCAGTGCAGTGAAGAATGCTCTGATTTGTATGTGGGGGAGACCAAACAGCAACTGCATCAACGTATGGCCCAGCACAGAAGAGCCAATTCTTTGGGTCAGGACTCAGACGTGTACCTGCATCTTAAGGATAAAGGACATATCTTTGAAGATTGTAAGGTTAACATATTGGCAAAGGAATGTGACTGGTTGTTAAGGAGGCCATTTATGTGAAAAGAGAGGTGTTAAGGAGACCATTTATGTGAAAATAAAGAAACCAAGCCTAAATAGAGGTGGGGGGGTTCAACACCAACTGTCTGCCATGTACAATGCTGTTTTGACACCTTACTCTGGGCGTTCCTTTAACACCTCTTAGCCACTATCAAATCACGCCCTTAACACTTGGCTGTGATATGCTAATTGGGATTTTCCAGGGTACATAATTGCCACAGATTCTTGTACAAGTCATTCTGAATTGAGAAAGCCAGTTGGATGACTAGCGAAACGTCTTCAAGAACTAAACTTCAAGTCCAGTTGATCTAATTGAATACAACAGATATACCATGACCTGAATGAATGAGAATCTTCACAAGCAGTGGTTCTAAAACTTTTTCAGACCATGGTGCACTTGGCAATGCAAATTCTTCTCGAGGCAAATACAATGTTGAATTTTAAGTTGAACTTACCTATATTTTATGCACCTTACAGGGTATATTATATTCAAGTTAATGTAGTGTGATGTTTTAAGTTGTACTGGTGACAATATTTACACTACCAAATATCTGAGGCATACCTCTGGCCCTTTGTCACACCAGTTTTCCCAGCACACCCTTTGAGAAACTCTGGTATAGAGCCATTCATCTGACCTGCAAATATTGTTAGATCTTGTCAGTGCAAGATACAGATTACAGTATCTTTGTAGTTTATTAGGGTCACCAGCTAGGTTGGACTTGTCCCATTTGTCATTCATGGGGATGTTAAAGTCACCCACTGGAGTTAGGGTAAATAATTTTCCTTCTATAAGGCAAATCAGAATTTGGACTCTCCCCCTAGATCTTCACATATGGATTTAATGTCTAACTGAAGTAAAATATTACTCCATTTTTCTTAGTGGAGCTACAGGTTGTGTTGAATCTACAATATTGAGAGTTGAGATATCACAGTGCTGAATTTTTTAAAAATGGTACTCTTGATTGGAAATTATATCAGGGCGCAAACTTTTATAGTGTGCAAAAGCTCTGCTTCTTTTATTGGGTAATTAAAACCTGGCATGTTATGTGTAATATAGGTTAGAGAAGAGTCAGCTATAGACCATCCATCCCACCTGGTGTGGGCCATACCCTATATACATTCATATTAATTTCAATACAGTTAGGGGAATACATTTTGTGGGTCATGGCAGTCAAAATCTGACCAAACCAAATTGTGACACAGTGCAACTAATAATACTTCACAAAAAAGTTAACATAAGAACAATATAAACCAAACATAGCATGTAACAGTAAGAGCAGTATATAAAGGTACAGTAAAAGTTCAAATTAATGGTTTGGAACCATTTTAGCATATGTTCAGAAATGATTAAGCCCAGAGAACCTTCCCTCTTACTGTGACTATGTCATAGTTAGCTGCAAGGCCTGTGGACGAGGCTCCGAAGAATTGATTGAACATTTGCACAAGGCTGCTAGTCAAAGCAGTTTAGTTTAACTTGTTTAGACATTATATTTAGTCTATTGTGTTTTTTATACATGACCCATTTTCTCCAATGTAATCTCTGAATTTCCTAGGTAATCGCTTTTCTTTTGGGCTAACCGTAAACCATTGCCGGTGTAGTAGTTTTCTTGGCATTTGGTTATCATATTGTGGTACTGCAATTTCTGTTGGGATGGATAGCGTGTCTAATATTTGTAATCCTTCAGACAGGGAACTTATGGTAATCAGCTTATTTTGATGCGCAAATTAGCATTCATTTCACCTTTTTTTATTTTGACAAAAAAATATTTTATGGGAAATCTTACATTAATTTGCACCACTGTTATTTTAATTTTACCTCAGTAAGGTTCTTTGAGGAGACTTGGTAATGGAAGGTAGAAATACAGTAACAGCATCACAGGATCTCGGAGGACCAGATGAATAAAGCCAACATTATCAGCAGTGCAAAACTAGAAAAGCAAATGTTATGATGATAATGTAACACATTCTTTTCTTCACAAAATGTGATTACCGATAATCAGTACTAATTTATACATTTAATGGATGTACAATAATATCCTATTGTTTTTCTTATTGTAATTTTATCAATACAATTTTACATAATACAGGCCCCAATGGACTCTGTATTCTATACACTAGACATGGACTAGAACTTGAACTTGAACCCGAGTTTGAGCCGAACTATTCGAATTCAAACAAATTCAGACTTCTCGAACTATCCCGGACCTGGATTTTCGATATTTTCGATGTTCGAACGTTTGAAAATGTGCGAGTAAAATGCCTATTATACCTATACGTGAGCATCGAATCCGCGTAAAGGGTCCATTAAAACCTATACGCGAGCATCAAATCCATGAGTAAAATGTCCATGGTATCTAGGCGCGAACATCGAATCTACAAATAAAGTGTCCATTAAAGCCTATACGCGAGCATCGAATCCGCAAGTAAAATGTACATGGTACCTAGGCGCGAACAAGCTCGAAAATAGCGCAAGTGAGAGTAAAATAGATTTTTCGAATGTCCTGGATATTCGAACATGTTCCCCAGACCATTTCCCAGGTCCCACAGCCATTTACATTAAGTTACCATTGATATTCCATTGACCATATAGTTCGAAAGTTCGAAAACGGACAGAACTTTCGAAAGTTCGTCCATCTCTACTATGCACATATGCATAGAATACAGAGCTCGTCGGGACCTGTCAGGTTACATGGTGGAGGAGAGTGTGATCGGGTAAGTACCTTACCTTTTCTCCTGGCTCCTGCAGGTTTTATTGAAGAATGAGAGGTAAGACACAGTTCCTTTTCCTCCCATTTTTCAATAAAACTAAATGCCAACATTTTTTTTCCAGTGGAATACCCTTTAAATGAGTGATGCACCTGGCCAGCTGCTCTCTGTAAATGACAATTTATTCACAGGTGACCAACATGCGGCTCAAACATATTATTTAATGGCTTGCAGTAGAATCTGAGAGGACAGGGCAGAGTGTGTGAGGGGGTGGAGTTTAAATGGGTTAGGGAGAGAGCTACAGAGCCCTATCCCATAGAAAAGTGCAGTAAGTGCATCTCTTATTATTGTCTAAGCTGGGCATGCAGAATTAACTGGTAGTTAATAAATATTGCTTTAAGTTATGGATTGGGACCACATTTTAATAATATAAAAGAAAACAAAATATCTGAAATAAAAATAAGAATGTGTTATGCAAAAAAATTTCGTACATGTTGCCCTAATATACATCATAGTTCCAGATCATTACCCAAATTAACAATGTACCAAGCTAGGGAACTGACATCACCCTGGCAAGTGTTAAATGTCCAGAGACTGGCAGGAGACTGAAACTACTGTGTTATAGAATCCAATATGTCTCATTAGTAAGTTACACATTGCCTTATTTTAATGTTATACCTTTAGTTTCAGCTTACTTATTTAAGGTAAATATAAAGTACGAGGTTACGGTAACTCAGTAGTGATTGCTAGCCCTCTCGCTTCCTATTCATGTCAGAAGTGCCATAGAATTAAAAACTGATTGATGATCTGATCTGCCACACAAATAATGTCAATGGGTCCTGATCGAAACAATGGTCTATGAACAGCTGGGCTTTGGTTTAAAAAATAAAAAACACTGGTTAAAGGGGTATGGTAAATTAAAGAGCATTATCAGTATAAACCAATAGCGCAGCTTCTTACTGGTTCTAGCACCTTACATTCAAGATAGTTAAGCTCTGAAAACTTTAGATAAATCTTGTTGAGAATGATTGTTCGATGATCAGCCCATTCTGTACTATGGAGAGGGTGGGGTAAAACTTCTTGTGGTTAAACCACAATATTAAAGGGCAACTGTGGTCTCAAAACAAATTAGGGTTAAATGAAAGCCTGCAGTATTTCCTTTAAAATGAGCTAACAATCACATCTCTGTGGAATGTTCAAACTTCCTGCTTCCAGTAGGTTGAGTGACCTGACCTCTGCCACACCCCTCCGCCCCGGGGGAGAAGCATGCCCAGTTAAGACTTAATGCTAGGGAAATCAGGAAGTACCTGGGGAAAAAATTGACAGTGGAAAAGGGAAGCCTATTAATGGGACTGGTCACATAACTACAAGCTGGTCACATGGCTGAAAACAGGAAGAGTTCAGGCAGGAAGTAATATTGCGGAACCTGTCCAGCAATAACTTCTCACAAATTTTATCTAGAGATGTGATTTAGGTTTTATATTGAAGGTACGAAGGAAGGCTTTTTATATAATCCTTACTAGTTTGGAAGAATTCGAGACCACAGTTACCCTTTAATAAGTGATCCTGCAGGATGCTTTGCTTAAAGGGACACTATACTGAAAAAATGACTTTGCCTCATCTTAATCTATAATTGAATACATGTAAGTAGCACTTACTCTTATTTGTTGGTGTTGCTGCATGCATTTAATCTAGCACACATTTTGTTTAGGAGCAGTATCCCCCCTCCCTCTTTTAACCACTCCCACTTCCATCCGACCCGACTTTTTCCCACAAACCAACTGTCAACCCTGCACACAGCATACAGCATTCCAACTGTCAAAATTCCTTCAACATTCCAGCTACAGTAAAACTACTCACAGAAGAATAGTTTTTGAGAACAAGGAACTTGATTGACAGCTGAAATATAAATAGGGGGCAAATCGACAAAAAAATTATACAGTGGTGATTGGGAAGAATTATAGTTTCCAGTTATGATTAATTTAAAATAACCTATTTTTTGGTATAGATGCCCTTTAAGAATGTCAGAAGATGCCTCTACACACATTGTCAGCCAAACAGACATCAAATGTTTCAGCTGCGATTATCTAACGTGTACACAGAGCTATGCTAGCCATATATGAATCAGATATTCAGAATCAGATTCAACATTAAACTCTGATTCTTGCCTTCCTCTGGATCAACTGTTAGGTAGGATTAATAAGTAGGCTATAAATATTTGTCTAGAGGGACAAATGTCTTTGTTTAACCTCCATTACTATGTAACTATGTTACAATTTCTTACATGTTTTGGGTTTCTGGTAAAAAAAAATAATTGGGGAGCAAGATTGTCCCTTGAAGTGTTTTGCACTGCTCTAATCTAAAGATGGATAGTTACAGGAGGTCCAATGAACTAATTATAAAACTATTATAAAGTCCAATTGCTTCCTGAGGGGCAAAGGATACTAGACTTTGTATTGCTATTTTGTCTGTCCCTTTAAAAAAATAATTAATTGTTTTCTAACCCACTAAGAGTATTTTAAAATCAGACAAATCTGAAACACATATCAGAGCGATCATATCCCTCATCACAAAAGATGTATCTTTTTATATTCAGTTTGCATAAAAATTTTGCAAAAAGGTTTTCCATGGATACATACTACATAACCATTTGTTAAATTTGTTTTAGTGTTTCATTCACTTCTATGAATATTTGTTTTTAATTTCTATTTTCTGTGACTTAAAAATGAATATATTCAATATATGTACATCTTGAATTTGCTCCTAATTTTCTTGATCCTGCTTTTGAGAACAGTTGGATTATAAAAAAAAATTCTGACATTACTGCCAACAACTGATCTGCTTTGGCAGTCACAGCCTGACACACGCTCAGTATGTTAATTATGGCTCAAGTTGTTATTTTCTGCCAACATTTCCTTCCAGCTTTAAATTTATTATAGTACATAAAGTACAAGATTATCCAGATGCTTGCAACAAGTTTCTTCAACACTGCGTACTTTTTCCTTTTTACATGTTGTTGTGGCAAAAAAATTATTTATCTTAACATATATTTTTTTTTCTTAGAACTAATCTTGGCCCTCCGGCTGTTGTTACATGATAATTTCCAGCATCCCTTGCCAGATGAAGTATTACAGAGGATGCCAAAAATCATAGTTCAACAACAACTGGTAGCCCAAGATTGCAATTCTGTACAAAAGCATTGTAGTTTTTCAAATTTAGTTATAAATTGAACAGGAACATAACTTAATATGAATACCTTTGCCAGACAGACAGCCAATCCACTGGTCAACATACCAGCCAGTAGTAATGAGTCAAACCTGGGGCCATATTTATAAACAGCCGATAATAACGGTGTAATTTGAACTATCTTCACAGTGATACTGCACTTAGCACGATGAGGGGCGTACCACCCCGCCCATGCCACGGAGGGGGGGGGGGCAAGGGCTGGGTGGAACAACCACACCGTACCCCTCTGAAGAATTCAATATACTCACATACTCCATCCTAACCATGTTGGACAAACGTATATAGAGATGGGTCTGGGGCATGGCACCGAGACCATGCTCATGTCTGAGTGAGTGTTTAATAGCCATCTGAATCTGTGGATTTTTTATAATACTGTATTGAATCCCCTGTTTTCTTTGGGTCCTATATGAACATAAGTTTTGATGTATTTTGTGGTTGGACATATGTTGTCCACTTCTTTTGGTATGAGTGCATAAAAATCAGGTTAAAAATGGTACGTGTGTGTACTGTGATAATGGAGTGTACATGTAAAACAGAGTACTACATTCAATTGGACTTTGCCTTAAGCATGGGTGATTTAAGTGGGGATTACAGATGCCCAGAATCTCCCCTTTTGGCTGTTACGTGTAAAGGTGTGGCCTTTTAAAGAGAGCTGTGCTCCCCACTGTACATGATAATCCCTTTACAAATTCACCAGATACGCTACAAATTATTGTGAACATGGAGCAGTTCTTAAGAGGACTATACCTCCAAAGATATTTTTTGCAAAATTGGAATACCACATGCTGCAACTGATTTTAAGAAAAAGAAAAGTTATCACACCTTTACACCACTACCAGGGTGCAATAAGAAACTTGACACCTATATCAAAAGTTTCAGACTAAAGGTGCCCATACATTAGTACTTACCCTTCGACCAATCTGTAACTTTAAATCAATATTCCTGGAACCGCCTTTCCCCTTCTACTTGACAACCGACATACGATCATGAGGTGTTGCCTGGCCCCCTTCATTTTGCGATCATATGTATGTCGCAAAAGAAAACGTGAAATGCAGTTCCAGGAATATTGATTGATTGTTGCGGATCAGTTAGAGGGTAAGTACTAATGTATGGGCACCTTGAGGGTCGCATCATTACTATCTACACAACAGAAAAAAAACAATATTAATTTGTCACCCCTGGAAAGAGCAGCTATACGAGAAGAGAATTACAAAACAACAATACCAACATCAAACCAACAGAAAAAGTGGGAACTGTAGTCATTGTGAATACAAACAAATACTGTATATCCAAGAAGGTAACAGACAACTTCTAGACAATACATAGTACTACAGAAAAACAAAAGGTCCCAATAAGGATTTCAAAAGGGAACTAAATAATCTTATCACAGGGTTTTCAAGGAAAGTCAGTATGGACTGATATGTACCTTGCAATTTTGGTACTAAAAGAACATTTCAAAAACACAAAGGAAATTCTTTGAACTTCAAATGATCCTCTTACTAAACAATAGGCGATCACAATTGTGTACGAACCTTTAGTGTTTACTTTGTCTTTATTGCTTTAATGTTTATAGTATCAGACTAGTTCACACTATATGCCAATCCTTGTTTGTTTACATTTCAAACTTAATATGATTTCCCCCAAAAATGTTGTAGCTTCATAAGCTTTAATGATGTGTTATATCTGTTGTATTCAATTAGATCAACTGGACTTGAAGTTTAGTTCTTGAAGACGTTTCACTAGTCATCCAACTGGCCTTCTCAATTCAGAATGATTTGTACATGAATCTGTGGCAATTATGTACCCTGGAAAATCCCAATTAGCATATCACAGCCAAGTGTTAAGGGCGTGATTGGATAGTGGCTAAGAGGTGTTACAGGAACGCCTAGAGTAAGGTGTCAAAACAGCATTGTACATGGCAGACAGTTGGTGTCGAACCCCCCACCTCTATTTAGGCTTGGTTTCTTTATTTTTTTTACATAAATGGCCTCCTTAACACCTCTCTTGAACCAGTCACGTTCCTTTGCCAATATGTTAACATTACAATCTTCAAAGGTAGTTTAGTTCCTGAAGAAACGTCTTCAAGAACTAAGCTTCAAGTCCAGTTGATCTAATTGAATACAACAGATATACCATGACCTGGATGAATGAGAACCTTCACAAGCTTAATGATGTGTTGTAACCTTTGTTATTTAGTACTGCTTGACCTGTACAAGAGAGAAGTGTATATCTCAAAGCTTGTCTATAACAATGAACTGTAAGCCCACAATAAAAAGGTATCACCTTATCCTACTGTAATCACCATTTTAGTATATGACACTGGACTAACACGGCTACAACAATCTTATCTTGCCCCTATAAAGGAGCCATGCAGAAAACTCACTGGTTGCACTGGTCAACTGCCAATAGAGTATCTGGTTACCTTGACTTCTACAATGTATCTGCCGCATGTTGTACTAGTATATATTATTTATAATGAAGACACATACTTTTCTGTAGTAATTCCTTGCATATCTGTTGTAAACGTTTTTTATTCTTTCTTTCATTTCACATTGTATCTTTTGCTTTAGCTTTGTCAGTAACCAATCTTGCACAGGGTGTTATTTATCTTCAGACCCTGAAGTTATCTAAGTGACTTGGTCTCATAACATTAATGTTTCAACAGATATAAGTTATACAGTTAATGGCATAGAAGCCACAGCAGTTCAGGCATTTCTTTCAATAAATAAAAAAAGCTTTCCAATACAGAGCCAGTTTTTGCAGCATTAAAGCGCAGATAAACACATACAAATAAATTATAGTAAATCTGCAGAATTTGTTTTTATCTATGAGCTCCCAGATTCTAGTAAAGCCTGTAAAATCAGCAGAGTGGATAGCTCATAATGCTGGAGAACTGTGATTGGTAAATCAACTCATTTCTAGTTGTTGAATCAACAGGGCGATGCAATGAAAGCTACAACTAGTCATTACCTATCGTTCTGCGGTAAGTGGTTTCTGCATATTACATACTGATTCCATCTTATCGTTTGCACCTGTTAAAGACCTGCTATGTGTTGGCACGTGAAAAAACACAAAATTCCTACTTTAATTAGGTTAGAACAATTTAAAAAAACAAAACAAATTACTGTTCTGCAACCATGGCAAAGTCTAAAATGTGTCCAAATTTAAGCCAATTTTTTTTGTCAATTTTTTTTACTCACTATTTAGTGGGCAAAGGGTAATGGGTAAATTGGGAGAGGAAGACAAATTTGTACAATTAAAAATACAATAAAAATAAAATGAAGCTTTGTTAATGAACAATTAAATTAATACATTTAAGTTTGTTATCCACCAAAACTCCAACTCCAACGCTAGTCATCCAGAATAGTATCCCTAGGCCATCAGAAATGCATGAAAATTTCCGTCGGCCGAGGTTGTCTCCCTTTAAATAAGGTATAGGTAGTCACCCACAACTTAGGGAAAAATGCAGTCCCGAACGTTCTCTCTATGCTTTACAGAGAGAGAACTCTTGAAACTGTGTAGGAGGATCTTTGAAAAAAGACAGACAAAATCTTGCAGATTCACTGTCAAGATTCTGTTAGAACAATTTAAAAAACAAAACAAATTAATGTTCTGCAACCATGGCAAAGTCCAAAATGTGTCCTTTTAAGCCAAATTTAAGCCAAATTTTTTTGTCAATTTTTTTTAACTCACTACTTGGTGGGCAAAGGGTGATGGGTAAATTGGGAGAGTAAGACAAATTTGTACAATTAAAAATACAATAAAAATAAAATGGAGCTTTGTTAATGAACGATTAAATTGAGCAATTAGGAAAAACATATTAAATATAATCTGGTCAGAGCCTTTTATAAATAGACTTCCATTTACCTTAAAGGACAAGTCCAGCCTTAAAATGAAAACTTACATACAGGTAAATCACCCCCCAAAACCCTAAACGGTAATAGTTTCAAATGTAAAAAATATAAGTCTAACCTGAAATCCTGCACAATGTCCTGTTTCTCCTGTTTCTGCTTCCTGGTTCTTCCAGTTAGTAACTGTCAGTTACGGATTTGACAGTTAACATCACAGCCAATGACTGAATGCTAATCCCCTGTCTGCCTCTTCTGGGCATGCCCAGGCTCAGTACAGGCTCAGTACAGGTTTCTAAATTGCTCAGTTTCCATGAGGCATCCAGAAGCATAGCAGGCATACAGTAATGAATTCATAGGACAAAGAATGATATATCAACATATTTTAAAGAGGCCATTCTTTCTAAAAGATGTTCTTATGAGGGTGGAGTTGTCCTTTAAGTCCAAGGACAAGAAAGAAAATAAACTTTGTCTACTAATGTTAACATATAATTCCAAGATGAATTTTGGGTAAAATATATTATTACTGACTGAAATAATTTTAACTAATAACTGGTTATTCACATATTCATTGAGAGCGAAATAAAGATATTTTAAACATATTGGTTTTGACACAGACAAATTAATTAAGAGTGTATTTTATGAATATCTTAAGGCAGTTACAATATATTTATGATAATGAGGTTGACTAAAATCACTTTAAAATAATTCAAGTAAAAATGTTACAAAGGAAGTTAATGGGGAAAGCTTGTGGTTAGTTAGTTTATCCTATAGCTAAAATATAAATGTAAATGCAAATGTAAAAAACAATCGATAATCAACATCTAAAAAAAAACAAATTACATTTTCCATTATACAAAATGTATATTTGCATTATATAAAATGTATATTTTGTGTGTTTAAATCTCACAGTGACTCCTCCTCCTGTCCTCTGGATTCTGCCACATAGTGCACAGTATATAAGAACACAACCATTTTGGAGATTTGGCCCAGAACTGTACAACTGTATTTTGCCATTATAATTCAATGAAAAAAAATCAATTTTTCAGTATATTGAAGTGGGTATTGCTGAGTTGTTAGTACGTGCTTCACAGCCCAAGATATAAATAAATCACTGAACAGAAATTTAAGGGGGTGGGAGGTTCTGAATCTGTGGTCACAAATACAAGTTCATGCTTCTAATGGTTGGCACATGCTCACTACAAGAAAAAGCAAAAGAAACAAGGAAGAGACTGAGTTACTGAAGTGACTGAGTGGGAGGGGCCACAGGTGGTTTCAAGGGGCCATGGGGGCCCATGAAGAGGAGGAGACAAAGGGAAGAGGGAATGTCACATTTTTTTAAGAGTAGGAAGCAGGAAGTGCAGGGGATCTGCTGATGCTGCTACCATATCACATATAAAAATGTAAATATCTTAAAAAAAAAAGCATATAAAAGACCTGGAACTCTTGGCTTGGTAGACACAAGCAACGATTGGCATATAGGGTGAACTAGTCTGATACTATAAACATTAAAGCAATAAAGACAAAGTAAACACTAAAGGTTCGTACACAATTGTGATCGCCTATTGTTTAGTAAGAGGATCATTTTTTTTAAGAGTAGGAAGCAGGAAGTGCAGGGGATCTGCTGATGCTGCTACCATATCACATATACAAATGTAAATATCTTCAAAAATACTCAGGAAAGCATATAAAAGACCTGGAACTCTTGGCTTGGTAGACACAAGCAGATTTTTCTGCCCAACTGACCGGTATTTCTATGTATGGGTCAATTGGGCCAAAAATCTGAGGGGACCAATGTAGGTTCCCTGTTTGTCCAGATTGTACGAAGGGGTATTGGACATTTCATCGCGTCTGACAGTGGTTAAGATGTTTGGGGTGGGGCTTATGATGCAGCAGATGATGCTCTGTTACAGCAGTAGGATACAAGTGGGCATGATAGTGGCTAAAGCATTGGGGTGGAGCTGCAAGTGATATCACAGCTCACAGTACTAGCTTTTACTGCTATATGTTTGCATAGACTGCAGCTAGAAGCTTGATCCTGGAGTAGTTTTAAAGGTATTAAAGGATATGTCCACCCAGATAAAATTTTTTTTTTTTTTTTTACTGTAGCCCACCCCACCCCCAACTTCATTTTCTAAAACAAGCAGCAGAAATGTACTTACACTACTTCGTTACCGCGGCTGCCTGCTCCGGGCCCCCTGCTTTCTGGAAGTTGCAAACAGGGTCCGGACCGGCAGCAATGCCTGTGACATATTCAAAGGAGGCTTAGATGTATTTTCTGATGATTAGAAGAACAAAGGTTACAGCTGTGACTGTATCCATGCATATGAATGTGTGATAGGTTGGTAGGAGGCATGGTTTATATGTGTGGAGGAAGCTGTACTTTTTGCTGGGTTTTGCATGGAGGGTTTTAACTTCTGCTTTTTTTTCCCCCAAAATAACCGTGCAACTATGTAAGTCCCACCTTGTGCGTGGTGTGTTAAGAGATATTGGTATTTGTGGATGAGTTTCCAAATCTCCTTCTTATTTAATGTATGGCATACAATCAACAAAGGCTAATTTAAGTGCACCCAAAGTGCCATATAGTACTGTGTATAAAAATAATGATCAATAAAACAAGCAGGAAGCTTGATTATTAGCTGTGATTTTTCACAGATGTACCACTCTTTCTTAATTAGACATTTTGAACAAATTCACATTGAAGATTGATGTCTAAATTATGCAGAGTCTGTACAGGGCTTTTGGTAGATGGACTTCACTTTTCCTTTAAAATCACTACCTTTCTATTTTTATAACCGTTTAAATGTAAAATATTTTGGACGTAGAAATAGGAGGCAACAGGAAGAAGTCTTATTGCGCCATCCTTCAAACCAGTTAGTTTGTCTATAAAAACAGAACAGAAAATCTAAGCTCTTCACATTGAAAGGAAATGTGAAATGTAAGTGGGTCATTTTCTGTAGGAAGATGAAGTACATGCAAATATCCTGTTCATACTTTTTATCACAAGAAGCATTTAGCAGGTGTTCTTATGAAAAGTAGAAAATGCTATCTTTTGAAGAGGTTTACTGTTGCTTTGGAAATTGTTGTGTTATTCTCAGATGCTGGCTGTTACACTGATTCCTATATATATGAATACAAGTTACTTTCAGATTTGTACATGAATCTTAATCAACTATGCACTTTGAGGTCTAGGCAGTATTTAGGTAAATGTATCTGCCATTAAAGCAATACTTATTGAGCAGTCATCTAGAATTCAATGGAAGCTAATTAAAGGCAAACTAAAGACTCCAAATGAATCAAGGTAAAAGGGTAGAAAGTGCTATCCAGGGGAATTTTTTTCTCTTTGCTTTAATTATTTTTCAGCAGTGTTTAAAGATAATGTTGTTTTAATGTGACCGTTGGCACTTATAGAGCACTAGAATTAAAGTGGCAAAAGGTAAAATATACTGTGGACCGATTTTCCCCAAAAACATTCTATTAAATTGTACTTTCCCAAGTCTATTTTTTATTATAATATTTGGATCATAGCAAAAACATGTTTTTTGTTACATGTTTATAATCATACAAATTAAAAGTCTTATGACCATGTCACAGAAAACCCAGTCTGGAAAGTCCTAATTCATTTCCTTGGGTAATTTTTCTGGCCTGACACCCCCTGCTTGGCTGAATTTTCTTGGCAAGGCAGTCTGCTGGACCATGAATTTGATTAGTGTAACAGGCTTTTCTACCTCACACTGGCTTTTATTCATCATATTTTTTCCATCAGAACCCTAAAACTAGCACAGGGGCAAAGGCTAAGGAAATTAAACACCTCAGAGGAGCCACTAAATCTTGTGGAAATTCGGACTGGGCCTTTGTCAAAACTGGAAAAAGGAAAGAAAATAACACCAAAACTACTCAAAATAAAGAAGCCAAGCCTAAACAGAGGTGGAAGGAGTTCAACAATATTTTTCTGCCATGAACAATGTTGTTAGCTACAATGCAATCAACATATTGCATTCAGGAGTTTTCTAACACCTTGCTTTAATATGCTGATTTGGACATTCCAGGGTATTTTTTGCCAACAGATTCTTGTACAAATCATTCTGAATTGAGAAAGCCAGTCGGATGACTAGCAAAACATCTTCAAGAACTAAACTTTAAGTCCAGTTGATTTAACTGAATACCACAGATTTACTATGACCTGGATGAATGAGATTCTTTACAAGTGTAAGAAAATCATTCAAACACACATAAGAGTATCAGAGATTACCTGGGTTCTTTTAGAGCATCAAAGACATATTACATTTTAGATTTAGCATTGCAAAAGGTAGACGGTGTGTGCAATAATACAAAAAAACCCCCAGAAAATTATGTAGCAAATATAGACAAACAGTACAATTCAAACAGTGTTTCAAAATAAAAGGGATAAAAAGATGCACTAACCCTAATTACTCACTAGAAGTCTTTTTTTGCCTTCCTCTGGACCAAATGTTAGGCAGTGTATGTGGGTATTGCTGAGTGCTGTAGGTTGGACTTGATAGACATATCTCTTTATCTAACCTCAAATACTGTACTATACTATACTAAAATGTTTTTTAAGCCCCTTGTTGTAAAGTTCCCTCTTCTTGGCTATGCATATGATCTACGACCTGTCTCTATGTATTCCATTCCAGCCAAGTTTCTGTACCATCTCTATAAATATAATTCAATAGATTATATATACACTTCAATTACACATTCTTATTTGTTATAAATTATGGATTGAATTGATACCAAAGATGAAAAGGGTCAGGGTAATATAATCCCAGTACAATTTCTTCATAATCAAACAATAAGATGTGTGGCATAATTTTAAACTTTGATATAAAAGCAGTGTCTCACCTCTCATTTTGATGTGGGTGCTGTAAGATTTAACTTTCTATGGTGTCTGTGTTTTATTTCCTAGCATTCCAGTATCACACAGTGTGGTCACTGACCATTACTGTAGGTTCTTTGTGCAAGACAAATTCTAAACTACTTCAGGAACTTTTTATAGCAGGTCACACTAGTAATTTCTAACCAATCCTGTTACCGCACCTATTAGAAGGGGAGCATGTGACTGAAATCAGGAGGTGTTACCAGACAGTATACACATATATAGACATAAACATATACACAGTTATCTTATTCAAGTATTCAGGGGATTACATTTACTTTAATGCCATTTACTGGAGTGGTCATTTATAGTTTATTGTTATTCATGGTTAAGTTCTCCTTCAAGATGTTGGATGTGTCTGCCAGACTCTTATAGATATCTTACGTCAAAACAGTCTGCCCATGTTTTCATTATCAATGGACTTACAATGTAAAGTGTCCACTTACAGTATATATATGTATTGTCGAAAGCATAATCTTTCACCGGCTTTTATAGGGTCCTTCCCTACAGCCCGACAGGCCTCCCATCCAATGCTCAGTTTCAAAGTCAAAAGACCTATGAATTAAAACTAAACTTACATTTTTTTTATACATTGAAAAGTTCTTCTCTAGTAAGTTGCATTTAGTACAAGTAATACTGTAGATTCTATAACAAAGAAGGCTTCCTTGTTGTTGCCAGTACAACTCATAGCCCATCTTGGCTTCAAATAGCATTCAGTACTTGTGTTTATTGTTGGCTTGATGGTGGTGCACCATGTAATTGCCATGTTTTAGGAACATACAGCCCAAGAAGTCACAAGTTCAAAACCCCTGGTTTACTTATGAAACAATGCAACATAGTCTACTACCTGAGTTTATTGGGGTTTTTTGTTTCTTTGTTTCCATCATGTTTCTAGAAAAAGATAGAGATTCTACATGTACGGATATCCCCATTAGCCCTTGTGGCACAGAGGTAGAAGGTTGCAGGTTCAATTCCCCATACTTACTTATATTCTGATTCTTACATCAATGCTAGCAAAGAAATAAAAGATTACTTTTCTTTTTTGTATAAAGGAATTTATCATTGTAAGGGACAGGAGCATTTGTAATGTGTTTACACAAAAACTGCACTTAAATCCGTGTTCTGTGTCAGAGGGAGGGATGATCTCTGACCTGTTGGCTGTCAGATTCCAGGAAGCAAAGCTAAAGCTTCCTGTGAAGTGTACTGCGTACACTAAGCTGGGTTTTTCCAGATTATGGGAGCTGACCCCTAGTCCCCACAGGTTATTTTTATAAATCACCCAGAATCCATAGCAAAGGGAGAAGTGAGACACATCTTTTTGTATTTTTGTGACTGTGCTCTATCTATTGGGGCAATGTTGTCTGGAGACTTTAGTTCTTCTTTAAAGGCCTAGTTGGGAGTGCTACTATCACTTGGAAGCTTGGCCCTTCTGTCTATAGAGTATTTGCAGTGACCACGTATTTGAGATTTAGAGAGCTAAAAAGAGTGCAGTAAGATGTATTATTATTGCTAACAAAAAAGGTTTTCAGTGGAAAGAATTTATTTTTTTACACTAAAGTTGCCGCACTGTGTGTGCTGTCAGTATTACTGCATTTCAGTTGTATCTTTATAGTATGTTCTCATATTTAGGCACAGCTGACCTTTGCCATTTTTTAAATGTTTTTCAGATATCTGTAGCAGTGAGCTTTGTAAAAGTAAAAAATAAGATCTGATACGTGAACTAATTTTCGAGACAAGGTAGAAATATTTATAGGAATGAATCTTCTGCTTGGCTTGGTTTACAGCTTTTTTAGTTTTGGATTTTGCAACAGAAAATCCATAAGGAAAAAAATACGTAGAGACCAGTAGTGCTTATGGAGAATAGGTAACACTAACAGGGAGATTCAATAAAAGTTCTTATCGTTTAAAATGGTGCTAATTTTGCTCCAACCAATCAGATCTTATTTAACATTTGAAAGCTAATATCTGATTGGTTGGGGCAAAATTAGCACCATTTTAAACTATAAGAACTTTTATTGAATAACCCTGTAAGTGTGTTTATTAATTTGCCTATTTCAATAATGTATTATTAGTATTTGGTTTATTAGTTAATGTGGAATGTGTGAACGGTATTTACATCTTTGGGTTGGGTAATTGGGATTTGTTGGGCGATGGGGCAGTCTTCAGGTGACAGATCACTATAAGTTGAACAGTCCTTCAACCGGTCAAACTGGTGTGAAAAGTGTATTTTTTTTATTCTTTTCACTTTAATAATACCATTTAAAGCTCAGAATGAAAGATATTAATACCATAGAATAATAGTTTATTTATAGTTGAGATTATTTTGTTAAAGAAAAGGCCACCCTTCCTCCCTCTCCCCCATTAAAGAACCCAGGGTGTTCGCCTGAACCACTAGCCAGGATCGTTCTGGGTAAATCTCCTGAACGTGATTTGATATTGCGTTTGCATGTGGGGGTAAATCCCGAAAAGTGATTTGCTCACAGCAGGTCCGCATGGAGTTTATAATAAGGCTAGGTACGCGCGGAGTTTATGATGAGGCTGGGTCCGCCCTGAGTTTATGATAAGGCTATATAGAATAGTAGCAAAAAGAGACACTCCTATATAAATTTACATGCTTTAATGCCTGTGCTGAAACCACACAACGTTTTGGCCTTCCTCAGGTGGGGAAGGGGACCAGTCTCCCCGAAACGTTGTGTGGGCAGCAGAGGTTTACTAGGTGTGCTTGGTTTTCCTTTCTTGTCCTGTCTATCTCATGTCTAAAAATATAAATATGGTAATAGAATATGAAGTCAATTTAACAACAGGCTGCAGCCTGTGAGAAATTATATTGCGGTGAATGTTCAAATCTCCTGCTTCCGGGGGGACCCCTGCCCGCGGGAGAGGCATGCTCAGTTAAGACTTTAATGCTGGGCGAAACTGGAAGTTCCTGGGGAAAATATTGACAGTTGAGAAGGGGAGCCTATTAATGCAGACAGGCTGGTCACATGGCTGAAGGTGCTGTCATTTCTCTTTGCCCTGTATACACAGGAATATTTGGAGGAAAATGATTCTGTGTCAGGATATTTGAGTGTAAACCTGCCAATGCGTTCCCACAGCCTAGCAATAGATTTTGCTTTACAGTTGGATAAATGGGGGTGTTTACACTCTCAATGCTTCGCTGGACCATAACATGTGGATTAACTCTTTTAAACATAATTAATTGCTTTTTTTCCTCCCTTCCTTCTTTTTTTTCATGGGAAGGAGGTTTAAGATCTTTCAGCAATTGAAATTCTCTAAGTAATTTATCATCAGGATTGGAATTAACTTTCTTGGTATAAATGTTTGTTCATTATTGGGGTGAATTATTTTATGGGAATAACCTTCCTGATAAGTTGTGGCTGGGGGCAAGTTTTGAACATAAAATGAATAGAATTGATTAGTGTTGTGCTTGTCCACCCTTTAAACAAAAAACTGGTCAATTGTCTGTTACCTGCCCCCACCTGCCCTTTACCTCCACTACTAACCAGATATTTAAAGGGCAACTGTTGTCTCAGAACACGTCAGGGTTAAATGAAAGCCTGCAGTATTTCCTTTAAAATGAACTGACAATCACATCTCTGGCTGGAGCCTGTGAGGCATTACATTGGGGTGAATTTTAAAACTTCCTGCTTCCAGTAGGTTGAGTGACATCACCTGACCCCTGCCCCGCCTCTCCGCCCCGTGGGAGAAGCATGCTCAGTTAAGAATTAATGCTGGGGAAATCAGGAAGTACCTGGGGGGGGGGAAAAATTGACAGTTGAGAAGGAGAGCCTATTAATGCAGGCAAAGGCTGGTCACATGACTACAAGCTGGTCACATGGCTGGAAACAGGAAATTTTCAATCAGGAAGTAATATTGCTGAACCTTTCCAGCAATAGTTTCTTACAAATTTTATCTAGAGATGTGATTTATGTTTTATTTTGAAGGTAGGATGGAAGGCTTTTTATATAATTCTTACTAGTTTGGATGAATTTGAGATCAGTTACCCTTTAAGGATAATTACTGTCCCCATTCTGTCAGAGTAAGCTGGCCCCTCCCTCTATGTAGTCAAGGCTGTGACAACTAACATCACAGCCAATGATTGACTGCTGTTTGACCTGCTGCCTCCTCTGCACATGCTTCAGATTATAAAAAGCTCATTGAGCAGAGGAATGAGGCAGATACCTTTGCCAGAAAGGAAAATAACTTATTAATTATGTAGGTGCAAATGCATGTTAGACACTGGGGAAAAAAACCACTTTTTTTTCTGCATTAAGGGTGGACATGGCTATCAACATAGGGTTACATCAGATGTTTATGGTTAAAGGATAAATTAATGCTAAAACACATTATACCCTAATTAAAACTTTACAGCATGTAGTTAGTTTCAGTTTGAAACCTCTGTATAATGGAACCAGACAAAATTGAATGCAGGGAGTATCATTGTTGAAGAGAGAGGATGTGATGGTGGAGAATTATCAAGTTAGATTCACATGCTTATGTTTCTGTCTTGACCCATTGAGGACTGTTTATCACATTTTCGAGATTAATGGCAGTGAAAACGTTATATGGTATACTATTTCCAATAGAACTTTAACCCTAAATAAACTCTACAGACAGGGATTCCCACCCCTAATTGCTCTCTTGGTGGCTGGTACATAGCTAGTTGGATTTCACCTAAAGTACAGTATGGGGGCCCCTCTTTCACCTTGCGGGAGAAGGTTTCTTGCGAACTGTGCCATTCCCTTTTCAATCAATTCCTGATGAGAAACAAGTTTGATGATCATTAAATGTCTAACACAATTAGGTTTTTTAATTAATATCAGTGATTGCTATAATCAAAGATGGTCTCATTAATTATTGGACTGCATTCTGGTGCCTTGTTCCTTTATACAGATGTTTGAGTCGTTAGTAGTGGCGACATCCAAGATAATGAGTAAAAAAGAGATTCAAGTGGTCTGGAAACTATATTGGCCTGTGCGAGACATTGTTGGGTAGAAAGTGGCTGAATGGCATGATAATCAGTGGACTGGCCTGCAGAATGAATGAAATCTCAAAGGTTTGCCTGCGTCCAAGCCGGAAGGCCTCCCTCCATTGTAACAGCTGAATGGTTCCATTAAACCCTAACTGGAATCATACTAAGTCCTGCTTTCCCCCACTGTTCTTTTCAAGGTTGAAATCCATGCATAGGTACAGGAGATCTCCCAGACATTGGGCAGTTATGGTAGCTCTGTACAATACGTTGATTGTGTGTCTTGTTCTCAATGCAGTGTTATGGGGATAATGAATAGAAAATACAGTACGTATACTTTCTGATCTTCTACAAAATCTATTCCATTAAGATTTAATCAGAGTAGGAATGTGACCTTTTCCACACATATATATTTATAGGAGCTGCTACAAAAACATGTGCGATAGGCTTTATATGGTTATTATAAGGTAACGTTCCCTTAATTGTATATGTTTATGGACTCTTTGGTGAATTTTGTGTGTTTCTCTTTAAGGGGAATAGAAAGGTTGATTAGTCCGATTTATAAATGTAGAAAATATCAATTAAAGGCCGAGTAGCGGAGTAAGGAACAATACAGTCGGCTTCAATCTGCTAGAAATCGAACTGTGCCAAGCAAGTAGTTGTATCTGCCGATAGTGAAAGGATTGCTGTCGGAGGAAACCTTTTGTTGCTTTCCTACCTTCAGGGGGGCTAGATTTTTTTTTGCAGCCCTGCTGTGCTTAGTCAGGGGTCTCTATTTCGGCATGGAGAAAGGAAGGGAGCTAAAGGCTTCATGGCTTTTGGGTAGGAGAATGAGGCTTTGTGTCGGATGCATTCCTTGCTTCAATAAGTCACTCCTTTGTCTGCTGCCTGATCAACATCCCCTTGTTTTTGGAAAATCTGCAAAGAAGGAAAGTTGCATCCAAAATATTTCACAGATCCTGTGCATTCTAGACTTGGTAATAAGATGTTAATTATCATGAAACCGTGAATACACATGTATTGCCCTGGTCAATGGTGTTGGATATGTATCTTGTAATGGACCAATCACTGTTAAATTTTCATCCAAACCAGACAAAAATTCAATCAGATGTGTAGATTTCCGCCCATTGCACAATCTTCAGTAGTCCAAAATATTGCTCGTACCATTTTTTTAATGATCAGTATTAAAGTTCGTATTACAATTGACCCATAACTTAAATGGGGACAAACCCCCATAGCTAATTTCACTTTGAAGCAATATCCCACGCTATGTGTCCAGGGTTGTCTATAAGATTTCTTCAGCTGGACAGATCACCTATCCAATTATTTGATCAGATATACCGGAAGAGACATTTTAGGCTAGGTGTTGGGGTTAAAGTCCTAGTGGTCTATGGTCTATAATTTTATTAGTTGCCTCTAGTTCTTATTTAACATCTATGCAGCCATGTTTTCATGATTTCATAGAGACGCGCCATGCCGTCTCATAAGAATAGTTTCATTAATATACCAACTGCACTGCTGTTGTCTGCTCTGCAAAACATCAGAACGCCACTAATTAGTCTTTATTGTTGAAAACAACACCCATATGCCTATCATTTTTAGGAAGACCTTTAACTTCAAAGGCTTTTTGAACTAATTACAGTGTTAATATTCCTTCTGTCATTTGCAAAAATAATTTTGGTGCATTTTCTTTGAATCTGTCATACAAGTACTACAAGTTTTAAAAAAACACACACACACAAATACATGGGCCAATGGTTTTTCCGATCGGCGGAAACAATGGTAAATCTCATTGAAAGAACCCCACCTTGCTCCACGATCTTCCTTAGATTTCAGCTAAAACAATCTGGAAGAATGGGTGGCTGGAATATTTTACGCCTTGCCCAATCGATCGATATCGCAGATCATTTTATCGACAACCCAGAAAAATGTCTTTGATATTCCGATCAATTTGATTCCGCCCACTTGATGGGAATATCGATGCTGTGAATGGGGCGCTACCAGCATTTGCTATTCTGTTATATGCAACTGTTCACTTACTACAGAGGTGTAATTATATCTCCCATATTATTACGTATTATCACTGTAGTAAAGTTGCTTTGCTCTCCTTGTATTTTTGCATACACTTGTACAAAGCTGGGGGAAAATGCCACACTGGCACATGAGAAACGCATGCCAGCGTATCACATGTGGATGGCCACGTTTTGTGCTTGTGTTCCAATTTTGGAGCACATGCAATCCCCACATTTTTGAGCCCTCTCTCTCTCTCTCTCTCTCTCTCTCTCTCTCTATTCCCGGACAATAATCAATCATGTGGGTGGTGCCTCAGCGTGAACAAATAGGTCCAGCGTCCACAGCTGAAAACTCTGGTTTAGTATGTATGATTACCGGAAGTGCATCTTAAATGTACGTGCTTTTCAAACATCTTTCTGTCTGTTGAAGTTTGGCCACAGCCTTAAAATCCTAACTAAATAGATGGCAGAAGGCTATATGATCAAAAAGAATCATGTGACCTTATCAGCCAATCATGACCATGTCACCCAGTCATGTGACCTTGTCATCCAGTCATGAGAGCATATTTAGTTTAGTTTATAAAGCTGACATTTTGGCTGTAGCATTCAGAAGACTCAGTAGGTCACTCTTTTTTCTTAATTATCTTCCTTGTAATACAGAAAAGATCCTGGTATAGGCAAAGGTGACCTGTAGACCTAATTGTTGTGCTGGGAGTAGTAGTTCATAAACATCTGGACCTCTGAAGCTTTTTCTCTCTAGATTTCCCAGAACGTTGTTTCCCCCACTTGCTAAATGTCATTGTTAATGGAATGAATGACAGACTGTTCTTTCTATTCTGTAGTCTTGTCTTCCTATTATCATGAGAATTAGCATGCTGAGTTTCCTCTTACAATCAGTGGCTGTACCACCCTGAAACATCTTGAAAGGGAATTCAAACTGCACAGTCTGAAAAATACAGACATCAATGGTCAGCCAGGGCAAAATAATGAAATGATGCCCCCCCCCTTCCCCCCAAAAATGGTATGTCCGACCTGCTGGATTTCTGTTAAATCAATATTGCCAGAACGACCCTGCCCCCATCGGGTAGTCCATCAGTATCCGTTGAATTGACCGCTTTCAGTGACTGCTGTGCTTGGGGGGACTCAATTACAGTTGTTCTATTTAGGTTGAAAGTCATTCCAGCTGATACACTTGGTGACCATTAAATTGTAGTAACACCTTGATTCATGTGCCTAGTAGGTCTTTGGCTGTGTTTTTCACTTATCATCACTGCCCGATTTTGGTTATTTAAAGACCTGTACCCATCATCCTAACCAGAAGGCTATCCAACACATCCAATCGAATTTCCAACTGATTTGGTAGAAAAATCATTCAAAAATGTTCAACTTCAAACCGGCTGTTTGATTGTACTGAAATGTAATCCCATGGTCACTGGGCCTATGACCAGTTTCGTATGGCTGTGAGAGCCCAGAGTGACTATCGGCACCTCTATGATGACCTCTATGTACAGCTTAATGTGACATTACTGTTTTCATATTATCATCTCTTTGGTGCAGTCTTTTTAAATGAACTCTTTAATTTGAATTGGAGACGTTTACAGGTAAACATAGTTGGAAATACATCAAAGGGCCTGTTGAAGTTGTTTTGCCTGCTACGTATATGCTCCTTAGTGCGAACACCAACAGCAGAATAATTTGAATATTCCAGCTTTTTTATGACTTCAGTTTAGACATAAAGCCAAACCTGCAGTTAGGTAGTTGTCAGACACCGTTCTTATCTAACGCACACCTGCTAATTACTAAACAGGTTGTAAGGCTTTAAACTGTATCAGGATCTAAACACAGTTATTAGGGCAGTGACTAGGTGTAGTAGACGACTGCCTAAAGGCATCTCTTGTGTTCACTGATACAATCATTATGTCCCCATTGATAACATCTATATATCTGTCTTCCCTAAATTCCCAGCCCGTCTGTAGGTGTGAGTCTTCCTGAACTTGCTCTTTGAATCCAGATAGAACATTTGGTTTCAAGATTTATAGGTTAAGTGGCCTTTAATGCACCAACCGCTGCTGGGACTCACAGCTGTTTTACACTGGTTGCAAATTCTGTTTAGTATCAAACATTTTATTGTGAAATATCGAAAAGGTTCACTAAATAACATGGCACCATCAGTTGGATAATTCAGTAAGCAGGGCACAGATCTTGTTCGTCCCTAATGCTTGCAAGATACCCGTAATGAAAAGTTTGTTAACTGCAGGTAAAATGTTTTTTAAGTTACCCCAAGACTGGCAGAGGTTGGTTAATCGGTGACATTAGTGGTAATCTGCTGTTGACACCCCTAACTTCAGCCCAGTTCATTAGAAGTGACTTTCCCATAATGCAGGTCTGTACGGAACTTATGGAAACAGCTGCTAGTGAATAACTTTAAAGGATAATTAAACTCCCATTACAAACTCCCTAAACTCTTCATCTGAAGGTAATAGATTTACAATCCAATACCCCAAATGCTCAGGTGCAAATCAAAGTCTGAGGGTAAATGGGAAATTGCCACCGTAAATGCTAATAGGTCAGCCTCGTAGGTCTGCACAAGTCTTTACTGGGTGAATGTATAGGCCCCCAATGACTCATAACACCTGGATCATAGTCATTTCCTTCCTATAGAACACAATCAAAATCTCCAATCCTGTGGGATTATCTATGAATGAACATGATTTCCTAGGGATGAGCAGTGTGTCTATAGCATTGCCTGATCGGTCTATCACCCAAACATCCTTCATTTGTTAATGCTCTGATCATCATAGAAGCAAAGGATCGAACAAAACCTCTCTGACCTGTACAGAATCGCATGAACTACAGCTCTGTACCTTTTTAATTAGGTGCCTTATTAACATGAGAAATGCTAATGAGGCCTAATCTAATTGGCCTATTGTGGGTGCTTTGCAATGCTGAAAGTTCCTTGTTAGCCTGCCTTTTCCTGGTCTTTTGTGGACATCTACTAATCTTTTCTTTTTACACAATATCCATCCTTTCTATCCATATAACTACCTATATCCTTATAACGTGACCGTTACTGGCAGGATTGGTTCATGTATGTACTACGCTGTAATGATATGGAATAGTTTGTTCTTTTTCAAAACGTAACCAGAAACGAGGTTCCAACGTTAAAGTGCTGTTTAAAGAGCCCCGACCCCCTGATTTCCCGTTCAATTCTATGTTAGGACTGGATTTCCTTTATTCCAAAATAAAAACCTTTCTCCCTTACACTTTTTTGCATTTCAGTCTCCAGATTATAGGAAGACGTTGAGCTCGGTGGTGTTTGTAAAGGGGAATCCTTTTGTACGCTGTGAGTCCATTCAGACTGCTACAGAATGGAGTTACTATGGTTACCGATCCTTTGGAGACCGGACAAAGGTTGGCATCTGGATTCTCAGGATCCAAATCTGCCCTTTTGACTTGGTACCCTTTTCACGCCCTGTGCTAAGCCCCAGCTTGCTGCAATGCATGAAGGGGCGTCCGCAGGGGTTCCGATGGTTACCAAGATGGAAATGTTAGTGGAGGAGGATGAAGGGGAAACAAAGACCCTCCAATTAATTTGCATTTATACCTTCCATGCTGGATCAGTCCCCCCCCCCCCCTTTTTTTTTTGTTTCATGCCTTTTTAGCAAGAGATGGGGGGGGGGGGAAGCAAACAAATTGACAATATAGCGTTTTTTTAATCGAAATAAAACCCTATTTTGCACATTTTCCTATGATTTTTTTTGTTTCCTTTACAAAGCCAAAGGATTGTTTAATATTCCAGTGTTTACCCTGGGCATTGGATGGGTGTGGTTATCACTCCTCCCCTCCCCCTATAGAACGTGGATGTGTATAGTGAATTTAGCAGACCGTAGTGCCGCCATCCCCAAGTAGAATAGGCAGCAACTTCCTCCTGCAGTTAATGGGAAGTGCTTGGTACATGACTTGCATAATCACCGCCATCTTGGAAATATCCACATTTTATAAGGAATCGTGATTATCATTATTCAATAAAAGTTCTTATCATTTAAAATGGGGCTAATTTTGCCCCAATCAGATGTTGGCTTTCAACTGTTAACTAAGACCTGGTTGGTTGGGGCAAAATTAGCAACGATAAGAACTTTTATTAGATCTCCCTGTATGTTTGTGGCTCCTATAATAAGAGACACAGAGGTTTGCCTGTGTTATTAATCAAATAGGATTTATTTGTCATTGAGTCTTTCTTCAGTATTTGCTTGAATGTCTTACAAGTAGCATGTCCAGCGTTACAGGGCAATCCGCTTGTATTATACGAACGCCATGCAAATAACATGAAACCTGTTTAGTGCAAGAATATGGACAGTCTATTTTGTACTTTGTTATTGTCTGGTTAGTAGGGTAAAGCTGGGTACTCCCCATACCGGTAAAAGGACAATCCTGCAGGCAACTACTTTACAAAGTATCAGAAGAACATCAGTATTGTGTATGCCCAAATTAGTGGGCAGTGCCACATGGCTTCCATTGCCTACAAATCGTTAGGGCTAGGCTACATTTGCGTGGTCGCACTTGCGAACCGTTATTGAGTGAGAATCGCAGAGCAGTGCACTGTTTTGCATTCGCCATTTTTCACAAGTGTTAGGCTGAGGCCACACTACAATGCACAGAAGCGTGCATGCAAGCGTGAGCATTATCACTCAATTGGGTGATTGCGTGTCCGAATCCGGTGCTTTGTCACGTGTTTGCACATGAGATTTCCCGTGAACGGAAATGGATGCGCATCGGAAATCGCAGGAATTTTTGCGCTCCTGGGAATTCCATGTTCTTTAAAATCGTGTGTGCAATTGCAGGCAAAGTTGCAGGAAAAAAGCGTTAGGGTGGCCTAGCCCTTACCGCCCATTGTGACCTCAGGCTTACCAAGTGCACCCAGCTTTACACTAACTGTTAGGCTAGGTACACAACTGACCGATATTTCCTTGGCAGAAAATCCTGCTCAGTGGGATTTTTTTATTTTGCAAATCAGTCAAGAATGTTTTCCCATGTACCCTTGTTTTGTCAATAGAGGTATGTTGTTTAACCTTATGAACCCTTAGTGGGCTGTGTGTCAGGTGTTAAATTTCAGTCGCCGCATTCCAATTTGTTGGGTCTGTACAGAGATGAGGATGTTGCAGTTTTCTCTACATTGTTTTCCTATTGTCATATGTGTCATCTTCCCATCTTATTGCAGGAGACACTTTACTCGGATTTCCAATGTGGCATTTCAAGCTGAGAATTTCCTTACTTTCCTATATACATAGACCATTTGACTTGATCCTGGTCCAACACTTATTTGAAATGACTCTTTTATTCTAATCATTGATAATAAGCTATACAATAAAACTATATAGTTTGAATTACCCAGGGTGGAGAGCTAATCACAAGTTCCCCACCCCTGCGAATAACTGTTATAAGGAAAACTAATACTTTTAACACCAGTCTGTTACTGGGTATATGGGTAGGCAGTGTAGTGTAGGGGACAGGGCCAAACCAGAGTGTGTAGTGTAGGGGACAGGGCCAAACCAGAGTGTGTAGTGTAGGGGACAGGGCCAAACCAGAGTGCGTAGTGTAGGGGACAGGGCCAAACCAGAGTAGGGAGCTGTGTTAAAGGTATTTATTTTCCTTATAGGATTTCTCCCAGGGGTGAAGACATAGTGATTGTATAATATAACTGTCCTGTAACTTATTAGAATCTGAATCCATTAAGTGGTTTATTAAATATAATGTTTCTGGAAGGGGAAGGTTTATTTTTATCTTAGATGTACAGGTCCAATATGTGGAGAGTAATATAATGCACCCCGTATTGTAATATATATAAGGATACTTCCCTATAAATGTACAAGTCCACAGGCTGGGTTATACAGGTCATGGAGCTTCAAGTATGATTCTAATAGGGAGATTCACCCACAGCTGCAAATGCTCTGGGCAAATCTCACCCACACGTATTTAACACCAGCTATAGGGAAGGATTATCGGCTAGGATTTTCTGTACTGCGATCATCAAATGCTAACAGATCGCAATCGTTGGCAGTGCGGCCTAGCCCATTTTCTCTTTGTATGCTAGCTTATTTTTCATAGGACTGTCTATGTAAATTCTCCCGAGTTTTGAGCACGGTAAGGATTGATTTATGTTGTTTAGTGACATAAAATTCTTCCTCTGTGATTTTCTCAATCAAACCCTGGGGAATTTTACTAGTATATCATGCCGTCCTCCTCCACAGCTTTTGTAGTTTTATCTAAAATAACCATTCATGTTGGACAGACAAATTGAGCCCAGGAGCTGCGGTGTTGATGTTTGAATGATGACTGCAAATTGTCCTTTGGTATAAATAATATTGTTCTTTGTCACAGCCTTTCCATCCCATGGTAAATCTGGAATGTTCCCGTGATTTTCGCCCTTTCCTGTGTGCCCTGTATGCGCCAGTATGCATGGAATATGGACGGGTAACGCTCCCCTGCCGTAGATTATGCCAGAGGGCTTACAATGAATGTAACAAACTTATGGAGATGTTTGGCATTCCCTGGCCAGAAGAGATGGAGTGTAGCCGGTGAGTAGCTTTATTCTATCCTGTTTAGCTGAAAGGAAACACCTGTGTGATGGGCTTGTCATCTGTATTCATAAATAGATGCCATATACAACTGGTACAACTTGACCTTCTGCATAGTGCTTAATGATGTCATGCGTTGTCATTTGTGTTGTATAAAAAAATAATATAAACCATTGTACAGTGATATAGTGAATATTGCACCTCCTAGTGTAAAAAAACAAACTGTACTATATTAGAAGTCGCTAAAGGATTACGTGACCAAATAAGAATATGATGTCACAGGTCGAGTGCTTTTATATGGGTCATGGAACTCTTATAATATCCTTATGTTTTAAAGCAGGCAGTACATTATTTCCAATTATGCACAAGTTTCAGTGAGCCATGTGACAACGCTAACAGCGCTAACTACTAATTGTGACATCGCTAAGAGCACGTAATATATTAGATTATGTAACCACTACTATATAAGGATATTAGAAGTTATTGAGGAGTTCCATGACCGTATAAAAATGGCAAGGAACTTCGGATATCGGTTTAATTTATGGAAAGGGGGTCCATTTTCTATTATAATTTACCCCTCCTCCAAATTTATTTTAAGGCGTAAACTTGGAGTAATATGTGTGCACCAGCTGTCCGCCCTGCAACTCTTATCTACCCCCTTCCTCTCTCTCTTCAACACCCCCCCACCCCTGGTCTTGGACACCCAGACACAAATTCTTAAATTCTTTCATTCTCCCTCTCTGACCGATATTGGAAAATACTTTCTACCTCCCAATATCATTTCTATGAGGAGCGGCAGCACGTAGAAAATTGCTTTTGCCAGTCTTTCTGAGTGCTTCAGCACTATCTTTAATACAGGAAGGCCCAGGGCACTAACCTGGCAGATGAAAACTATGTTCTGTAGCTCTTCAATGAAACAAAATTGGGAGGTGTAAATAAGCAATCCTGCCCCAGGTACTTTTAATTAAAAAAAAAAAGTTATAGCGAGCGTTATCGCACATGCGCGCTTTAGTGTAACTAAACCTGGAAGCGGTCAGGACTTGTAAACTAAGACGCGGTGGATCGTGCGCGAGGTTAATATTGACCTTACTTGACCTAAGGTCAAGTAAGGTTAATATTGACCTATACTTGACCTTCGATCCTGGATCTTGGTCAAGTGATTGAAGAACAGAAGGTAAGGAATAGGTCCTTTACCTCCTGATCTTCAGTCACTGCTTTAAAGGAATAATTCACTTTTTGTGTGAACTATTTCTTTAATTTTTAAAGTATAGTTGTCCTTTATGGTAGGATGCAGGATCAAAGTTCCCCATTAATATATTTATATAAAGTGATCTTATCCCTCAAATATACAACAATGACTCCCTATATATTTATTTAGTGGGGTTATATTATTTCATATGTAACACAATTACTGAAATTTACTCCTACCTGTATAATGGGAATAGCTAGGTCTAGAATAGAATACAATTATCATTACTTATATTACTAGGAGTGTCTGTTATTATTTGTGTCTAAAACGCTACATAATGCGAATACAATAAAAGTTTATAAAAATAACCCTATGATAACGATCTCAAATCTAATCTTAATGTTTTATGACTTTTTTAGAGACCAATATTAGATTTTGATAAAATAATTCATGTTTAGCCTTTTGTAGCTAATAAAATGAAAGGATGTGTGTATTTGGTACATTAAGCTAGGTACACACACTGCCGGTAAAGCCCTGATACCATTGGATCCGACGGTATCGGCTTTATCGGCACTGTGTGTAGAGTCTTTCCTGAACGAGCGCGTGGCTGCTGAATGTTCCTGTCAGCCTTGTGGTCATTTGGGAGAAACCTGAAAATTTCCCTTGCCCACGGTAGTCTCCCTATAGGGGAGTTGGCCGCAGTCGAGAGAAAAAGTGGGTACACACACGTCAGACCTTTGAAAGATGACAGATATAATCTGCAAGATCCTGTCATTTTTCAAATATCAGGATACCCACGGTCCCGAGCATTCTCTCTATACATGGCATGTACACATCATATACACAGCATAGGGAGGACATTCGGGACTCTGTGTTTCCCTCAACCGTGGCCGACTCCCCTATAAAGAGACTATCGCGGCCAAGGGAAATTTTGGGTCTTTCCCAAAGGACCGCAAGGTCGACGGGAACGTTCAGTTAGCGTTCGGGAAAGACTAAACACACTGCCGATAAAACCCCAATACCGTCAGAATCGGGGCTTTATCGGCAGTGTGGGTACCTAGCTAAACACACAGTCCGAACATTCTCCATATGCTGTGTATATGCTGTGCATAGGGAGAATGCTCGGGACTGTGTGTATCCTGATCTTTGGGTTTGCTTTAGATATTGCTTGATGCTAAAATAATTATGGGGAGTAATTATGGTGGGGCTATTGGCTGATATTAATACTATCAGAAAGGATACATATAAAGTGATAATATAATAGTTATTATCTTAATGTTTGCTTGGGACAGGGTCACAATGAACTATAGGCTTTCCTATGGAATTGGTCTTTGTAAAGGAAGATACTGCATTTGTCTGTACGTAGGCTTGGGAAATAATTATTTGTTATTTTCAAACAGATTCCCTGACTGCGATGAGCCTTACCCCAGAATTGTGGACATCAGCCTGTCTGGAGGAAGCACAGAAGAGACCCCTTTAGCAGTGCAGAGAGATTACGGCTTTTGGTGTCCCAGAGAACTTAAAATTGACCCCGATTTAGGTTACTCCTTTTTGGGAGTACGAGACTGTTCCCCGCCTTGCCCACACATGTACTTTCGCAGGGAGGAACTCTCCTTTGCCCGTTACTTTATTGGTGTCATTTCTATAGTTTGCCTCTCTGCCACTCTATTTACCTTCTTGACATTTCTAATTGATGTCACAAGATTTCGGTACCCAGAGCGACCAATCATATTTTACGCTGTCTGTTACATGATGGTATCACTGATCTTCTTCATTGGATTTTTACTAGAAGACAAAGTGGCTTGTAACGCCTCCAGCCCTGGCCAGTACAAAGCATCTACAGTGACTCAGGGGTCTCATAACAAAGCCTGTACCATTCTCTTTATGGTACTCTATTTCTTTACCATGGCTGGCAGCGTTTGGTGGGTCATCCTTACCATCACCTGGTTTCTAGCAGCTGTCCCCAAATGGGGAAGTGAAGCTATTGAGAAGAAAGCCTTGTTGTTCCATGCCAGCGCTTGGGGCATCCCTGGGACCCTCACTATCATTCTGCTCGCCATGAATAAAATTGAAGGAGACAACATCAGTGGGGTTTGTTTTGTTGGCCTATATGATGTCCATGCCTTAAGATATTTTGTTCTGGCCCCACTTTGCCTGGACGTTGTAGTGGGGGTGTCTCTATTGCTTGCCGGGATCATTTCCTTGAACAGAGTTCGGATTGAAATACCCTTGGAGAAAGAGAACCAAGATAAACTTGTGAAGTTCATGATCCGTATTGGAGTGTTTAGTGTTCTTTATCTTGTCCCGCTGTTGGTGGTAATTGGCTGCTATTTCTATGAACAAGCTTATCGAGGGGTCTGGGAGACAACCTGGATTCAGGAACGCTGCAAAGAATATCACATTCCCTGTCCGTATAAGGTAAGGGTTATGCTAAAGGATGGCTGTGTATTTTGTGGCTATCCCACTGATTATTTTAATGCTGACAGGCTAAAGGTTCCCATAGACAAATGTCCAATCTACCTAAGAACCGCCTAGCCCGTTCTTTCATTCAATCAATTTGAGATCACAAAATGAATGGGTCAGACAGAAACTTCTCAAGATAAAAAACACTGCTTGGAAAATGTGGTCTTTAGACATTAGATATCTCAAATCTATCTAATGTCTGCCTAGTGCAGGGATGCCCAACCCGCGGGCTGCAAGCTAATGCGGCCCCCAGTGTTGGCTGGGTTGGGCACCCCTGGCCTAGTGTATGGCCAGCTTAAAGCCTTTTCATTTTACCAATATGATGCACAGTGCATTTAAGCCTGTATTATCTGCCTACAGCATGTACATGTGACTTTCTTGACTCTTCTAAATCCAGCTCCATTGACTGCAGACACACACATAGTAAATTGTCTTTCCTAAACATAAACACTAGAAAATAAAGCAATTTAACCTGTTTTTATGCTTGTGAAGGTTCTCATTCATCCAGGTCATGGTATATCTGTTGTATTCAATTAGATCAACTGGACTTGAAGTTTAGTTCTTGAAGACGTTTCGCTAGTCATCCGACTGGCTTTCTCAATTCAGAATGACTTGTACAAGAATCTGTGGCAATTATGTACCCTGGAAAATCCCAATTAGCATTCACAGCCAGGTGTTAAGGGTGTGATTGGATAGTGGCTAAGAGGTGTTATAGGAACGCCCAGAGTAAGGTGTCAAAACAGCATTGTACATGGCAGACAGTTGGTGTCGAACCCCCCCACCTCTATTTAGGCTTGGTTTCTTTATTTTCACATAAATGGCCTCCTTGACACCTCTCTTGAACCAGTCACGTTCCTTTGCCAATATGTTAACATTACAATCTTCAAAGGTATGTCCTTTTTCTTTAAGATGCAGGTACACGGCTGAGTCCTGACCCGAGGAATTGGCTCTTCTGTGCTGGGCCATACGTTGATGCAGTTGCTGTTTGGTCTCCCCCACATACAAATCAGAGCATTCTTCACTGCACTGCGTATATGATGTCGCTTTTCTTGTGTTTGGGTATCGGGTCTTTGGGATGTACCAATTGCTGCCTCAGTGTGTTGTTCGGTTTAAAGCAGACAGGGATACGGTGTTTTGTTTGGCCCGTATGGCCAATATAGTGTTACTCACATGCAACGTTAGTAGCTTGTACACTATTATCCCACAACAGCAAGGGATCGAGTTATGCAGGAGGGCTTTGACTGCCCATGGCCACACCCAACCACCTATTGAGTTTCTTATGGACCTGCTGGAGATTACATTGGGTCAGAACTATTTCAGATTTGAGAGCAGTTTTTTCCCTCCTTTGCCAATTTGTTTATGGAAGACTATGAGAAGAGATGCATCTTTCTCACATATAGAGCGCATTTTTCAGAGATACATAGATGATCACTTTATTGTGTGGGAAGGCGATGAAGCTACAGATGGTTACACAATTAAATAACCTATCCTCTCCGGTCAAGCTAACTGCCCTGTTAGCTCTGATTAGGTCGATGGATAAAAATACTATTCTACATGCGGCTAGCTATCATCTTGTGGCCCAAAAAAATGGTATTGTCTACTCGCAATTTCTAAGGGTACTATATAATAACTCTGACCCAGATAAAACACGGGAACAGTTAGACATCATGGAGAACAAATTTATCCAACAAGGCTATAGAAGGGGTGCTGTAAAAGCCCAGAGAGAAAGAGAGCCATTTGTACATATGAACAGGCCAGTATAGAAGGCAAAAAGGTGCCCTCTACCAAGGAGCTTATACCGTATAGCCTACAGTTCTCGGGAAACAGTAGGGCCATAAGACAATGTGTCAGGGACAATTGGGACATATTGAGTAAGGATAATAGCCTCCCGTTTCAGAATAGCTTCCCCATAGGAAAGGTAAAAACCTTCGGAACCTATTGGTTAGGACGGATCTAAGATCCATACCTAGAACCAATGAGCTTAATTGTTTTGTTTGGTGATGAGGGGGGGGGGGGGGGTGATGGGAGTTGTGGGAGGTGTTGTATTTTTAAGGAAGTGATGTGTATTATGACGCTATGCCTGACAAGGGTCACAAGATGGCCGAAACGCGTTGCAGCGTTTTTTAGCTTGTATTAATAAAAGTTTTAAGTTTTAGAAAAAGACTTCTGGAATGCACTTTATCCTACAGAAGTTTAGAAATATATATAGTTTTACCTTAAATGTGTAAAAGTGTCTTTAAGAGAGATTGAAATTTACAAGCTGGCTATTTGTCAGAACTTGTCTGGGATTCCTTGTTATTCATTAACAAAAATTCACTGTTAAAGTGTATCGAATCTTAATGGGATTTGGTGAAGCTTGTTATGTGCTTGGCTGGTGTTGGAAAAATGCTAATATTCTAATTTACTAGCAAATTAAACCTGCTTATTGCCTGCTTTTGGTTTTTAATATAGTGGAATGTTAAAGTGTTAGTTAAACATAGAATGGTTTTTTGCAACTGGTGAATTGTACATAGGGTATCGTAAAAGATTAATGCACTTTAAAACACTAAACTTAGCTGATTTAACACTTAAAGGGGAACAATGGTCCCAGTAAAACCAGTACCAGTAATCATAAACAGCCATGTCCTTAATTGACTCCTAGATGTCCATCCTATGAGCTACACAGACCTGACAATCTTTCATTATTACATTAGAAAGTTAAAGGGTGGGAAGATCTTTTTCTGCGCTCAGAATCGAAGAGTGCGTTAAGCACATGCGCAGTGCATTGAGATTTAAAAGACATCAAGAAGAGTGAACCTTGCCTGTGAAATGATGGGCGTTTCATTAGAATAGACTCGTATCACGATAGACCTCTGATTGACAGGCTTGTTTACCAATAGAAGGCCACCATTTCTGATGGAATGCTATAGTTTCCCTTTTTTTATGCAATGCCAATAAATAAACATCTGTAATTTACAGATAAAGGATTAACAATGATTACAATGGCTGTTCCAGTTTACCGAGGCTCACTACTCAAGCATCTGTCTGCCTGGCACACATTGACCAATAAGGAGTCCACCCCCCATCAGTAAATTAGTGCCAAGGCGAGTGTGAAAAGGTTCCCTTTACTTTGTGCCAACACCACATCTCTTAAGGCTAGCACAATCCTAAACCATCGAAACCAACTGAGAATTTGGTTTCAACATTGAATGTTGAAAGATTATTTTTGATTGGTTACAATGGTTTGCTAAACGTCTATAATTTTAGCTGGCTTGATTTCCATAGATCTCCCACAAGCAAACGGGTAATTTTTAATTATTTGCAGAATTGCTTTACATGTATGCCAGTCAGCTATGTATCTGCACTCATAGCTCATATAAACTAGAGGGAACATAACTGCCAGCTAGGCGAATGTATATTTAATTGTGTCCTGGGGGAAGGGGCAAGTGTAAATCCCAGAGTGTAATTATTGTCATGAAATATCTTCATATGATCCATCCTCTGTTCCTGCAGATTCTCATTATGGCTGATGACATCCTGTTTTTTCCCCAGAAGGGCCTGATATATTAAGTTAATGCATTCAGCTCTCTGACATGTTTTTACAAAAGACACCATTGTATAGTGAATGGCAACGAGCGTTTGTGGTTACATTTATTACAGAGAGAATCTGTATTTTTTTGTGTGAAACAAATTAAATGTTGGTCAATAATAGAAACGTAACAAAAAATAAGGATATGATGGCTACGCTAAGGTGACTTCTACACGGTTCCATATATTTGGCACTTAAATTGGACAGATATCATCTACCTTCCATCTTGTCAGTTTTATCAATTTAAAGAGGGATCAGACCGGCTACATCATTACATTGATGGGGGAGCAATGGCAGCATAGCTTTGTCCTCCATTTACCAGAAAAAAATTGAGGTTCAATGAATTCTTGATCAGATTTTTGATTGGTTGTACCTTCCATCTATGTGTGTATGGCTAGCACATCATATAAAGTGGTTGGTTTATTTGGGTGACCTCTACAAACTCACCCTTTGCGTTTTCTTAGAATAATTTTTTTTGAGCACAGGGGGTAGGTCTTAATCAAAGTACAATCTTTCCAAAGACAATTGACGGTTGTAAAGGCAGGCTGCTTGGCAGTGGCCAGGCGGCCTGCTCTGTTTAAATGGAGAAGGAAAGTGGAACAATCAGGAATGTAGGTGAACTTTAAGATCACTATGCGACATGGTTAAATGTTTTGACTGGATGGATCACTTAAAGGTGTTATTACGAGCCTGTGCACATGTTAGTGGTCTGCAGATGCCGTGGTTTGTAGTTGTCAAAGGCAAACAATTATCTAACAACTATATATCTTAAAGATTTTTGTTATTGTGTAAATTGTGTATTGTTAAAGTTTGGGTGAGTGTGTATACAAAGGTAGGTCTGAGCATGTGCATTTGTGGAAAAGGAGGAGATTTGTTTGGGTGTGTGTGCATGCGTTTGTCTGCCTGTAGGAGAAATAAAGTCTTTCTGTGTGTGTGTTGGGAGTTAATTACAGTCTTTCAGATGGGGAGATAGGAAGGGCAGGCTGAGCAGTTATTAGGGAATGTTGTCCCTAGGCTGGTATAATTTTAATGAATTTGGACACCGGCCAGGCCCAGGAGACTGTGCGGAGTAAATCTGATCCTCTGATGGTAAGATAAGAAGGTACAGTGAGTTGGTACAATAACCCTTTAGTCGTTCCCTGTACAGAGCCTAGAACACACTGCTTTTGTGTAGATCTCCGACATCGATGGTTTTATTAATAAAATTAACATTTAAGAAAGATATTTTCTTGTGAAACCGCAATTCTGTTGGCTTTAGCATATTTTAAGGAACATTTGCAATGTAAATTATTCACAAATGTAATTCTTATGGGGCGTTTCTATTGTTCAGTGCAGCTTTGAAGTTACCGTCCATTTGAAATGCTAGACACAGGATTAAAGGGCAAGTAAAGCTGGGTACGCATATGAACGAGAAAGGGACGATTCAGTGGTAGTCAGTGGAGTCGGGCCTTTCTCGGCAACGTGTGTACGGCATGAACAAGCCTGGGCCCCATATATCATAATATGTTTTTGTTTCAATTTTATGCATAAAAGTGAAAAGCCTTCCAACCACGTCAAGGTAACCCCAGTATGGAAGGTCCTAACAGTTTACCTTGGGTCATTTATCTGGGCTGACACTCCCTGCTTGGTTGCATTTTCGTGGGAAGGTTGTCTCCCTAACCTTGGCATTGGATTAGTATGTAAGGCTATCACTTCCCCCCGCCTACTGGCTTGTAACAAGGAGGGAAGAGGCCTGCCATCTAATGCAAGCTAATGAGGTACCTTGAGGTGGTTGGAAGGATTTTCAGTTTAATGCATAAAATTGTAACTAAAACCCCCCATGTTTTTACTGTTTGCACTAGCATAGATAATATGATATACGGGGCCCAGGAATGTGCATTGATCATCTTTTCTAGTCCTGTTGGAGTACCTCAACTACATATTCTTCTTTGCATAACTATATTGTTTGGAGGATATTAATACCATAGAATTAGTTTATTTATAGTTGAGATTATTTTGTTAAAGAAAAGGCCACCCTTCCTCCCTCTCCCATTAAAGAACCCAGGGTGTTCGCCTGAACCACTAGCCAGGATCGTTCTGGGTAAATCTCCTGAACGTGATTTGATATTGCGTTTGCATGTGGGGGTAAATCCCGAAAAGTGATTTGCTCACAGCGTGATTTTAACACCCGCCAGGAGCTGGCATTAAAATCTAGTACTGAAATTAGTGCAAACCGGATATTGAATCGCGTCCACCGGCTGCAGGGGTGTCTTTTCCAATTCCCACGCAGCCGGCGCAAGGAAGGAGTTAAAGCAAAGCCATAGTGTAACTTTAACTCCAAAATAGATTGTTACGGCTCTCGGTAAATGAGCTGTGTGTGCATTGGTCTGTTTCTGCACAAAATAAAAGTGGGATTACCCCATTCTGCTCAGAAGATGTGTGTGGTGTGATGTGCGGTTGTTGATTTAGGATGATTTAGAATATCAATCTACAAACATACATATATCACTGTAAAAGAATCAGTTAAAGGGCATGTCCACCCATAAATTAAATGTTTACCTTAGTAAAGTTTTACTAACCTGCCCAAAAATGCAGCTATCTATACTTACAAGATCTGGTCCCGCCTCCTGGTACGCTCTTGTCGCTGTGTCTGCAACTTTGGGAAAGGTAACTAAAACGTTACTGGGGTTTGGGGAGTCCAGCACCTATATCTAAATTTTAATTTATTGGTGGACATGCCTTTTAAGGAATAATGCAAAACCACAATATGTAGGTTTGTTTTACATACAGGTAACTAAATGTTAATGTAATTAACATTTAGCTTCATGTAAATGTTAAAGCGGCATTTAGAAGTGCTAAATGTATTCATTTTTTGTCCAGACCATTTTTGATGCAGCAGAATTCCATTACACCAGAATGATTTGTATTGAGTAGGTTGCATCTATCTGAAACTTTTATTTATTAGGAAGAGCTCATGGGATTCTTCTGACAGACTCCTGTAGATAGGTAATATAACAAACCATGTATTTAGACTAAAGGTAAAATCAAATCTTGTTTTTCATACCCATGTGTTAATGTTTATTTGTTAAAGTTGACATCTTTACTAGAACAGATATAGACCATTTTAAGGAAATACTGTAAGCTTGAGTAACTAGGAATTCTGTAGGACTCTGACACTGCTAACAGTAGGCTTCAGGTGTAATTTTTTTAGTTGAAAATGGGTAGTCTTTTAATGCATGCCAAAGCCTCCATGAATATAAGACCAAAGAATCTGGAATACTTTTAAATCTTACCATTTGCTTAAAGGGTATCTCCACCCTATATCAACTTTTTTGCTACAATGTAGGACACCCCTGCCCACCCCAATTGCTATATTAGTTTAGCAAAAAAGATTCAGAACTGTGCTTACAGCCCCTTGCCTGTGGTGCAATGCTGCGACTCACTGCTGCTTGAACTAGCAAACAGGGGCTGAACCAGCAGCCATGTCTGTGATTGGCTGAGATATATACACAAAAGGGGAGCTGTGGGAGCACTCCTATGGCAAAATTACTTTATAACAAATAGTGGAAGTGCTACTGATTGACCAAAACATTAGAACAAACAAGAAAATAAATGATCAATGCACATTCCTGGGCCCCATATATCATACTATCTATGCTAGTGCAAACAGTAAAAACATGGGGGTTTTTTGTTACAATTTTATGCATAAAAGTGAAAAGCCTTCCAACCACGTCAAGGTAACCCCAGTATGGAAGGTCCTAACAGTTTACCTTGGGTCATTTATCTGGGCTGACACTCCCTGCTTGGTTGCATTTTCGTGGGAAGGTTGTCTCCCTGACCTTGCATCGGATTAGTATTACAGGCTATCACTTCCCCCCCGCCTACTGGCTTTTAAGATTGACCAAGCTTCCATGTGATCAGGGAGACAACCTTCCCACGAAAATGCAACCAAGCAGGGAGGGTCAGCCCAGATAAATGACCCAAGGTAAACTGTTAGGACCTTGACGTGGTTGGAAGGCTTTTCACTTTTATGCATAAAATTGTAACAAAAAACCCCCATGTTTTTACTGTTTGCACTAGCATAGAATTATGATATATGGGGCCCAGGAATGTGCATGATCATTTCTTTTCTTGTTTGTTCTAAGGTTTTGGTCAGATCAGTAGCACTTCCACTATTTGTTATAAAGTAATTTTGCCACAGGAGTGCTCCCACAGCCCCCTTTTGTGTATATATTGTAGCAGAGTTTCTCTGCAGGAAGATTGACCAAGCTTCCATGTGGTAGTAGCACCCCCATCATGTCCCTTTAATTGGAGGTCTTATGCCTTGAATACTAGCATTAGATGAAAGGCCTCTTCCCTCCTTGTTAAAAGCCAGTAGGCGGGGGGAAGTGATAGCCTGTAATACTAATCCGATGCAAGGTCAGGGAGACAACCTTTCCATGAAAATGCAACCAAGCAGGGAGTGTCAGCCCAGATAAATGACCCAAGGTAAACTGTTAGGACCTTCCATACTGGGGTTGCCTTGACGTGGTTGGAAGGCTTTTCACTTTTATGCATAAAATTGTAACAACCCCCCCCATGTTTTTACTGTTTGCACTAGCATAGATATTATGATATATGGGGCCCAGGAATGTGCATTGATCATTTCTTTTCTTGTTTGTTGTGATTGGCTGAGAGGCAGCCAATCACAGACGTGGCTGCCATCAATGGAAAGTGCCACGGAAACGAAAGGACGGTAAGTACAGTTCTAAATATTGACTAAAATGATGATGCAGTTGGGTGTAACAGGCTTTTCTACCTCACACTGGCTTTTTTTCATCATATTTTTTCCATCAGAACCCTAAAACTAGCACAGGGGCAAATGCTAAGAAAATTAAACACCTCAGAGGAGCCACTAAAACTTGTGGAAATCCGGACTGGGCTTTTGTCAAAACTGGAAAAAGGAAAGAAAATAACACCAAAATTACCCATCCCTTATGCAGATATATATCATATACCTGCATCTTAAGGAAAAGGATCATATATTTAAAGATTGTTATGTCAACGTACGATCAGGTTTTGGTTCAAAAGAGGTGTAAAGGTCATTTATGTGAAAATAAAGAAGCCAAGCCTAAATAGAGGTGGGGGGAGTTCAACAATATTTTTCTGCCATGTACAATGTTGTAAGCTACAATGCAATCAACATATTGCATTCAGGAGTTTTCTAACACCTTGCTTTAATATGCTGATTTGGACATTCCAGGGTATTTTTTGCCAACAGATTCTTGTATAAATCATTCTGAACTGAGAAAGCCAGTCGGATGACTAGCAAAACATCTTCAAGAACTAAACTTTAAGTCCAGTTGATTTAACTGAATACCACAGATTTACTATGACCTGGATGAATGAGATTCTTCACAAGAATAAGAAAATCATTTAAACACACATAAGAGTATCAGATATTACCTGGGTTCTTTTAGAGCATCAAAGACATTAAATTTTAGATTTAGCATTGCAAAAGGTAGACGGTGTGTGCAATAATACAACCCCCCCCCCAGAAAATTATGTAGCAAATATTGAAAAACAGTACAATACAAACAGTGTTTCAAAATAAAAGGGATAAAAAGATGCACAGACCCTAATTACTCACTAGAAGTCTTTTTTTTGCCTTCCTCTGGACCAAATGTTAGGCAGTGTATGTGGGTATTGCTGAGTACTGTAGGTTGGACTTGATAGACATATGTCTTTATCTAACCATAAATACTGTACTATACTATACTAAAATGTTTTTTAAGCCCCTTGTTGTAAAATTCCCTCTTCTTGGCTATGCATATGATCCAGGACCTGTCTCTATGTATTCCATTCCAGCCAAGTTTCTGTACCATCTCTATAAATATAATTCAATAGATTATATATACACTTCAATTACATATTCTTATTTGTTATGAATTATGGATTAAATTGATACCAAAGATGGAAAGGGTCAGGGTAATATAATCCCAGTACAATTTCTTCATAATCAAAAAACAAGATGTGTGGCATAATTTTAAACTTTGATATAAAAGCAGTGTCTCACCTCTCATTTTGATGTGGGTGCTGTAAGATTTAACTTTCTATGGGGTCTGTGTTTTATTTCCCAGCATTCCAGTATCACACAGTGTGGTCCATTACTGTATGTCTTTGTGCAAGACAAATTCTAAACTACTACAGAAACTTTTATTAGCAGGTCACACTAGTTATTTCTAACCAATCCTGTTACCGCACCTATTAGAAGGGGAGCATGTGACTGACATCAGGAGGTGTTACCAGACAGTATACACATATATAGACATAAACATATACACAGTTATCGTATTCAATTATTCAGGGGATTACATTTACTTTAATGCCATTTACTGGAGAGGTCATTTATAGTTTATTGTTATTCATGGTTAAAAACTGGTGTGAAAAGTGTATTTTGTTGATTCTTTTCACTTTAATAATACCATTTAAAGCTCAGAATGAAAGATATTAATACCATAGAATAATAGTTTATTTATAGTTGAGATTATTTTGTTAAAGAAAAGGCCACCCTTCCTCCCTCTCCCCCATTAAAGAACCCAGGGTGTTCGCCTGAACCACTAGCCGCTATCGTTCTGGGTAAATCTCCTGAACGTGATTTGATAATGCGTTTGCATGTGGGGGTAAATCCCGAAAAGTGATTTGCTCACAGCGTGATTTTAACACCCGCCAGGAGCTGGCATTAAAATCTAGTACTGAAATTAGTGCAAACCGGATATTGAATCGCGTCCACCGGCTGCAGGGGTGTCTTTTCCAATTCCCACGCAGCCGGCGCAAGGAAGGAGTTAAAGCAAAGCCATTAGTGTAACTTTAACTCCAAAATAGATTGTTACGGCTCTCGGTAAATGAGCCTGTGTGTGCATTGGTCTGTTTCTGCACAAATAAAAGTGGGATTACCCCATTCTGCTCAGAAGATGTGTGTGGTGTGATGTGCGGTTGTCTGATTTAGGATGATTTAGAATATCAATCTACAAACATACATATATCACTGTAAAAGAATCAGTTAAAGGGCATGTCCACCCATAAATTAAATGTTTACCCTTAGTAAAGTTTTACTAACCTTGCCCAAAAATGCAGCTATCTATACTTACAAGATCTGGTCCCTCGCCTGGTACCGCTTTCTTGTCGCTGCTGTCTGCAACTTTGGGAAAGGTAACTAAAACGTTACTGGGGTTTGGGGAGTCCAGCACCTATATCTAAAATTTTAATTTATTGGTGGACATGCCTTTTAAGGAATAATGCAAAACCACAATATGTAGGTTTGTTTTACATACAGGTAACTAAATGTTAATGTAATTAACATTCTAGCTTCATGTAAATGTTAAAGCGGCATTTAGAAGTGCTAAATGCTATTCATTTTTTGTCCAGACCATTTTTGATGCAGCAGAATTCCATTACACCAGAATGATTTGTATTGAGTAGGTTGCATCTATCTGAAACTTTTATTTATTAGGAAGAGCTCATGGGATTCTTCTGACAGACTCCTGTAGATAGGTAATATAACACACCATGTTATTTAGACTAAAGGTAAAATCAAATCTTGTTTTTTCATACCCATGTGTTAATGTTTATTTGTTAAAGTTGACATCTTTACTAGAACAGATATAGACCATTTTAAAGAAATACTGTAAGCTTGTGTAACTAGGAATTCTGTAGGACTCTGACACTGTTAAAAGTAGGCTTCAGGTGTAATTTTAGTTGAAACTAATGGATAGTCTCTTAATGCATGCCAAAGCCTCCATGAATATAAGACCAAAGAATCTGGAATACTTTTAAATCTTACCATTTGCTTAAAGGGTATCTCCACCCTATATCAAAACTTTTGCCACAAAGTAGGACACCCCTGACCACCCCCAATCACTATATTAGTTTAGCAAAATAAGATTTAGAACTGTGCTTACAGCCCCTCGCTCCTGCGGTGCACTAATGCCATTCACTGCTTGCTGGAACTAGCAAACAGGGGCTGAACCAGCAGCCACATCTGTGATTAGCTGAGAGGCAGCCAATCACAGATGTGCCTGCCGTCAATGGAAAGTGCAATGGAAACGAAGAACGGTAAGTACAGTTCTGAATATTGACTAAAATGATAATGCAGTTGGGTGCGGGCAGCGATAGCCTACACTACAGCAAGTGTTTTATGCTACGTGCAAGGAGAGCCAAGGAGGGATCCGCTGGTGGAAGTGAGGGGGGAAAGGGCTCCCCTGCCCTTGCCACTAAGCTTTAAGAAGACAAGGAGGAGGCAGAAACCTTTTGGACATGAAGACAGCTACTACCCTTCACGTTCCTGGACTTTGGACAAGCACCGCAGGAGCAGAGATGTAGGGTAAGGGTTTTTTTTTCAATAGATTTTTATTGTTTTTTTGCATTATTGTAAGTATAAGTATTACAGTAAAGATATATTTTATCTTATAATATTTTATAATAAAATAGATGAATAAAATAATGGTTGGGTAAGGTTGTTTTTTAAACTATACAGAGGGACCACTAGTGGGTTATATTTTAGTTTGGGGAAGTGGACATGCCCTTTAAAAAAACATCGCTATCATTTCTGTTGTTGAATTCCAAATGAATGTTAGCAAATATGAGGCATATTAAAAAAAAAGGTCCCATATCTGTTAAAGTCAAAAATATTTTTAAAAAAATGAAACTTTTTCATAATTTTAAAAGGAGCAGTTTTTGGCTTTGACCTGAATTTTCCAAAGTAGAATTGGAATTCCCAATGATAAACTGGCAAAATGTAATAATTTACCAGACCTGACAAACAGTAGACAACAGTAGACAAGTTCCACCAAAAGGCATTGGACAAATATATCAGAACATTGAACATTGCTTTCAAATTTTACTTTAATTGGCTCACTGTTTAAAGTTATACATTCAGAATTGTGGGAGTTAATGGGTAAAGTGTATAGTCAGAATTTTTACCCCCATTACATTGCCATGCACATTTACTTTTCTGTATTTCAGTAAAAACAAACCACATGCAATACATGCTGAGAATAATGAAACATGCATTGGGAAAACTGACTGCATTGTACAGTATATTATATGGAATACAGACAATTTATTTGAAAAAAAAACAAAAATTGGGTTTACACTAATGATGGAACACGTTTTTTGGGTGCATGTAGCGTTACACCACTACTACTACCATAAAGATTATGAATCTGCCCAGAGCAAAAAAAACACGTAAAATAATCTGTTTTTTGGTCGAATTATGCCCTTTAAATGTAAGACGCGATTCCAACATGAAGCTGAAATGCATGGTGGAACACAAATGACTTCCTGTTCCTGTTTGATAGAACCAGTAAAAAAGAAATGGTATAAGAGATTCAATAAAAATTGTTATCATTAAAAAGGTGCTCATTTTGCCCCAGATTTTAGCTTTTAAATGTTAAATAAGATCTGATTGGTTGGGACAAAATTAGCAGAGATAAGCAGCGAAACACCTCTCTTTGAAACACCTAAGCAGGGCCCCTTGCATATGGTTAGCCAGTGTGGGTTCTAAGCTTATTATTTAAAGGCACAGTACAACTTAATGAATTTTTAAAGGTAAACTTGATTTTATTGCATACTGCACTTTACTCATATACCCTAAATGGTAATTTAAAAAAGTGGTCACTCTTATATATTACTTATTATATATTAATGTAGATAATAACTTTTAAAAACAACTGATCCTAATTCCTTTTATATTCTTTTTTATCTTTTTATGTTATTTCAGTGTAACCAAAACAAAATACTTTTTACTTTTCTGTGAAAATACTTATGGAGTTCTGCTACACGAATACTCACCACTGGTGCTAGAAACTGTTTTTTCACTAAAGTAAATTAAAGTTAGAGAAATAATTTCTGTATGCACGGGGTACTCAATCTGTGTTTTTCAGCTTCTTATATTTTACATGGATGGATCATAAATATTTGATTTCCTGGTTAAAAACTGCCTTTTTTCATATCCAACACCTTGGTAAAGTGTGGGGAAATGTGTCTGGATATCTAGTACTGTGTACTGTTGCTACTTGATGAGTCTTTATCCGGTACTGTTATGTATTCCACATACTGTAAATTATAGTTGCCCAACTCACAGCCCATGGGATTCATGTGGCCCTATGGAAAAAATGTGCAGCCCATGGGACTATTTCAGTGGGCGGGGCTAGGTGTGGGAGTAAGTTGTGTAAAGATGGGCTAGGGGTGGAGCTGGGCAGATCAGGGGTGGAGTCACACTTAGTGCCTGGTCATTCATTGAAGTGCTGCTAGTGGGACCCCAATGGCAGGCAGGTATGTCAGTGAACCATACAATGTAACACAAAACATGCATTGTTGCATGGTTTACTAAATATATATTAAGGGTTATATAGAACATATAAAAAATAACTACATGTTTGCTTTTACTGAATCAGTAAAGTGCATATCTGATTGGTATTTCTAGTATCTCAGGGTTGCTAGACTTTGGCGGACTCTTGATTTCCCCCCAAAATGTTCTCATATTTCTTTATTTGTGAGGTTTTTTTTAGCAATCTTGGTGAAAATTAGGATGGTTGTACTCTTGCACTGCAGATATTAATACGGTAATATATATAAGTAGTAATATATTAGTAGTGCTGTGATTAGAATAATACATAACTACTGGTAATGCTATTAAATAATTCTGTACAGCTCTATGTCTTCATATTAAACACACCATTCCTTCTTACCCTAAGGAAATACATTGTGTATAGAAATGATTATCCAAAGTACAAGGACCCCCAGCCCATTTTTACTTTCTGTACTATTCTTATGGTTTACTTTGAATTCATGATATTGAATAAAAGTTGATTAACCTCCGATCTTGTCTAGTTAAATGTAAAGATCAAAGAATAAAGCTAGACTTTGAAGGCTCATTGATATGCCTTTATTATTAATACCCTTATCCAAAGGCCAAGTTATTACATTTGAATGCCTGTCGTTACCTATACTTCATATGTATTGGATGTATTCATCCAAGACATGCCACATGCAATAAACTGTAAATATATGTTAGATTGCATTAACACCTTACACACTAAGCATAGTAAGTCATATAATAAAACTATGATCATATTATTACCTGTGACCTCTATATATGAGTGTGCTAATGTTAAATGGGGTATATTCATCTTAAGAATTATATCTCCATCCTCTTGTGTTATTTAATCAAGAAACAGAAGAAGCGAGGAAAATATGTATTAGTATTATAAATGCATAAACTCTTAGAATCCTCTTGAGGATTAGAGTATTTAATCTTCTGATTCATTCATTTCCCTTGAAGATAGAACCATAAAGATGCATTTCTCTCCTGTAATAAAGATTAAAATTAGGTCATTGCTAAACATTTATAGACTTTAATTGTCTACAAAAGCCTATTGGGTTTAACATTTTATTGGTTGTAGGATGTATACTTATTTAATTCCTTTTTTGCAAATGAACAGATTTTAAATTGTAGGCATGCTTAAATAATCTGAATCTTTAATTAGAATATAATGTGTCCTGCATTAAAAAGAGAAAGAGCCAGACCTGGCTTGAATAACCATCTGAAAAGTGTTTTATTATACTTTTAACCTTTACTCTTTTAAATGTAAACAGTCACAGAAGACTGATAAAGGGAACCTGATTTAGCAGAACTCTCCAAAGGCAAATATTAGGAGGTTTTATAGCACTTGCAGGGTTATTCAATAAAAGTTCTTATCGTTTAAAATGGTGCTAAGCTAATTTTGCCCCAACCAATCAGATGTTAGCTTTCAAATGTTAAATAAGATCTGATTGGTTGGGGCAAAATTAGCACCATTTTAAACGATAAGAACATTTATTGAATAACCCTGTTGGTTTTTATTTTTTTTAAAAGTCTTCCAATCTGGACAGGTTTAATACCAAATATTCAAAATCAGTTTTGCAGCCCTGAGTAAATTCCGAACAGGATTTAATCCCTGTAGGACTTTGCTGATACTAAAAACACACTAAAAATGTATCAAAAATAAACCCACGCAGTCACCGTAAGCAAGAATTTAAAGTTGCACTAACTTAAGCCTTAGGCTTTCTTGCTATTTGGGATAAAATTTGCATTATTATATCACTCTATTCTAACAGGGAGAGGTGCAAGCAGATATCCCGTAGCAGATTTACCAGAGGCTGTACAAATCTCTCAGTATTTAATGGCAGCTACCAGCTCAGCCTTTGGTAAATAGGTTTGTGATGGCAGCGCGAGTGTCTTCTGGTACTCGGGCAGCTACCACACTTAATGTTGCACTAACCGATCGTTAATTGGTTAGCATGACTTTAAGAGCTGAAAGAGTGCTGCATTCCCAGATAAATTAGGCCATTAGAACAGTAACATGGGATAATTATTTTGCAATGCCTCCTGTGGAAATTATAGTGAGTGTTATCGATTATGATTGTGTTATTTGTACTAATTAGTTAGAAGTATTTTTGCATAAAAACACATTTATTTATTTAGGCTAATTAAATTTCCACACAGTCCAATATATGCTTTACAGGTTACACTGTCCCTTTGCAGAATATACCTATTTCTGATTTAGATAAAGAGAAGGTGTGGTCTCTGGGTTTAAAATAATTTGGCCAACTTTTATTTATTCTTAGAGAAGAGCAGACTTTTAACAGTATGCAGCAACATAATGGAAATAAAGCATGTATGCAGTTTAAATACAATTGGATGTACACTTTTTTTGGTTGGTGAGCCATCAGGCAAAAATTTCAAAGACTTCAACCCTTCTCCTTATAGAGGGCACTATCCCCAGTGGGGCCTATTTTTTTGTTAACTTTTGCAATTGTACTGGCAATTAAAGTTCATTGATGGCAAATACCTGAGAGTATGTGGGAATAAATAATGAATAAGTTAATCACAAGCCCCTTTGCAGATAAACTTCCGCCCAAGCCATGCTCTCACTCAGGGAGATTCAATAAAAGTTCTTATAGTTAAAAATTATGCTAATTTTGCCCCAACCAATCAGATTTTATCATTAGAAAGCTAACATCTGATTGGTTGGGGCAAAATTAGCATGATTTTTAAGGATAAGAACTTTTATTGAATCTCCCTGAATGTGTCTTAAAATAAACAAGCAAGTATATATTTTAAGAAAACCACTTAACCCATTATGTCCTGTCATTCTATGTATATAATACTATACAGGATAATGGGATATAAGGGGTTAATACATACATCTGAACCCTTGCTTAACTATTGTTGTGTGTTTTTCCTCACCATATGTAATCTTTAAAGAAGTTTGTCTTTCACCTCTCACACCTAATTATAGCTTATGAAATAGCTAAATATATGGTATGATATATTTATATGAACTGTAATAAATCACTTCATTTCATTACATTCACCTGGGTTCTTAAACACCATCCGTATGTTTGAAATGAACAACAAGTTTCTTTATTCAATCATAATAGAAAATGTAAAAGCATACTCATTTATATTCAACTTCACTTAAATAACATTTATCCAGGATTAAAAAGAAAATTTGACAGATCTTCTAATTGACTGGAATCAAGAGCCGTGCACAATAAATAAACTACTCGTTCTGGTATTTTTCATCCTGATAATTTAATTTTAAGGTATGTACTGAATAAATTATAAGTTTTCTAAGTTAATGTACTGCATGTATTTTATTACGTACTCAATAATTATCTAAAGGGCTGTGTAACAAAGCGCAACTTTTAAGAAGGTAAAACTGGGTAAACATAAATTATGTACTGTAATTTTTCCTTTTATTCAAATGGATTGAAATAACAAAACGTTAAGGGCTGGTAGGCATGGCTTATTGTACATTGCCCGTAATCAGATTATTTAAATAGATTGCCTGTGGATCTAAAGGACTATCAACAGTCATTTGATGATGACTAGGGATGGGCAAAAGTGCTAAAATCCGTTCCGCCTGCGGATTTGCGAAAAATGAGAAAATCCGCAGGCAAACCCATTAAAGTCAATGGGAGAAAAAATCCACACAGATCCGCCTAAAAATGAGGTAAAATAACAATGGTAACTTACTGTAAATGGCTCTGGGACCTGGGAAATGGTCCAGGGAACACTTCCTTGCGGGAAGAACAGAAAAAAACCTCGAAGTAGCGAGTATGTGCACAACTTCCAGTTTTCTGTGGGCCATTTTCGATAATCCTTGAACACCCGAATTTTAGAATCCTCTAATGTGCAAGGATACAATTGTGATCGTCCATTTTTTGCAATACCTTTTCTTGGCGACCGGTAGCTGCCTTAGTGGTTCCCTCTATGCTTAGCCTCCAAGCATCCAATTTGTAGAAAAAACATATCAAGGTGAGGAACCAAATAAGGACTTCATGCAACTCAAATGCGTGAAATTGCTTTTGCTTATTTATTGAATATACACAACATGTTTCGGGCAGCACGGTCCTTTATCAAGTGTGATTGTGATCACACATTTACCAATCATATTTGAATATTATATTCATATCTAAATGGTTAATGTGTGATCCAACCACAATTGGATTTGGTCCTTCAGCAAACCTTAAGAGGTGCAAACCCCCGTGGAACTCAGAAGTTATTGGAGTCATGGCAAAAGAAAGAAGAGGGAAGAAAGAAGACTTCGAATCAAAAGGGTTGTGTCGCCAGTGAAATCACCTTGCATTGGCGACATCAGTGGAGTAGGTGTCGCTGGCAATCTCAGAGAAGAAGCTGGACCCCCTATCAGAAAGGCTCTTATTAGAGTCTCAGGGTCTTTTCTAAGAACCAATGGGGGTCCTGTATTCAAGCTGCAGGACCCCCCACAAAGGCACTTATCAATGTGCTGGGGAGGGGGTCCCAGTTCAAGCTGCAGGACCCCTTAAGCCCTTAAAGCCACTTGTTAGTACCACAAGGGCCAGGGAGTCCTGGTTTCGAGCTGCGGGACCCCTTAAGCCCCAAAAGGCAATTGTCAGTGCCACAAAGGCCCTTACAAGGGCACTTATAACTGCTGGGGAGGAGGGTCCCAGTTTCAAGGTGCAGGACCCCTTATGCCCCAAAAGTCCTTACTAGGACCACAATGATCCTTCTAAGGACCCGGGAGGGGGTCCAGGGCTGAGCTGTGGAACCCCCAAATGTCTGGCCTTATCGAACAGGCAAATTCGAGAATCATCAAACATTGGAGGATTCTCAAATTCATCCATTTAAGGGTCATCAAAAACAGCCCACGGAAAGACAGAAATAGTGCACGTGTGTGCTACTTCCATTTTTTTGCTGTTCTTCCCGCAGGGACGTGTTCCCTGGACCATTTCCCTGGACCCAGAGCTATTTTACAGTAAGTAAGACTGTTTAACTTAACGCTAGATATTTGTCAATGTTAACATTGGATTTCGCCATGGTGAAAATGAATGCCAAGAAAATTCACCTTTTTATAAATAGGCTGAAAATCCAAACATATTTGGAGCCATAGATAACTATGGCTCCAAATAACCCTATTCCTGTATAAATTTGACCGTAAGTGTAATTTAACAAGCACACCTAAAACAGGTTTTTAATTAGTTATTACTAGATAATAATCATAAACCCACATACAGTATATTAAATCAGATCTATATTTTAAATGAGCAATTATAGGGGAACTTATTTTAATCTACACAAAATAACAAAAAACATCAAGAGCAGGTCATGCTTTCTGCTGGCCATACACTGGCTCACGCTAAGGTTTCAACATTTGATTTGACATGAACTGAAATTGATAAAAGAGAGGCATAGAGAAATCCTTAAAACGTTTAGCAGTCAAACAACTATTTGTTAGTTATGGAATTATGTAATCTACTCAGGCTCATTTTTAGTTTTATTTCTTCTTTAAATATAAGACAGCTGGATTGTTAAACTTGAGTAAACAAGCCAGCACTATACACCTAATTTATCAAACCAAATAATTCCATTGGAGCTCAATAGTGTTTTTCATTTAACACAGTACATTTCTTACAGCTTTTGCCTTTGGTCCTAACAACAGGCAGACGTTGATATATAACTTGCTTAGTAATTATCTTTTTTTCCTCTTATACTGCTTATACTTGTTGCTCACTAGTACCGCAGAAGAAAGTGTTCCAGAAGTCAACAAATGTTCACCGGTGGCCTCTGGAATGCTCGGACCTGACTAAAAATGGTTCTCGTCGCATTTGCCCCCTTACAGATTCTGCCTGTCATCTTTTAAGATTTGAAGGCAATAATAATTTATGTCTATCCAGTCTAGTTATACGATGGGCAGGAGAAAAACTGTTTATACTGTACAATTTTTTATTCATTTGATTAATTGTAATCATTTACATTCAGATTACACTTCGTGTAATGAGAGCATGAAATATTCTATTTTTTTAAAAAATAAATTTAGACCAAGGTTAAGATATTTTAACACTTTCCTAAAGAAAATGAGGCAAAATTGGGTGCTGCACCTTTTGTTCCCAAACTCCCTTGTTTCTCTCATCTGGACACATCTTCATTTTGTGCAAGTCTTTCTAATTTTGATTAAAGGATCAATAAACCCTCAAAACGTAGTTATTAACAAAACTATTAATTCTCTGAGAGATAGGAGCATTTGGTTCTATCCCTCAATTTTACTAATGAAAAGTTGTGCACATTGTTGTTAAAAAGACAGACCAAAAAACAAAAATTGACTGGACTGTAGAGAAAGCTCTTTCTATATATATATATAAATATAGATTTTAACTATAACTTTTTTGTTGGATCTTTGTTTAGGAATCACATTGAAAAGCAATGTCATTTTAATCAACAATTTCTGAGCTGTAAGCCAGAAAAAATGTGTTTTATTTTCTGTATTTTATTTTCTTCTGTATCTTCCAAAGCAAATGATGATATGAAAATAGAATTACTGTATAGCTGTGAATATGAAGAACACAATTTGAGTGAATGGAATCCTGAAAATATATCCAACAGTGAAATAAGATTTACTAAAAGATGGAACTGTACTTTCTTTTTAGAAGAGTGGAATTTTGCGTGTTCTGACCATGTACAAAATGAATTAACTCTTTGTGATTTTAGTTTTATTCCTAACTTTAAAGTTTATCACAGAAAATGTACATACCTTTTGATTTTTATGTATTTAGGGATCAGCATATTTAGTGTTACTTTGTGCGAAGGACACATTGGAAAGTAATACACCATTAAATATTGAAGACAAGATGAGCCTGCTTGCCTCCTGTTTTATGATCTTAAGCCTGGTGTGTGCTCATCTAACTGTCAGAAAATATGTATCCTAGGAGCAAGAGCACTGATTGAAATTCTTTTAAGGACGAGCAAAAGAGACGATAAAGTTAGATTGCCCATACACATAACAATATCTTAACTTCCTAACATTTATTTAGTCTGGAGGATACCAAGACTTGTGACCTTCCACTACCAAGGTTTGCACAACATTTCAACAATAGTTATTTGTTGCTCTTCACAGCAACTATAAAACATGGTAAGCAAGTAACATTTTTATCTTCAAACAAGCAATCATACTTCCCACTGAAACTTTTCCAAGGACTGCTTGTCAAATATCTCTTACAGAGATAAAAAGAAATAATGAAGTTGTGTGACAAGACATCAGAGGCAGTTTATGATCGAAAAAGTGATATTTAATCACTAGAAGTTAGATTATTTTGGTATGCCAGTTTCACAGAAAAAGCAAAAGAAAAGTTATCTGATGAAACTACTAGCAAACTGAATCAGAGCCTACAAAATGAATGATCACTAAACGCTAGTTTTTTTTTTCCTCCATTCACTTTATGTCCATTATATAGTATCAATAATGTTGAATAAAAAGCAATTGTCAGACAAAACTCTTTAAAATTAGATTGTGTACATCCCATCAAAAATACACACAATTGCATGTTACTAAATATAATAAATAAATTTACATGGTTAAACAAACATAATCTAAGGGGGGCATTGACAATATACGTGCCAAAATATACAACCATTCATTAGTGGAATTTTGCTATTGTAAAATCTGTGAAACAAACTATGAATACATATAACAGCCAAGGTTTTGGGTCTTAGCAATTTACCCCATGGTCTGATGAACTCATCTTTCTCCCTTCCTAAAGGAGTAGACAATTATATAAATTGGGCATTTCGTCAAATGACAATTTTACATAACTAATTGCTTTCATTTATTTGTTATAACAACCCTTGTGTATGTAGTAGGGAAAGATTTAACATTTTAAGCACTATTATGAAAAATGTGTTATGTGCGTGTTCTCTATTATTTTCACAGATCCAATATTATTTTCACATTCACAGATCCAATGTTTTTTTTTTGACATTTTCAAACTCGGAACTTGTCATTGAAAAATCAAATATATTAGAAAATTCTGGAGTTGGTGTAGTAATTTAAACAGCAATTCTTACCTGACTGCGATCCCGAAATTCTGTAAATAGAGACGAGCAAAACTCAACTTAATTTGAATGTGCAAAGAGTTTTGTAAATGGTGCAAAATTAGTGAAAAATTACTAATGCACTAATTTGCCTCTATAACGGCCGATATAGCACCCGCCCATCTGATTTTGCAAGTAAATACTCGAAATTGCAGTCAAAAATGTAAAAAATTCTTGGTTATTTAAAGGTTTAAAACCATACATTATATGAAGAACTTTGGTTTATCAGTGGATTTAGTGGATAAAATTAAATAACCACTTACGGCAATGCTCTATTATAAAACTATCTTGGCTTACCATATTGGATTTGCAAATTTTCTCACAGGTAAACTATATAAGTAGAAATTTCTGTTCTGTTGAAAAGTAGGTTATTTTTTTTTATTTGTGCTGTTTCAGTTGTATTAAATATTCATTTTCCTGTCTGTACTGTACACTAATAACTGGTAATTCATCTTTTGTTGAGTGATGCGTTCCTGTGAATCTCTCACAGGAAAATATAAAGCGAATACCCTTTTTTTTTTATTTTAAAGGGCATGTCCACCCCCAAAACTAAAATGTAACCCACTACAGACCCCACTGTATAGTGTTAAAAAATCGTTCCACCGCGGCAGAGTGGGTGTGGCTTTGTATGTGGGTATGGCTTCTTTGCTGGGTGTGGCAAAACTTTTGATTATTTTGTATTTAAATACACATTTATAAAGTTCTCCATTGTTATAACACATTAAACATGTTGGTGCAAACCATACTTTATGTAGTATAAAACATGTTGGCCAAAAGACTTGTAAGCCTGCCACCACATCAAGCTACATTCTTTCTTAAATATCCAACCTGCCTGGGTGGTGCAAACATTAACATTGATATGGACAGAAGGTGTGTCAGACCCTTAACCGTAGCGTTTCAGCCCTGCTCCAGGCTGGTGTCATGGTCATGCTTCTGTTTTAATCGGCTACTTTACAGTATCCAACACTCCCAACATAGGGTAACCCTGTGAGAGTGACACATCACCAGAGTAAAAAGTAGGAAACGTTGCTTTATGGATGGTGATGGTGTCATTACCCTGAAAAATAAAATGCAAGTGCAAATGTAATACAGACCCCAAAACAGCTTCTCTTTTAATATCTCTTGGTACTGAATAGGATTACAGTCAAAGGCAAGGACATGCAACCTGTGCCTTTCCAGATGTTTGGCAGCCCTCTTTGGTGCTGCATTGAGCATGATAGGTAATGCTGAGAATTGTAGAGATGCAAGTTGCACATCCTATTTTGCTGTTTCACTATTAGTATAAAAAGTGTTTGTCATTTACAACTTTCCACCTCAAAATGGTGTTATCTACTACTGTAACAGTACAATTACGGACTAATACACAATTTATCAACCTATGGGGAAAAAAAATGACATTGAAAAAAATGTTACATTTCAGACACAGCACCCATTACAACTTTCCACATAAACACATTTTCTCTGCAACTTTGACCACTGAACAATCATTAATTCAGACTGCTATGTAACAGGTAAAATACCCAAAATTAGCCAATTAAAAATAAATCTTTTCCTATCATTTAAAGGACAACTATAAAAGAAAAACGTTTGTGTTTTAAAATCCATTAAGCCCCATCAGCTTAGTAATAATTAGTGTGTGCATTATTTAGCAGCTTGGACATTATGGGTTGAATTATATCTTTATATGCAATTTATATCAGTTTTCCTCTGGCTGGCGGCTTGTGGTCCAAGACTGGCAGTGCTTGTGGCCCTGCACAAAAATGTCCCCTTTACAAGGTTCATACAAAAGGGTTAACAAATAGGCAACAGGTATGCCACAATACCATTCTTGACCCAATCATTTGTGATAGGGGCACTCATGCTGTTATATAAATAAATAATCGTATAAAATACTCAAGTGATCAAAAAATGATCAAGTAAAGTGCAGTGGGTTAAAATATGAGCTTTATTCAAAAATGTATCTAAAAGCATGTATTCTAAATAAATCCCCAATTAAATACCAATATAGAAAAATAATGAACCATATATACACATACAATAAATATATTCCTAGGCGAGCTGGAGGAAAAAAATAATAAAGCAAATGTCCCAACAGGTAAGTCATGTATACTAATGATAGTCAATGATGACTAAATATGAGTGAAAAGGCAAACAAATGGACAGAAAGCGGCAAATCGCTAGAGTCAGAGTCTGATAATGAAACGATCTCACCCAATTATATAGAACTTGTCGGAAACCTCTATTCCATGCCGATGATATGTTGGTGAGTTGCTCCAGATGAAAGTGCCGCTTTTTGCCTCCGTGAATATGCTGTGAACTCCCAGATAGAGTCGTCTCTGAATCGATGCAACGAATGGTTCGGCAGCGAACAGTGGCTGGGGGCAGGTAACAGGTGCAAACTCCGGCACTACACTGATCCTAGCCCAAACCCAGGCACAGTCTCCACCTCCCGCTCCAGGCAGAGAGCCGAGCAGGGAACCAAGATGAATAACCACAGCAGTTACAATCAGTACAGCTTCCCGTATCTCGTGTTTGGGTCCAACAGCTCAGCCTAGTTTCAAAAGCACCTAACGACCGACGCGCGTTTCAGGGCCATCTTTCCCCTTCTTCCGGGTCACATGACCGGTGCTATCTCCCGGTTTAAATACCCAAATGGGAACTCCAAATGTATTCAAATTGGGACAATTAAAGCAATGAGTGTGTCAAGCTGAGATTGGCAATTACATCAAAAATACTAAGCTAGCTACAATAACAATTTAACAGCACCAATGCTACTTTTAAATTTAGACACATGAATCAATTGATTAGCAACATGGCTTATCGAAACATTGTAACAAATATATAGCAGGAGAGTATCTATATAGTATAGTATAGTATTTGAGGTTGAATAAAGACATACGTCCATCCAGTCCAACCCATCTAGCAATATCCGCATTTCCTGCCTAACTGTTGATCCAGAGGAAGGCAAAAAAAACCCACCAAATTTATGAAGGGGGAAAAAATTCCTTCCTGACTCCAAGTGGCAATCGGAAATCAATCAACTCTACTTTATGTATCAATACCAGTAACTTGCAACATTCCTTGTTTGCAGAAACTCATCCAGCTTTTTTTTTAAACTGACCAATGAACCTGCCAGTACAACGTCCACTGGAAGACAGTTCCATAGCTTTACCGTTCTCACAGTGAAAAACCCTTTCCGAGCTTGAAGCCTAAACCTTTTTTCTTCAAGTCTTAAGGGATGTCCTCGTGTCCTTTGACATGTTCTATTGGTGAACAATGCCCCAGATAGTTTATTGTATGGCCCGTTAATGTATTTATACACAGTAATCATATCCCCACGCAAGCGCCTTTTCTCCAGCGTACATAATTGTAACTTTTCCAGTCTCTCTTCATATTCATGCTCCCCCAATCCCCTTATTAATTTAGTTGCCCTTCTCTGAACCCTTTCCATTTCAAAGATGTCCTTTTTGTACACAGGATTCCAAAATTGCACTGCATATTCCAGATGAGGCCTTACCAATGCTTTGTAAAGAGGGAGAATTACATTTTCCTCCCTTGAATCCATACCTCTCTTTATACAAGACAATACCATGCTGGCTCTGGCTGTTGCCGCCTGGCACTGCTTGCTACCTTTAAGTTTGTTATCCACCAAAACTCCAAGATCCCTTTACAACAGGGATTCACTTAACACAGAGCCATTTATAGTATAAGTAGCACAAGTATTTTTAAGTCCAAAATGCATCACCTTACATTTATCAACATTGAATTTCATCTGCCACTTAGCAGCCCAATGTGATAATCTATCTAGATCCCCTTGCAACGATTGCACATCCTCTGAAGTTTTTAATGGTCGACAAAGTTTTGTGTCGTCAGCAAACACAGAAACCTTGCTGACAATACCCACTTCCAAATCATTAATAAATAGATTAAATAGAAGCGGTAAGAAAATGGTAAGAATGTGGTAACTGCACAATGAAAAAAGTTTAGAGTAACATGTTGAAAACTAGTTCCTCATTTAACCCCTTAGGAGCCCTAGAATCCATTTTATAGATCCACATCGCCTCTTTTTGTAGAATCCATCAATCCCAATCTCCCTCTCTAATGGGTCTAGGGATCTTATCGATACCACATACTTTTAGAGATGATGGATCATTATGGTGAACCTCAGAAAAATGACGAGCTACCGAGCTCTGCTGATTGACATGGTAGATGTCTCTGACATGTTCCAATGTCCTTTCTGCCAGAGTGCGAATAGTTTTGCCAATGTAGATCTTATGGCATTCACATTGTAGCATGTATACCACTCCTTTAGTTTTACAATTGAGATTAGATTACAATTGTTTTTAAAGGTTTGGATCTTGTTTACCATAAATTGGCATGCTTTACAATGGCCGCACTTATACATGCCTACATTTTGTTTTAACCAGATTTCTGGTTGTCTTGTCTGAAAAAAGCTATTAACTATTTACAAAAGGGCCCTGCACACAAAAGGACCCTGCACACAAGAAGGACCCACACTTAACCAAACCCCCACAAGCAGGGACGCTGCTACCATGATGCACCATGAAAAGTATGCTCATAGCATGCGCCCCAGATAAATTAAGAAAGGTGTCAGATTGTCAGAGGGTTTTTTTTCATTTCCCTAAGCTGGCTGGCACTGTGCTTGGTAGTTTCAAGAATCAAGAAGGAGCTTCAGTTTTGCTGGATTCTCCACCAATCAGGACATGTCTCAGAATGCCTGCACGCCTGATTGGTCCTGCAGTCACTCCGGTATGCCCCTCTGTGCATAAGCCACTTACACACAGAGGGTGTACCAGAGCTTCTGCAGGACCAATCAGGCATGTAGATATCCTGAGGCATGCCCTACACACAAAAGGGCCCTGACAACAAATTGGTCCCACACACAAATAGGCCCTGCTCTCAAATGCGCTCTGCACACACAAAAGGATCCACACAAACATACCTACCCCCCCAAGTCCAGATCATCATCCCCCACGCAAAGACCCCAGCTCCTCCTCCCCAAAAATACCCACACACACTGCTGCTGCTTGTGCAAAGACAGCAGCTTGTCAGAGATTTTTTTTTGCCCCCTTAACCCTGTGCTGGCAGGCACAGAAGCTCTGCGCATAGCAGCTTCAAAACCAGGAAGGAGCTTCAGTGGCCAAACTCCCAGCCAATCAGGACATGCCAGCATGCAGCATGCCCGATTGGTCCTGCAGACACTCCGGTATGCCCCCGTAAGTTACATAATTTACGCACAGAGGGGCATACCAGAGTGGCTGCAGAACCAATCAGAGGTGCAGACAAGCTGCCAACTTTCGTAATTTATCTGGGGCGTGTGCCATGAGCATATTTTTCATGCCGCTTTATGGTAAAAGCGGTCCTGGGCTGGGGTAAGCTACCCTACAGCAAAAATGTATATTTAGGGTGGACATACAACTTAAATTGAAATGGAATGTTCTCTGAGTTTATTTTATTACCTCTTTTAGTTATATTAGTTGTGAAATATATACTCAATGTTCAATGAAAATATAGATTTTACAGTAATATGTATTAAATCTCTTTGTAAGAAAATCTTATGGATTTCTCAGTAAAGAATGTAAAGAAAGAGTGATGTATAGCTCAGTTATATGCTCCAGCACCAAACCTACAGTTACATGCTCCAGCACCAAATTCAAGGGGTTGTATTTTATTTACAATGTGTTGTTTGGGTAGAATCTCTCCATTAAGGGATTTACAATGTTCTCAACCTTATGTATAAGTCAGTTCTTAAAGTAATTACATTTAAAATTAATGAGTAAATATTGCTTATTTGGGGCAAACAACTATTTAAAGACTAATGTTATATTTATAGGAAGCAATACATCGGGGACTTTTTGGGTCAGCTGAATTTTACTGATCTTAACATCTTAAAATCTGATAAAGCAATTGTGAAATATATATTTTCCTAAAATCAGTAAATTAAGTTTTACACACAGTGTAAGACAGATTTCTGCAAATAAGTCCATGAGATCCATGAAGAGTTTTTGTTTTAATTTATTTCATTTTCTGTGAATTACAGACAATATATACTGTATAGTCATCCTAAAGAAATTCTATACTTGTTACTATATTTCCCTTCATTGTTCTAATACAAATTTTGGGGTTTCTGAACCAGTAGGCATATATTCGGTAATTATCGAAAATTCAATCACTTTCAAATCGATAACCCTCAAATGTACCAATCGGTAACCCTCAATTTCGGCCATAACCCTCAAATCTAGCTTTCGACAATAACCCTTAAATGTAGCATTTTGATGATAACCCTCGAATGCAGCCATAACCCGCATAATGTATAATTTCTTCACCCTCGAATGTAATGTTCGGTAACCCTCAAATTCAGTGATAACCCTTAACTGTAGCATTTTGCCGATAACCCTTGAATGTATTGTTCAGTAACTCTCAAATGTATCATTCGGTAACCCTCAAATTCGCTTAAAACCCTCCAATGTAGCAAAAACTCAATGCGGAAACCACGTCAATTGCCTAATCATGAGGAAAGTTAGTGTTGAAACACTATAGAAATGTTTCCCAGACAATTTTCCAGGTCCCAAAGCCATTTACAGTAAGTTACCATTGCTATTTTAACTGTATTTTATTAGAAATTTTCAAGCTATTTTCCCTTATTGACTTTAATGGGTTTGTTTTAGAACTATAGAGCTTTAGAACTTCTGTATTTCAGAAACAAACTGTATAGTTTGTCTACTTTATACTATTCAATATCATTTTTGCTATTTGCTATTGTGTAATATTTGTATTTATATGATAATTGGATTGTGTAACCTAATATGAAATTGGACTAAAAAAAAATCTCTTCTTTTACTTTAGCTGGCAGGAGGAAAAATCTCTACATGTATGGCCTCCTTAAGATTGACAGATTTTATGTAATTTGGAGAGGGGATCATTACCCTGCCTGGATTCAATACTTTTATACCAAAATATTATAGGAAGTTTCCATTGTTAGCTTAAAATCCATACAAAATTATGTAAAATGTTTAATTGGTTACTTTTTAATGTATAATTTGAAAATTAATACAATTAAAGATACAGGGCCACCATCAGATTTTTCTGAGCCCATAGTAAATAGCATCCTAGGTCTCTTGTAGACCCCTAAAACAATAACCGCCTTGACCTGAAGCAAGTAATAAATTGATTGGATTGCTTTTGTTGTAGGACCTAAATGTTACAATGCAGAACCATAGCAAGACTATATATTTTTACTTTCTATATTATATTGTAGCATATGACAGCATGGTTACTTATACTTGTAAAACAGAGAATATAACACATTAAATTGTAACATCTTCGACAGAGTACTTTATAGTTTGGTATGTTTGAATCATATTTTACCAAAGGCTTAAATCCTGACAAGCTCTGTTTTTAGATTATAAATAAATGACACATGGCCTCAGATTTTAAATGCAACAAATAGAAAATGTATTCTGACTTTCAGTATTTGTTTTGCAATTCAGTACTCTGCCTCTCTACAGAAAGACAAATAAATTACAACCTCTAACTAGTATTTAGACTCCAGCTCCTCTGAGCACCCAGTTTTTGCCATAGTCTATCAACTTCTTGACAGATTGCTATATTTTTATGCACTAAGCATCTTGCTGTGTTTTGGAATGTCATTAGAAAACTCAAGCCTATAAATCAAAACTCAAATCCCATAAAACATTATTAAATTATTAAAACACATTTTCTTTAAATCGATGAATGTTATAAGCATGAAGAAGCAAAAAAAAAAAAAAAAAAGGTTATTATGGTCAACAACAAATTTCTTGTTCCAATAATAACTTATTAACTTGATTGTAAGTCTTTTTGGCATTTTCTTTCCACAAAGGAATTTCAGACTTGTTCAGGAAAGATTTAATATACCATTCTGATCCTTGTTTTGATTTTCTGTGGTTAGTATAAGACACAATTAACCAGCTCCATATAGCTTGTATGTCTTATAATTGTGTTTAAAGCAAAGTATAAGAAGTTTTTTTTTTAAAACTCAATTGTCAAATGATAAGATATTTTACTCTCAAGCACATAGTTATTGCATCTAAGGAACACAACATTTATAAATTATACTCCTTTCCATATCCCCAATACATTTTTTAAAAATTTCTAAACATTAATTTTTACTAAATAATAATTTGACTGTTATTATACCATGTTCTTAACACCACAGAGTAATTAGGCACCCTACAATTATGGTTTAGTTTTTGGGGATCCTTTGCATTGAGTAGACATAAGTAATTGATTCTGTAACAAAGGAGGCTTCCATCTTTTTTTTTTTTGGTTTTTATTAAATGTCTAGCAAAAGATTAAGACTCTATATGTATATGTTTTTTGCATATTAGCCCTTTTGGCATAGAGGTAGAAAGCTTTCTTTTTAGAAAGACACAGTTTAGATGATTGCTGGTTCGATTCCTCATACTTTTACTTTTTACTGGGATGTTAATAATGTGTTTCTTTAATCCATGCTAGTATGGACATACACTGCAAAAATTACTTTTGTTTTTTGTATGAATTTATCATTATTAGGGATAGGAACATTTGTAATGTGTTTGCACAAAAAACAGCACTGAAATCTGTGTTCTGTGTCAGAGAGAGGCATGATTGGTTATCAGCTTCCAGGAAGCAAGACTGCAGTTTCCTGTGAAGTATACTGCTTACACTTAGTTGGGTGTTCCCAGATAAGGTGAATTATGGGAGCTGACCATTAGTACCCGCAGGCTATTTTCATAAATCCTCCAGCATCCACAGCAAAGGGAGAGATGAGACACAGCTTGTTGTGTGTTTGTGAATGTGCTCTGTCTACTGGGACAACATTGTCTGGGGACATTAAAGTTTTGCAATCACTTTCTGATTAAAGAGGCATGTACTTTCACTTCAACAGTAGCAAGAGCCTTGTGTGGGTATCATGGTGATATTTTATGCTTTTGGAGGCTCCTGTGCATGTTGGCAGTTGTTTTGATAGTCTTTATAGATTATTTTCCAGGCAGTAAAAATAGCTGATTTCAAATTCTTTTGAGATCTTTTTAAATCCCTTTAAAAAACAGACTTATAAGCTACTGCAATCTTCTTTCTGAAGACCTCAGATGGCTCTTATGATCTCACTGTAGTGTTCAATCTCATGTTTGGAGCACACAACAAAATGCTTGAGTTTAAATAGGGCAAACTTCCTTCAAAATCCCAATAAACAATGTTCTAATCATATGCAACTGATGTGATAACCTATCTTTGCTTTGAGACAATTTAGTGGGACTAAATGTGTGGGTGTTCTTGGTCATTTTTCACCAGAATTACATTTTACAGAAAAATGTGAAGTTTAAATTGTTTTGTTATATTTACCGAATCTCCCAGTTAAAGGTTAACTATAAAAATTTACTTTTTTAAAAATGAAAAGTACTTGGGGCAGGAAGGTAGGATTGATTATTCCCATTTCACAATATTGTTTAATTGAGAAGCTACAGCACATACAGTTTTTATCTGCCAGGTTAGTCCTGGACTTTTCAGTAATAAAGGACAATATAAAAAAAACAACATCTCCCCCATTACATGCCCACACTTCCAGCAGCTGAAATCACTTACTCACATTTACAGTCGTGCTGCCCTCCCTTAGATATCACACAGCAAAGCCCGCCTCCTAAACGGCCCAGGGCCATGGTTAACATAACACTTGTCATTAGCTGGTGGGAATGTCTGTTACAACCTCTCTCCTCCTCCTCTGCCAGTCAAACAAACTTGAAATGTCCGGTTGCTAGGATACAGCCTACATAATCAAGCTGATCAAGGATGGATGGAGGTGTGTTTTCTCGCATTCTAGCTCTGAGTGACAGTTAGTGGCAGACAGAATTGTTATGTCCCCTTCACAGCATGGCTAATTGAAGGCAAATTGAAGGCAGAGAGAAGCTCGAAATCAGGAAAAAAATGTATGGGGAGGGCTGCATACCTTTACTCTTTTTAATGATTTTTTTTAAAAAAATGCATTGAGGCAATACAGTTATCCTTTAAAGATAGTGCTGAAGGTCTGAGGAAGCCTGACTGAAGCCGTTTTCTTTATGTTGGTGCTCCTCACAGTGAAGGGGCTTAAAACAATTGAGTGGCTGATAACAAGTGGGATAAAGAGAGCTACATGATTATACAAATTACCACACTTCCTGTATGCTGTGTATGCTTGGTTTTCTGAATTGGATTTTTTTTTCTAGTCTGCTTGATATCAGATATTATGAATGGGCAGTGTGTTGAGAAGTATATGCTGATCCTGGGATTTCTTCTTGTTTTTCCATACCATAGGAATATTTTTATGACAAGAGTTTCTTTTTTGTAAACTGTACTTTGTTCTTGCTGTTTTCAAACTGACCATTGGCTATGCAATCGATAACCTCTTCCAGTCCTTACACAGTGACCTGACTTCCAGGCGCCTCACAGTAAGATACTGAGATATTACGCTGATAGTAACAGTATTACATTTTCTGTCTAGGTGATGACTGACTGAGGTTTAAAGATTATTCTCCCAGTTCCAGTACTCTATCACCACTCTGTATGATGACTGGTCGGTTGATTACAGATCATGCTCAAACGCAGTTATAAAACTATATATCTCATATGATGGTTTGCCTAGAGACTATAGATTTTGTTCACAGTAACATTACTATGTCTCATGTCTATATGATGGCTTTCTGGAGGATTAGAGAAATTATTAGAGTCACAATGGTTGCTTAGAAGCCATAAATCATATCCCCTGCATAAAATGCAATTTTCGTTGCAACATTTATCACCCTGTGCCAGCTTAGATTACACATAAACAGCCATGACATTTGCGATGTCTATTTACAAAAAACTAGGCAGGATTTCTTCTTTTAATATTGGAAAGGATGTTTTATAGACATGTCAGCTATATTATTACTTATTATTTTAAAGTCATATAAAATGGATTTTTAATGAACATCGGCTTTCATAGGTTGGCAAATCTAGTCCAGTGCAATCACCAGACTAAATGTCGGATATCTTTCTCATTATCTATTTAACAATGTGCCTACTACTCCTACTGTAAATTTGGAGACAGCATAAATTACAAAAAGCACTTATATAATTAAAAGTTTCAGTATTTTTTTAACTTTTTAGAATCCCTCACTATAAAAACCTCATTATAAAATGTACACCACTGACAAATCATTGCTATGGATTAGTAACCTTTAAATTTAAATGTTATTAAAGGACAACAATATCTAAAAAAAATTACATCACCCCGCTACATGTCCATACTTCCAGCAGCTGAAATTGCTTACTTACATTTACAACCATGCTGACCTCCCTTAGATATCACACAGCAAAAATGCATGCTAAAAGCCCACACCCTATCCGGCCTAGGGCATAGGTTAACACAGCACTTGTCATTGGCTGGTAGGAATGTCTGTAATGACCTCTCTTCTCCTCCTCTGCCTGGAACATTTAGACCAAATTTTAAACTAAGGTAACAATACACATGCAATTTATTACACATCAGGGGGCATATTTATAAACCTGTGGCAGTACCAGCATTTATAACTGCTGCTAATGACATGGCTGTTAAGTACTGCTTGTTATTATTTTATGACCGTGTCATTATTTTACAGTATGTCAGGTAGTCACAGATCCTGTCAGATTTGCTGCTTTAAAGAGGGATCTGTGTTTTTTCCTCCACTATGGTGTATCAAGTATCAAGTATCATGTATCTTGGCCATACATGAAACAAGCATTAGATAGATAAGACATTAGATAGATTAGCATAATGTGACCTAGATTTTGGGGGTCTCTGAATAACATTTTAACATTTTTTATTAGGGGTGGACATACCCTTTGTTCTATTAAAATTATCCCAGCTGCTCCTAAACATACTTACCAGCTCCTGATCCCTTGCTGTACATTCAGCCTCCTCTTTTGCTGATAAGTTCTGTTGACATTCTTGAGCAGCAGCATAGAAGGAAGGAATGACTGGTAACATCTGTGATTGGCAATGATGTCAGTATCACAGCTCTCACTGACAGCCACAACCAGTAAGCGAAGATGCAGTGAGGGATCCGGAGCAGGTATAAGTATGGCTACCACAGAAATGAAAGGGTAGGTCAGTAGGTGTGTGTACAGGTTGGGGGTATTTGTTTTTTTTTGCATTTTTGACTATAGTTACCCTTTAAGTAATGCTGACACTGGAATGGAAGGGTAGGTTAGTAGGTGTGTGTACCTGTGTCTGTGTGGGAGTTGGAAGTATCAGTGTTTGCATTTATGACCATGAAGCTAATTATTTTGATCACATGAACTTAAAACCTCAAAATATCCACATTTGAGGATTGTTCCCATTAAAGTTTATAGTAAAAAATGTCATGAAATTTGTCGATAATGCGGTAACGCTTCTGTGGATTCCTTAGCTAGGTAATAGCACACTTTTCCTATGTGTCTTCGTGTCTCTAACTTAAAAACTGTGGGAGGAGAAGTCCAAAAAAGCTGAACTATAAAAATAGAAGAGAAAGAAATAGAAAGAACAGTAATTTGGAAATTAATAAAGCAAAAATAAAGCTAGAAAAAAGTCAGGTGTCAAAGTCAGATTAATTTTACTGCTGACTTTTACATCCAATAGATGGTGCTATTTCAAGCTTTATTTTCAGAAAAATACGTCTTTGTGTACATAAAACCTGAAACATGAGGAATGACTCAAAAAAATTTTTTTTTCTGTACCAATGAATATATATATTTACAGAATGTCGATTGGTCAGTAAAAAGGCTTAATAAAAAGGGTTTCAACCTTTCAAAGAATAAAGTGAACTTATTTGATCTGATTTTCTAGTGAGAACATTGGTACAGTCTAAATTATTATGATAGAAGAAAATAAAGCTAGAAAAAGCACAATCTATTGGATGTAACAGTCAGCAATAAAATAAATCTGACTTTGATATCTGAATCTGATACCTGACTCTGATACCTGACTTTGATACCTGACTTTGATATCGCACTCTGATATCTGACATTTATACCTGACTTTGATATCTGGCTCTAATACTTGATCTTTATACCTGACTTTGATACCTGACACTGATACCTGACTCTGATACCTGATAAATGATACCTAATGAATGATACCTGATGAATGATACTTGATGAATGATACCTGATACATGAAACCTGAAACATGAGGAATGATACAAAAATGTATTTTTTTATACCAATGAATATGAATATAAAGCTAGGTCATGTTTTGCTAATCTATCTAATGTCTAATCTATCTAATATGTGTTTCGTGTATGGCCTGCTTAATACACAAAAGCTGATACCTGATGCTTGAAACATGATATCTGATAACTGATACCTGATAACTCATACATGATAAATGATTCCTGATCCATGACACCTGATACCTGACTCCTGATACCTGACTCCTGATACCTGACTCCTGATACATGATACCTGATACATGATGATGTCCTAAAATGGATACTGTACCCCACCCATTTTGTAAACGTTAACTGTGCAAATGATGAACCTTGAATTAAGAGTGGAATAGTGGGTCTTAAGTGGAACTTTTAAAATGTATTTATTATATTAATATCATTAGCATGCCCACCCTTAAATAAAAAACCTGGTGACTTGTCAGTTATCTGGACACAACCCTAACTGCTATTTTTTCCAGTTTGCTACATTCATTTGTAACCATATGTTAAATGATTTATCTTCCATTCTGGCAAAGGTGTCTACCTTTTTTTTTTGAGCATGTGCACAGGAGGCAACAGGGGAAAGAGCAATCAATATTTAGGTGGGATATAACAATTGACCTAGTGTTTTAATGTTTGACATGCCCTTTAAACACAAAAGATAACATGAACATCATAATATAATATTAGGTGCAAAGAAGTGAATGCATCTGTACAATGGGAAAGGGAATCTCCCTGTTGTTGTCTTCAGCAGGGATGTCATAGGTTAGTAGAATTTTGCTGTTAATCCATAAGTCTACAAAATATATGAAATAATTTTCAAGGGAGCTCTAAATGTTTATGGTGTGTTAACCTTTACAGTTAGTAGCCTTCCTCCTGATTAACTATCTACTTTATGGATAGCACTGGGTATATGGTAATGTTTTCCTGCACAGCATAGTACACAATTAATTAAATGAACTGAAAAAAGTTCTGTTGGCAGATTTATTTGTGATATGATTTGACTATATGGGAGGAGTTGGTGCATATGAGATCACCAACAGTGCCTGCAAGCTTATCATACTAATGTTTTTTACAGACACTCAAGCTAGTATCAGAACAAATTTAATTTATATTTTAATAAGCAGGTTGGCTTCTGACATCTAGTAGATATTGAAACCATGAGTTCCATTCCAAAAACGGATTTTTGGAAAACTCTGAAAACAAATTCATAGAAGTCAAAAAAAAAATCTGAAAGTAAAATAAAGGTTAAAAAAAACATGGTAGATAGCAGTAGAAGGCTCAGGCACCTGGAAAATGGTCAGGGAAACACATACAAATCATCAAAATGTTATTAAAAATGAACTACACACAAGATATTTTCCACATATATATGAGGCTACTTTCGGTAACGCTCGAAAAAAGACTAGCCTTATATATTTGGTTGCCTTGTATAGTTGGTAATCCTTAAAAGTAGCCTCTATAATCTTCTAAAGTAGCCTCGATAATCATCTAAAGTAGCCTCGTAAACCCTTATTTTCAAAAACCCGGAAAATCCAAGATTTGGAAGTTCTGAACGGTTCCAATGGAACCAGGATTTCCGAATCGGAAACAAGTTCTATTCGAACCCGAACATACTACATATAACAAAAACTAACTTTCTTCACATTCAAGCTATTTTAGAGTTTCTGAATCACAGATATTTTTCTAGTAACTACTTAACGCCACAGTATTCACAGAGACTGTACCATAGGGGCCGTGTAAAAAGAAAGAAAGTTGTAATCCCCCAAAAATGTAACATCCTTGAAAACAGCTAGCAATATAGATCGGAAATAACTATCTGAGCCTGCCTTTGGTATATTTTAGGAATTTTTTTTATATTTAATATACTAATTTTAATCAAGAGAAACGAAAGTGCACTCTGGGACTTATACCACATGCATTTCAGCCTTACATTAGGCCATCATCATCAGGGTACTAACAACACTTATATCCCCTTAAATACTATACAACCCTTCCCCGCCATGTGCATCAAGAAAAACATCTGAACATGTATATAATAAAAATACTAAAACATACCTCAATGTCCCTCCTCCGTATTTCCTAGCATGTATCAGCAACTACAACATCACCTTCGATTATGGATCCCACATCAGGACTAACACCAGTCCGATTGGATCCCGATAGCACCATAGGCAACCAACCAGCTCCATTTAAAACCACACTACCAAAGGTCCGGGCCTGGGAACACACAACACAGCCAGATAAAAGTGCGAAGACAACACATATCCGTTGAAACAACGAGGGACAACAAACAAGAACTACAGTAAATACGTATGTCTACTGAAGTGCTAATGAGAAAGAGCCTGACTCTATCCACTACATATTTATAAGACACAAAATGGAATATGGCAGAGAGATAGCCAGACAAGCTTAATTTAAATAATTTATCTTTAAAGATTAACCTTACTCAAAAGTAATAATAAAACGCACAGTGTCTAAATACTTAAAGTATCTAAGCTGAGTGCTGAGAAGTAAATATCCTTAAATATAGTCACAGTAAAGCTACAAAATAGTCAAAAGATACCATATCACCCCATAAACATAGGAGTAGCAGCTAATAACTAGAGTTAAGGCAATAAAAAATCATAGATTTAAGAAGCTAAAGGAAAAAGTCCAGTTCATATTAGGAACACAGAGATGTATAACAGTGTAATCCAAAGGGACTGGATCAAAGAAAATATCTAATGGATTATATCAAGAGCTGAGATCATAAAAGAAAATCCAACCACAAAATCAACAACCTAAAGGGACATTCCAATTATAGAAAACAGTTCATGTTGAGAGTTTCATTCAACCCCAGCAGAGATAAAGATCGAAGTCATATAATCCAACTTGTCTCATGCTTCAATAGTACTTGTTCACGGTTGGACATGCCAACCCGCAATATAGTCAATTGTTATGTATTTGAGCATGCCAAGTTATGCCCTGCTTCCCTAAATTGTTGTGCTACAGGTAGTTCCCAACACTTCTGACCCTTGCTCTCCATCACTAAATTTCTTTTCTCCAGAGTAGTCAAAGTGGCTAGATAGACGCCCGATGATTCACCATCTTCTCATGGAAACTGGTTGTGGTTTTGCCTACCTAATACATACCACAAGGGCAAGTGATGAAATATACCACATGATTGCTGCTACATGTGAGCCTATGTCTAATAGTAAACGTCTTACCTGTTTGAGGATGTGGGAAATCCTTCCCCACAATCAAGTAACGACACTTGATATAATTTGGATATTTCTAACATCCATTCCTAATGGGACCTCCTACCTCAGATTAAATGTTCAGTTTAGAATAAGGGATGGCATAGAACTCGAACTCGAACCCGAGTTCGAGCCGAACTGTTCGAGTTCGAACTATCTCGGACCCGGACTTTCGATATTTCCCGGACTTTCGATGATTTATCGAATGTTCGAACGTTCGAGTATCGAATCCGCGAGTAAAATGTACATGGTATCTAGACGCGAACATCGAATCTGCGAGTAAAGTCTCCATTACAGCCTATACGCGAGTATCGAATCTGCGAGTAAAATGTCCATGTTACCTCGAACGTTTGAAAGTAGCGCGCGTGAGAGTAAAATCGATTTTACGAAAGTCCTGGATATTGGAACATGCTCCCAGACCATTTCCCAGGTCCCACAGCCATTTACATTAAGTTACCATTAATATTTTAGTTGTATTTGACTCAAACTTTTCGAACTATTTGCCTCCCATCGACTTTAATGGGTCCGTTTTCGAACTTTCGAACTTTTACAATAGTTCGAAAGTTCGAAAATGGACCGAACTTTCAATAGTTCGACCATCTCTATTTAGAATCCCTCAGATCAATTTTTACCAGCAAATTCTGCATATTCTGTCCTCTCCTATATGCATACTGTACCAGGTGTCAGGCTGGGGGAGTATTGATCAATTCAAAGGTGCTATGGGGTTTAAACCGCTTAGGTTCCCCACCTTGGGACTATTCTTAAAATGATCAACCAGCCAGCTCATCTGGCTATTAGAGATGGACGAACTTTCAAAAGTTCAGTCCGTTTTCGTACTTTCGAACTATATGGAAATTTCGAAAGTTTGAAAGTTCGAAAATGGACCCATTAAAGTCAATGGGAGTCAAATAGTTTGAAAAGTTCGAATGAAATACAACTAAAATACAGTATCAATGGTACCTTAATGTAAATGGCTGTGGGACCTGGGAAATGGTCTGGGGAACATGTTTGAATATCCAGGACTTTCGAAAACTCGATTTTACTCTAACACGTGCTACTTTCGAGCTCTCGCGTTAGAACATTCGAATTATCCCATGAACGACTCGCGGATTCGAAGCTCGCGTATTGGTATATAGACATTTTACTCACGGATTCGATGCTCTCGTCTAGCTATAATAGACATTTTACTTGCGGATCTGATGCTCGCGTATTGATATAATAGACATTTTACTCATGGATTCGATGCTCGCATCTAGGTATAATAGACATCTTACTCGCAGATTCAAATGCTCGCGTCTAGGTATAATGGACATTTTACTTGCGGATTCAATGCTCGCGTATAGGTATATTTTATTTGCATATTCGCTTTCCTCGAACATTCGATAATTATCGAAAGTCCGGAAAATCCGGGTCTGGGATAGTTTGAGAAGTCCGAGTCCGTTCGAACTCGGGTTCGAGTTCTAGTCCATCTCTACTGGCTATCTCTGATGGCCCCTTTAAAAGGCCCCTTTAATGGTAGGTCCTATGACTTTACTATAAAGCACTGGATGGATGGCCTCTTCCCTCATTTTGAAAAGCCAAAGGGCTGGGGGGAAGTGAGAGCCTTTTATATTGATCCAGTGTGCAAGCATGAGAAATGCAAAAGTTCGTAATTAATCGTAATTGAAGTAAAAAAGATTAGAAGTTAGGACCTTCCAAACTGGGGTTACCTTGACATGATTGGAAGGCTTTTCATTCATGTGATCACAGTAATGTATACTAAAACCCCTTTGTATAATGTATACTAAAACCCAGTGTACAGATAATATGATATTGTATGGGGCCTAGGAATGTGCATTGATTATCTTTTCTATGTTTGTATACCGTATATACTCAAGTATAAACCGAGTTTTTCAGGCTGTAAAATCAGCCTGAAAACTCGGACTCGGTTTATACTCGAGTCACTCACCATTGAAGATCAGCGTCCTCTCCATTCCGGCAGCAGCGTCCTCTCCATTCCGGCAGCCGCACGATCAGTCCATGTACTGGCGCGCCAGCCGACGTCACTGCCAATAGTGACGTCAGCCGGCGCGCCAGTACATGGACTGATTGTGCGGCTGCCGGAATGGAGAGGACGCCTGCGCCGAAATGGAGAGGACCTTACCAGCAACACAGTCCCAGGAAGGCCTTGGATTAGGAGAGCCCACAGATCCTGGATGAAGGAGCCCACAGGTACAAACTGAACTGGGTGGGAGGGTGAGGGTGGCATTCAAGATGTTGTGGAAACTACAACCCAGCATGTTTATTAGCTGGGAGTTGTGTTTCCAAACATCTTGAATGCCAAGTGAGGGTGGCATTCAAGATGTTTGGAAACTTCAACTCCCAGCAAATAAAGCATGCTGGGAGTTGTAGTTTCCAAACATCTTGAATGCCAAGTTTCTACCCTCGGTTTATACTCGAGTCAACAACTTTTTTTTTAGGTGAAATGGGTACCGGTTTATACTCGGGTTGGTTTATACTCGAGTATATACGGTATATATATATATATAATATTAATATATATATATGTATATATATATCCTTATATTGTATAAATAAATTTATATTTTTACGGAGATTGCATTGAGTTTTTAGGAGCAACTTACTAGGTGGGGGTATATAACACTATTACACATAGGAAAGGTCTATATGTATGTGTGTAATTATCACTATTTAATTAAAATCACCATAACAAATAACACTATACAAAGTATAGTACTACTACTTACTACTGAATTACAAAACAAGCGATATACAGTTAATAAAGTAAAATTACTTTACTGGACACCCCTAAGTTTAAATGGAAAACTCAAAATGATAGGTCTAGCCACACCTCCAGGATTTCTACAGGGTCTCCATGTAGACACTAAAAGGAAGTGTAATTTTACTAACTTCCAATGAGAGGTTCTGATTTTACACTGTTAGTAAATAAAAAAAAAATCACTTAGGCACTGTCCAAGACAAGGCAGGAAGTGTAAGGAAGTTCCTGTGTTACACCCAGTTATGTGCTGTTTGTAAATGTGAGAGTCTTCAGACTCTCACATTTACTCCCCCTCCCCTCTCCATAGAAAGTAATGAGACAATCCAGTTTCTGTTTGCTAGACAGGAAGTGGTGTCTGTAAATGATTAAATGACTTTGCATGTCTCTGAAACTACCCAGCATTCTTACAGAAATTGACAGTTTTTCCCCTTTTCCCCCAATATTAATATATTAAACATGAGGCTGTCAGGTACCTTCAGTTATAGGAAGGCTGTATTTCATTTTGTACTCTGTGGGGAGCTTTTTGCTCCTTTATCCAAACCTCTTCATAACTTGTAAAGCTAATTATTATCCTGTGTGTCCAAGTCCAAGCCCATAATGAGTGTGAATATGGAACTTGCTGTGGTAAATACCAACGAATCTAGCATGTTATTCTGGATCCTGTATAGGGTCTCAGACTGTCCAATGGTGCTGTTCAGATTTGCATATTGTGGCAGGATTACCTGGATCTGTGTTCAGATCTGCAGGTTAATACCATTTAATCTGGATACATGTAGCACTTTCATGTATCCCAACTGAGCATCTGCTTTGAGTGAGAGCTCTGTCAGGACAAATTAATGTTGGTCACAGCAACAGTTGCTGCAGCAAGCATTGTATGTGACAGACTGATCATGTGGTCCCATAGGGAACTGCATGATCGGCCAGGATTTACTAACTGACCCATTTGTCAGTTAGTAAAGCTGGCTGCCCCACACCTTCACATATTTCCAGCCGACTGATCCATGGCATATTAGTTTGTTACTGGTGTTTACCCAGCCTTAAGGTTCATATGCACATGCGATCGATCACGATGTGTACGAACGGCTGAAATGGCCGTTCTGATGATACATAGCACGATTATTGGCCGAAATGGCCGTTCGTTTAAGTCGTGCATCGGCACCCACAATCGCATGTGTGTACGAACCTTTATACTTCATGCCAGGTAGGTGGTATTTGGAAGTGAGGGCAAATATGGTAAGGTTTATGCCTCTAACAGGAACATTCACCCAGAGACACAAGCTTTCTGGGCAAATCTCCCGTACGGGATTTACCAGAGGCTGTGCGATCTTTACGTGTAAAGAGGCACGCAACCTCTGGTAAATTACTTAAATTACCATAATTCTTCGGTACTCTCGCAAAGCGAGCCTTAATGTTGCGCCAACTGATCGACCTATATAATCCTTTTCTAATCCAATAGTCTAATAGGTATGGATGTAAAGGAATGGCAGATGAATCACTTGCATGTTCAAACCCTTGGGTAGGAAGTGCTAAAGCAGGACCGTGGGCTTTTAATGTCTGTAAGTCAGGAAAATGTCTTTATTCCAGGATGTATGAAAACTAAGTTTTCCAGAATTCTGTGCAGTTAGGGAATGCTGGGAAGTTTAGGCTGTATTAGATCTAGACAGATGCCTTTGCTGCAGGATATTAAGAAAAAACTTACTGCAAACAGAGAATTCTGGGAATTGTGGTATTCAAACACGTGAAAGTGTTTGACAAGTTAAACACACCTGCTCTATACCATTAGGATGTATTACAGCTAGACACATGCCTTTGCCACAGGCAACAAATACTTTGCATGTCCCCACCCATTTCTTTAAGTGAGAAATATGTGTTTATATGTTAGATTATTACGGCAATGCTCTTAAAATAACATGATTCTATGAGGTACCGTCTGTTATAAGAAGGCTCTATTTCATTTTATACTCTGTGTGGAGCTTTTAGCTCCTCTATCCACACCTCTCCCTAACATGTATATTCAATCAGTATTTTGTGCTACCAAGTCCTAACCCCATAGTGACTGTAAATCTGGAACTTGTTGTGGTAATTACTAATAAGTATGAAGCTTCCATGTTAATCGGGATACTGTATAGGATTTAAGGTGGCCATACATATATCCAATATTAATTACCCAGCCAAGTGCTCCTGCGATATCAGATCGATCCTGCTGGAACCTACTTTCCCTTTTTTCTATGCCACCGACAGGTGGTTCTGGCAGGATTGCCCAAAGGTGCTGTTTTGATTGCCTGGGCCTGTTCTCAGACCTGCAGGTTTATTCCACATAGACCCACTATGTTCTAGCTGGCAGGTAGTATAGGTAAGGGAGGATATAAGTGTGTGTTTGTTCATTTAATGTAATAGGATTGCTTGGGTTTTTTTCAGGACCTTCAGACTAATTTTATTATTGCCCCCCTGGATGTTTCCTGATGGTTCCTGTGAGCACTGCAACTACACATAGCAAAACATACACACATAATTTCCACTGTGCACCAACGGGCACACTTTTGCTAGTGTATATATATATATATATATATATATATATATCCTATATACAAACACACACAACACACACAATTAGATAGCATTCCAAACCAATAAATAAATTGGTTATCTAATCTATATTTCTGATCAAGGGATTTATGGATCATTTCTACTATAGTTATAGTCAAATAGATTTTTACTATACTTAAGTAGAAATAAAAAATTGTTTCAGATATTACAAAGAACACTGCTTTCAACCCTCCACCCAAAGTCTCTGTCTGACTGGGTATAAATTTGACTTGCAATTGTTAAATTGCATGGAATTGATTGCGCACTTTATCAATTTAAAGTCTGATTACTCGGGTAATAGTACACACAAAGTGATCCAGGCAAAATTCAAACCATGTGTGCCTGGCTTCATCATTTGTAATCTATCAAAGTATCTATCCTCTAGCATTCATCTCTTTTTGTCCATCTATGTATTGATTTTTGTGCAACTATTGTCTGGATATTTTAGTAGTGGAACAAAGAAGTAATTGTGGAAGATACTGTCCTTCTGACAACAGCCAATTGGTATAAATATGCTGTCATTGCTACATTCATTTTTCTTTTACAGTGTACAGTGCAAATAATACTATGCAATCCTGTTTCATGCCCTCTGTCATTACCTGGTCAATTACAGTCAGTTATTACTATTAAGTGCTGCTTCTTGCAGTCAAAAGCCAAAAAAAAAGGCTTTGCAATTTAGTACCATTCATTTAAAGTCCAGCTCAGTGATAAGTGTATATTGGCATCAGAGATGTATGTAGCAGCAATTAGCTGGAATGGAGCCTGGTCATATTTATGTACAATCCCTTCTTCCTTTTTCCTGTCTCAGTGAATTCAGTAAATCTTGGCAGTAAATACAGCTCTGCAATTAACTTACAACATATTATTTCTCCTTCTATGTAATTAACAAAATGCATTGTCAAATGGATAGTAGCAAATTAGACCATTTTGCTTTGTGAACAGAGTAGCATTACTCTTGCAATGCATTTAAACTGTGGCTGTAGATTTTATCTTAGATGAAGTATATGCATTAGGTAAGAATGCATTTGTCTTTCCGTGACACTGAAAAACTAATGAACATTTCATTTGGACTACGCATAGGTTACAGGGCCGGCTTTTATATTCTGTATTACCAAAACAAAGAAGCCAGAACTGTTTTTATTATATTTGCTACTTTTTGGCATCTTGATCTAACACTGATAATTATTTTTCTCAAACAATTATATTATCACCATGTGATCTTGTGTGGCCATGCTTGGAATGAATGTAATTTGGGAAACAAGGATTTCAGCAGTACTACTTAATTAGAATCCATCCATGTCAAGTTATTTCTAGCCATCCCAGATCATCAAATGCAGGGTTCTATTGCACTGGTGTGCAGATGTGCATTACATCAGTACAGCACGCTGGCTGTGACAAAGTTTAAATAGGACTCTGTACAGCTGATTCTTTGAAGCCTATAGGATTGCTTTCTCTAAGGGTTTTATTATTTTTATTTGGATTTCCTGGATTTACCCTTTGATTCTGGACTTATATTCTTGCTGCCTGCCCTGATCCTTTGACTCCTGCTGTCAGCCCTGACCTTCTGTCTGACTTTGAATTTTCCTTACTTGCCACCTGTACTGACCTTGGGATTTCTTAAATACAATATATATTCTTAAATAGGAGGCACCTTGTTAATTTTTTATTATAAGATATCCCCTTCCCTCTTTTTACAGTCTTGCTAAAATATTACAAGTCATTAGAGTTGTCCTGTACACTGGAGCTTCATATTGATCTTTTTACTAAATGGCTTTGAATGACAGGGTATGACAATGGTACATTGCTATAAGAAGTTCATCACATTGCAGGTTTCATAACAGTATAAGAAAAAAAAACAGGAAAGAAGCAAATTACAAATTCTAGAATCAGACAATGGAAGTTAATCCAAAATTCTTTGATAGTCCCACATTGCAAGCTCTTCGGGGCAGGGATCTCTTTCCTAATATGTCAAGACACACCTCTTTCCTAATATGTCAAGACACACCTCACATAAAGGGAATGTTCACCCCCCAAAAAAATATTTTAATATGTTATTGGCCAGTATTATAGCTGTAAAACAAGCCAAACCGCAAGGAAATCCGCAATTAAATGTAAATTTAATTTAACAGTATAATGGCTTGCATGTATACCCCTGTTTATATACTCTGTATTTTATAATGTACAGTGATGCGTACCCAAGTGGTGCTATATAAATAAAATTATGCATACATATATGCAGATTAGACAAGTTAGGGCTGTTTACATTGGAGAAGCGACGTTTGCGTGGGGACATGATAACCTTATACAAATATATTAATGGGCCATACAATTAACTCTCTGGTGCATTGTTTACTAATAGGTCATATCAGAGGACTCGTGGACATCCTTTAAGGTTGGAAGAAAAGAAGTTTCATCTTCAGGTTAGGAAGGGTTTCTTTACAGTGAGAACGGTGAAACTGTGGAACTGTCTTCCAGCAGAAGTGGTAATGGCAAGTTCATTGAATAGCTTTAAAAAAGGCCTGGATAAGTTTCTAAAACTAAAAAATATTGAGAATTACTGATATTAATGCATATAGATCTGGTTGATCCAGGGATACTTGCCGATTGCCGTTTGGAGTCAGGATGGGATTTCCCCCCCTTTTTTAGCTGGGTTTTTTTGCCTTCCTCTGGATCAACTGTTAGGTAGGGTTAAAAAAAAAAAAAAAAGAGGGTGAATAGGTTGGACTTGATGGACGTATGACAAAGGCCTTTGAGCCGAAACGTTGTGTGTGTTTTTGCTGTGTCTGCACCAATAAATGGGAACACCCCAGATTGCATTCTAAAGGACTGGACAACCCTCATTTCATTGCATTGATGGACGTATGTCTTTATTCAACCTTAATTACTATGTTACTATGTTACTATGCTGGCATATTTGTATGTATCTTGTCTCCTGCATAGTAACATACATTCTTATTTTATATATTTACCAAAACTTAGAATTTTTTCAATCCTAGCTGAACATCAATCTCGATTTTGGTCCTAGTCAATGTTTAATAGTGCAAATTGGGCTCCTGCTGAACAACACTTTTTCTCTGAATAGTTGATACTTGATACAATAACAGTGAGCATGTCCATTATTGTTATATAAAAACCTGAAAATCATCAGTTCCTCTTCTCTAAAATTGAGCTGTTTGTTTACTCTATGAACTGACCAATGCTTTTGTGGGAATTCCCAAACATTCACACATTTTGTTCTTTTATAATTAACTTTTATTAAACCATTGATCTTCTGATAATTTTTTTTCTGTCAATATCGTACTATTTAAAAAAATCTATTGTTTTCTTCAGGTATTTGTAGGAAAGTTATACACAAATTTTAAAACGCACATAAATGCAAATTTAAAAAAAATGTGCTGTAAAGTTCAAAACCAACACAAATATGAAAGACTATCCTCTTCTAAATAAAACAGTAAACCTCATGCATGGATGCCACTGAGACAGGCCAGTGACCAGCCCCAAAGGGCCAATGCAGCAAGAACAAAAAAATACAGTTATCTCTGTATTTCAACAGTTTTAAACTAAATTCCCTTCTATATTTAAAATATTCTTTACAAATTACTCATTCTCGTAATCTACATACCTTCAGCTATGCGATCCTTTATTCATACATGAAAAATTATAGAAGCATTTCAAATATGCACATATAGCAGATATTCTGAAAAATAAATCCTGTCCAAACCTTTATAAAACCTTTATCAACTAGCAACACATATTAGCCATCTCATTATTAAAACAGTTTCTTCTAACTAATTTACAAAAATACCCGCAAACTATCCATTTTTGGAGCTTACATGCCTTCTTTGTAACAATGCCATTCTTTCATATTTACAATTTGCAATTTTCTTTTCCAGTAAATGAAGGGAAAACACTATTTTACTTTATTACTACAAAGTTTCCCAAAAGTCCCATTACAAGGACAACTATTAAATATCAAACTTTTGAAAGTCCTGAATCAGTATGTAACATACTTTAGTGCAGTCAGAAGTCATCAACTAGCAAACATTACATTAGAGCAACCACAGCAATGTCTGTATTTGAATATTTTGAAGTTTTTCCAACTAAACAATCTTTGAAATACCCCACACCTTCAGATATGTAAAAGAATGATTTATATTTTATTAATATTGCCCAATACCCACATTAAAAGTAAAAAAAAAAAAAAGCTAAATATCAGTCTACTACTACAAACAATGTGCCAAATGCAGCGGTGCATCTTGAGACTGTCAAACAGCTCTGTATTTTAAGATTGCAATTTCCAGTTTCTGAAAATAAACATCCCACTAATCCAGAAACACCCACACACCTTCTGCTATGTAATGGGTAGCTATATTGCTTACAATTCTGAGATAATATTAGAGTGAAGTTGTGTTTTTGGATGCAAATATTTATATAGTAATACCAATTTGGTTTATGTCATATGTCAAGGCAAAATAGGGGCTAAGAGCCCAAAGGATAAGCAGACAAAGCCAAGAGTCAAGAGCTGGAAGGTAAGTTAGACATTGCAACAGGTCAATAGTCAGTAGAGTAGATAGACGATGCTAAGAGTGCCTGCAATGTTTTATCACTTTCTAGTAAAGGGACAATTCACATAGGGATTGGGTTGTGGATGAGATTAAAATGTAAATAATCCTCAAAAATTGTCATGTGCTGTAATTGCTCTTGAATGTGTGCTAGTTGCTGACCCTGTCTTGGAGTGCACTCTTGCATGTGACAAAAAACGATAAAGTGCCATAAAGTAACTTGTGCTGTATCAAGCTTAGTGCAGACACAAGTAAAAAAAAAGAGGCTCCTGCAAAATCATGAACTTCATAAAGGTTAAGAAAAAATAGCATGGACTGGAGCTTTGGTCCACCCTCTTTAGCGAGATGCATCAAAAAGAGTGCAAGACAAATTGGCTGGTGGGGAAAAATTGAATTGTCATTGGATGGGTGCATGTCTAAAGTTTGTGACTTTGTAAGATTGTCTCTATTGTAGCTATGATGTCTATGTGACTGTATGATAGTATATCTGTATGTAGGAATGTTCTTAATGTATGATAGAGTAAATTAGCTATTATCAGGGGATTTATTGGGACAACATTGTCCCAATAAACAGATCCCATTCTCAAAGATATAACAAGCTGTGTCTCATCTCCCCCTTTTCTGTGGCTGTTGATTTTTTAAATTAACCTGCGGTTATTAGTAGTCAGCTCTCATAATCCACCTCTTTGTTTTGTGGAATTCATACCCAGCTAAGTGAACTAGTTAGTGCCTCTAGAAGATGATAGCCAGTCAAACAACTGCACAGAGACCTGCCTCCATGAGTCACAGATTATGCTTTAGCAGATCCTGCCTTTCAGACACTAAACAGAGATTTAACAGGTTTAAAAACACAGTGTGAGATTTACCAGTGTTAAAATAAATCTCTGTTCCCCAGCACATTCCTTTGCATTAGATTAAAAAAAATACTTGCAGTTTATTTCATATCCAGAAGAAAGAAAATACAAATTCCTAAGTAAGTCTGGGGATTTGAACTTGTGACCTCATGGGCTATGTGCTCCTAAAATGAAGACATTAGACTGCTAAACCACCACAGCATAAGCGGTGAAACATTTAGAGAGATTTACTCAGAGCCGCAGGGGCTCTGGACAAATCATCTGTAAGTGATTCACCAGAGACTGTGCATCTATGGGTGGATCTGATTCTATTTAGCATGTAACCTACTCGAGCAGTCCCAACACAACCTAAGGGTTAAAGAATGGCTATAAATTTGTTAAATGCAAAGAAGTTGGAGGAGCACACTATATTCGTTTCCAGTGTTTATTTCAGCAAAAACATACAAGTTTCGGAAGGGGAATTTGATCCCCCGAAACGTTGTATGTTTTTGCTGAAATAAACACTGGAAACGAATATAGTGTGCTCCTCCAACTTCTTTGCATTTGCCATATTGCTGTGGCCCTTAAGGTGGAGGGCTGGGAGGATTGCACCTATTGACTAAAAGGCCGTGCCATTTAGGTGTGCTGGAGTGTATTGCATTGGAAGCTATAAATTTGTTAGCATGACTTTCACCCTTTAAGACAGTGCTGCGGCTGTATAGCTAGGTACAGTATGGAAGCAAAAATATAATAAAAGAGTTCATTACAGTTTATTCTAATACATGGATGCATCCGATTAGACGAAGGGACTGAAAATCTGTGTTATGCAACTATACAGTTAAATAAAAGATAATAACATAAATACTAAAAATTATATAACTAGGCAAGGTATTCTTATGTATACCTAAGTAAGGAGCAGCAAGAGAGATGAGTTGGTGGCAGAGAGAGATATACCGTGATATTTTGGGGTTTTGTGGAGAAGATCACCTAATACGAAGCAGTTAAAATTAAGCTGACTATTTTGTATTGTTTCTGGCAGGCTGTCGGCAATGCATGCTGGCTGGAAAATAAACCACAGGGTAAAAAGCAGCTTTCTGAAAGAAATTATAGCAGCTGCATAAAATTCACTATTTAATAATTACTTTTTGCACTTGTGGCTTATCTACGTGGCTTTTTAATGCCAGCTTTATATTTTATTATATGGATCTACGTAAGTGATGAGCATGTACTCTGTGCAGCTGTTACTCTTTAATATGACATTCCCATTTACAATATCAAATATGGAGTTTCCTCTTTCCTTTGTTATCTGCTTATTGCAGCCCTGCTGGTAATGGTAATTGTTTTCACTCTATATCTCTGATATTCTGCTAGATCAAGTGGATTACAATTTAGCTCTTGAAGACAATTCACTAGTCATTTTTCACATTTATTATTATTCCTACATGTAGTTGTTGGGCCCATAGTATTGTTTTTTAGTGGGTTTACCAATCCAGTCAGACACTGCACTTGTTCTCCAGAGAAGGAACAACATAAAATCCTGTGACTGCCACATTTGCGATATCCCTGCACAGCTGCAGCAGTCTAGATGGTCTTTCTCCTTCTCTTGGGTTGGTAGAGTTGACCCAAGTTTAGGCACAAAGTTGGTTTAGAGTCTTTGTTAATGATTTTGAAAAAACATTTTAAAAAAGGTGATAAAAATAAAAGGGACTTCAATAAATTTTACAGGCAGAATTTCACAAACCACTGGAGCAACAACCTGATCATTTTAACCATCTCTATTGCTAGCCTTGTTCATCAGTTGGATCAGGGAAACTCATAGAAAGTTGCTCTGTCAATATTTGAAAATGTTTAAATGGAATTTCCCTCTTATATGTTATATGAGTTGTATACCATTTTAAATTGTCCATTTTTTGTGTGTGAAATGATTTTTTCTAATTTATTGTGATGCGTCTGTCATTTTGGAGTACTGATTATGAGATCTGTTTGATTTTTAAGTATTTATGCTTCTGACTTCCTAACACGTTCTGTATCTAACACTGAGAATAGCTGAAAAATGAATCTACTTGTAAATTCTAGATTTTAGCACTGTAAAGTACATTAGAAACATTACTCACTGCCCAATAGAGCTCAAAAGTGTGTATTCAATGCATAAGATATTGTTTATCCGAGGCATAAAATTTGTGGCTATGCAACAAATTTGTCTTGTGGAAATCTCTGGTTTCTGCAAATATTACTGGGAAAAATGTTTCTAGTTCGTTCTACTACATGGATGCATCCGATTAGACGAAGGGACTGAAAATGAGTGTTATGCAACTATACAGTTAAATAAAAGATAATAACATAAATAATAAAAATGACTTAACTAGACAAGGAATTCATATGTATACCTAAGTAAGGAGCAGCAAGAGAGATGGTTTGGTGGCAGAGAGAGACCGTGATAGTTTGGGGGTTTGTGGAGAAGATCACCTACTGTAATAAGGAACAAAGAGCACACAAATTAATTCAATGGACCCAAAAAAAGATTATAAGTAGGGTGGTGCAAGGAATTGTTTCCAGAGATGATTGTTTCCAGAAACGATCAGATATTTTCGTTCTTAGCCTATCTTCCTTCTGCTTGTGTTTTTCTTGTCTACTGATTGGCCTATTTTAATTCATGTCTTCCCCATGCATTGCCTGATATAGCTTGTGGTTTTCCTAGCTTGTGGTGAGTTTCTTGTCTAAGTATTTTCTTGTTACGGATTCCTGTCTGTTCATTACTGATTGTTTGCCCTTTGACTGTGCCCTGATTTATGCTTAATCCTCTGGTACCTTGCTTTTTCCAGCTCTCCAGTTGGAAGAGCCAAGTCCGACAGTTTTGCTCTGGTTTTCCTGAATATCCCTGCCCTCAGCACATGTAGCTTGCACTTAGAGTCCAGGGGGCAACCTTGTCTGGTGAGGCGCATCTAGACTCCTGGCAAATGGGAACTTGTTTATTGGTGAAGCATTTGAGAAAATACAAATAGTGGGTCTGGACAACATGATGGGCTGATGCAAAAAAAGGTGTATATGTATGCTCTTATGCAGTCTACAAATACATTTGTTTTTAACCTAACTAAAAACCTTAAAGAATTCTATCAGTGTAATCATACTGCTGTAGGTTTTAATAAACTAGTATTTAGTTAATATCTAGCCTAAAATTTAGTCTCAATTGTTGCAACAGTCAGACACTGTATTACTTTATAATATTATCAGCCAATGCTCTAATCACTTCTAATTCTGATGCAAAGAAAATGGACGGGGTTTATCAGTCAAATTTCATTGTCACTGAACAAACGCTAATTGATTATCAGACGGCATGGCGTATCATCTGATAATGTTTATGTGTATTTCCTGCATTAGATCCACTTAGAGATCTAAAGCACATGTTAATTAATTTATCGTTAAATATGGAAATGCTAAATAGAATTTTTACTGTGTTTATGGTAAGTTCTAAATCATTATGCACAGAAACAATAGTCCTGAAAATTTGACAATGGTATTTTCAAGGGTGCTTGAGTCTCTTGTGCATCTTTTGAAACTTTGTGACAGCTCAGACATACTGCAGAGCCTTAATCTCTTCACCTATTGTCACAAAACAATTTTTCAGTCCCTTCAGAGTCATTTTGTCTTCTATTTCACACTATTTTCCTCTCTTCTTATTGGATTCTGAGGTTGTCATGGTTGCAGTTTTCCTGTGTTGCTATACTAGGCTAAGAAAATGTCCTCAGGGCTTTGAGGTTTATTAAATGGCTGAGCTATACCTCAGTAATTTTTTCTCTCTCTTTAAAGGTGCCCTCTATCTAAAAGTGGTATATTTTGTACATTAAATTTGATAAACTTTTTCAGAACATGCATAATATATTGTGTTTATAGCCACAACACAAACAACACAAATCATTTTGGAAACTATTTATTCTGTAGCTTTGATTCTCAACTACAAGAACATGTTCTTTTCGAAATTGCTATATTTTCCCACATCGAATGAACAAGAACACAACAATCAAATATATTTCCTATTTCAGAAGTTATTTTTATTTCTGAAGCATGCGATAAGAATAGGATAATCATCGTCAATTCTAAAACTCATGCTCAGGTTACTCTTGGTTAGTTATTGTGACATAACTTCAGACCAGTCTCTTGGTACTAACTATGGACTGGAGGAAAGGTCACTGAACAGAGATATCTCTTTCTGAAGATTAACTTCATTATCTTTTTCCTCACTGGTGTTTTGCTGCAGCAATTCTAATCCTGTTTACAGCAAATATATGTATTTTCCCTATACATTTTCGTTTACAAAACCATTCTCTAAAATAATTTGTTTTGTAGTTTTTTCTTTTAGCACAGACACTTACCTTTTCTTTTTTTATTCTTCTTTAGGAGGTGGACCTATGATTAAGCTCCCGGCGGGAGCAATAAACGTCAGAGGTCTTATTCTACTTGTTTGGTCAGGGACAGGGGGTTTCAGCCACTCTTTCCTAACAACGAATTACTAGAGGAGGGGGAGACAATGCTCTATAACCTCTACTAGCTTAAAATTTTAAAACATGGCACATGAGTGGAGTTTGTCAAATACAGAGTGAATGGGGACCCTCTAAACCATAGAGCAACGTTTAGTGAGCTTGAGAAAGGACGTTGGTACGAAACATGTAGCACACATGTTTTGTTTCATAAAGACATCTTGTTTCACAGCTTGGAGTCTGTGCCATCTGTAAGCTGCACTCATACCTCCATTTATTTGACATGAGTGGAGTTTGTAATTATGTAACTCGTGCTCAGATGGATGCTCAGATCTAAGAACACAATAGCCCAGCACCAACAGTATAAATCTGTATAAAAAGAAGGGTATTCCTCCCACTTAATATACATTATGAAGCAAAAGAAACACAGGCAGTGGAAATACGAGGGCATACCCTAAAACACGACTGTAAAAAGATAAAATATCCTTTATTTGTATGTATATATATATATTTTTTTAATTCGTTTTATTTTCAAAACAGGTTTCCATACATCACATCAGTTAAATTTGACATCAGTTAGTGCAGTAATATCTATTGTTGCATATTACTTGTTTGAAACTGTTTGTTACATATTATTGCATTTTAAACCCTTTAAACTTTAACAGTAAACAGTTAACTTATACCTCTTATATGTTGCCTGCTTTTTTTCTCTACTTTGCTTTAACTCTGTAGCATGGACAGCTTGTGGTGTTGTCTGTGCTATACCCTTAATCGCATACAACCAGCCGGCCCCAGAGAGAAAATATAGTAGGTCTTAGAAGGGATAGAATTTAATATTTAACATTTAGAATTTTTACTAGGGGTGGGGAGTGAGGAGATGTACCATTGACATTCAACCATCGGTCCAATATTGATTGTCTTCTTCTATATTGGATTATTTATGCCTGGTCAACTGTAGACGATGAAAGAAATAGTAACCGCACACATCCAATCGGTGAAAAGGGTCCTTAACCCATTTATTAGAAGTGTAACAACAAATAACGTTTCGGGGGGCCTAGCCACCCTTCATCAGATACTAGCAAAGCAGTGCAATACACAATTTATAGCATACAAAAACCACACCCCCAACCCAGGCTCCGCCTGTGAAATGTGTGAAGTCCAATGGGATTCAAGTAAGCCCACCCCCTGTAGGCACAACCTGGGTGGTGTGCATAGTCCAAGTTACACTTCTAATAAATGGGTTAAGGACCCTTTTCACTGATTGGATGTGTGCGGTTACTATTTCTTTCATTGACATCACTAAGGACGTGGCAGATCATTCGGGTGACCAGCACCACCAGAAACCGACCATTGGCACATACTAGTGCCTAGGGTGTGCAGCTTCTCTTTGTATATCGGTCAACTGTAGAATCTGAGTTGTAGCATATACTTCAGACTTGGTATTTTGGCGGGCATCCCCTATGCTTGTATAAAATTTGTTGATATGCTCAGTCCTTATTGACTAGTTGCTTCCAATCTAGAATTGTGGGTGTCTCTGGTGCAAGCCATTTCATCCCTATAGCTTTCGGGATTTCAGGACTAAAGGGTATTGCTAAAGATAGGTGAGTGTTCATGAAGTTGTTGATTGTTTGCCAACAGGTTTGAATCAATGGGCACATCCACAGTATATGCCAACTGTCTGCTTCCGCTGTTCTGCACCTTGGGCAGTTGGAGTTTGGTCTCTTTTTTGCTCGTTGTAATCTTATAGGGGTTAGGTACGCCTGGTTTAATATATAGAATTGGATGAGTTTTTTCTGTGCTGCCGGGGAGGCCAAATTGTGTCAGTCTGTGATTTCTCTAGCTGTTTCGGCATCTAAGATTTGTAGTTTCCCCTGCCACTTGTGTATTAACATGGTGACTTCTTTGGACACATGGAGGGAGATTTAATAAAAGCTCTTATCGTTTAAAATGGTGCTAATTTTGCCCCAACCAATCAGATGTTATGTACCATTTGAAAGCTAACATCTGATTGGTTTGGGCAAAGTTAGCACCATTTTAAATGATAAGAACTTTTATTGAATAACCCTGATGGTTTTGTAGAAGTGTTTGGTATATTCTGGATATTAACAGGGTTATTCAATAAAAGTTCTTATTGTTAAAAATGGTACTAATTTTGCCCCAACCAATCAGATCTTATTTAACATTTGAAATCTAACACCTGATTGGTTGGGGCAAAATTAGCACCATTTTTAACGATAAGAACTTTTATTGAATCTCCCTGTAAGTCTTTTTTTAATGGATGCTTTAATATATTTAGGATCGGATGTAATTGTGTGCTTGGCATTTTCTCCGGGAATTCCGTTCTAATGCAATGTCTTAATTGTAGATATCTGAAGAGATGTTTGCCTAGTTTAAATTTCTCTGAGATTTCCTAAGGATAGTTGGTTGTCTGCCATTATGTGTCCAAATTGTGTAATTCCTAGTTTCTCCGAAATGCTGCTGAGTGAAATGAGCAAAGATGCGAATATGAACAATTTCTCCATAATGGGTTTCGGTATGCCTGTGTAGTTGAGGATTTTGTTCGTTATTGTCCATATTTTGGTGTCCGGCCTATGTATTGTGGTATTTGGTCCTGTGGAATGTTTAAATATGCCATATATGGTCCCCTCAGATATCTAGCCAGCAACCAATCAGATTGTGTTGGTTCCTTCACACTGGATACCCAACATCATAGATATTATAGTTGTCTGCCAGGTAATAAAGGCAAAAATTTGGAAGAGCTAGTCCCCCGTTTGATTTTGGCACCTGCAATTGTTTCAGTCGAACCCTTGGTCTGCCATTTCCCCACAGAAATAGGGTAATTATGCTGTTTATAGTCGTGAAAAAATAAGGGATGTATGCAAGAGTGTGTTGTATAACATACAATATTTTAGGTAGAAGGAATATCTTAACCAAGTTTATTCGGCCAATCAAGTTTACAGGTAACACTTTCCATCTCGTTACTTTTTCTGCCACAAATTTTATTAGAGGTTGCAGATTATGTTTGGCAAATTCTGATTTTGAGTTTGTAATTACAATTCCCAGATATTTAAAATTGCTCACTATAGGTATATATGTTGGTATTTCTTCCTGGTTAATTGCATTTTTATCTAATGGGAATATACAGGATTTATTCCAGTTTATGAAAAGGCCAGTGTAGGGGCTGTATCTTGTTATTTCTTGAACGGCTGCCTGTATCGAGCCATTGGCTGCGTCCAGGAAGAGTATTACATCATCTGCATAAAGTCCCATCTATTCTTCATGTGGTCCCAGCTTAAGACCTTGTATATTTGGGTTCTCTCTAATTTTGAGGGCTAATACTTCGATAACTAGTACGAAAAGATACGGGGACAGCGGACATGACTGCCTTGTACCTCTTTGGAGTTTAAAGAATCCTGAGGTTTCATTTTGCAGTGTGATGCATGCCACTGGGTCACTGTATAGCAACCTGAGCCAGGCTATATAGTTTGGGCCAAAGCCATGTTTTCTCAGTACTTCCAAAGAAATATAAATAAAGTGTGGTGCACTCATTCAGGAAGTTAAAAGAGGGTGAACATGGGGATAAAAGATAAATGAGATATAATAAAGGACACAAAAGTATCCCCCTCAGTGATACCCTCTCGGTTGTGGCAAACCAAGGTTAGGGAAAATTAAAATGTACAAATTTTATTAGGTATACATTCAAATTTACAAACTAGTGACAAAAAAGTTAAAATCTAAAAGGAGAGCACTCTTGTTCCAGATATACACCAGATAATGGTAGGAGATGAACTTACGCTCAGTCCCTCTAAATTCTCTCCACTACAATGTCCATCCGTGTACAGAGGCACTCAATAAATCAATGGTGCTAGTATAGCCTTACACAGATATGGTGAGCTGGATCCTGAAATACAGGACAAGTACCCCCCCAATCTGAATAAAAACGGGTTGTATGGGACCAAATAATAAGCTCAGGCATGCGGCAGTTTTAGATGCTCAAAAATAGACCAGGTGTCTGGATATAAGCCTTTAAAGATGCCGCAATTTGTAGGAGCTGCCACTCAAAGGCAGACACCCACACAATCCAATGGTTCCATGCAGTACTGTCACACACTCCCTCACCCACACTATATATACTATATATACACATAGTCAAATGCTGAAGTACTAAACACAATCAGTAAACCATGAACGCAGCAATACGAGCATAATGCGCTATAAATTAGCCACTGCGCCCAAAAATCTCATACACAAAAGAAAAAAGTGACTCAAATGGACATCACCAAGTAAACACTAATACAGTATATATAATAATACAGCAATACAGACTATATACCAAACAAGACATACAGTGCAATCTATGAAATATATAGAATAAAGCAAACTGAAATGTAACAGGACAACAAGCAGTTTCACAGTGTTTGTGAAGGTCTCTCACAACAGCTTCTGCTACACTGACACTCTCTTCAGTGATTTATGATCTCAGCTAATCAGGAGAAGAGCTAAAATAACAGGCAGAGTTAAGTAACTGACTTGTAAAGAATCTCTGAACCACTTATCCTTCTCTCTCCCCCTCTGCCCTCCCTTCAGCACACTGCTACTTTCTTCCACACTTTGCTTGCTTGCCGTTGGTGTTTAGTGGGGTCAACATAATGTCACTCTTCATTTCAACTGAGCATGCCTTGACTTTGCATGCAGCCATTTTCTGCTTGTGGGGGACTATACTGAGAGGGGAGGGGGACTACAAAGCATGGTACCAATTTCTGCCAGTGTGAAGAAACAGCATGATGAAAGTAAGGCAGGTTATGCTAAGTGATCTGTACATTGTATAAAGACAAACAGGGAGATTCAATAAAAGTTCTTATCGTTTAAAATGGTGCTAATTTTGCCTCAACCAATCAGATGTTAGCTTTCAAATTCTAAATAAGATCTGATTAGTTGGGGCAAATTTAGCACCATTTTAAACGATAAGAACTTTTATTGAATCTCCCTGAAAAGTTTTTTCACTTTAGTTGCCCTTTAACCTTAAAGGTCGCATTTTCTTTACTGTCCTCAAAGGTCTTACTTTGTTTCCTATACCTACAGAATTTGCAACTCCCACATGTGTACATACCTAAGGGGCTTGTGAAGGTTCTCATTCATCCAGGTCATGGTATATCTGTTGTATTCAGTTAGATCAACTCATTAATCAACTCTCAATTCAGAAGGACTTGTGCAAAAACTATTGGTAATATAAGTACCCTGGACATCTTATGGCCATTGGTTGGATGTTCTAATCATCACACCCAGAACTCCCAGGATTTTACTAACAAGATACAAGATATAGTACTCTGTGCAGAAGAAACTATGATTTCCTATGATGTGACATCTCTCTTCACATGTATACCCATCAAGGAGGCGGTTGAAATGGTGAAAAACAGCTAGGCCAAGACAGCACCCTTACCAGAAGAACATATCTTTACCCAGAACAGGTGAGTTCCCTACTGGACTTATGCCTGAATACCACCTATTTCAAATATATTATATGTTCTATAAGAAAAAACATGGAAGTGCTGTGGGATCTTCAGTTTCACCTACCATGGCAAACCTTTACATGTAGGAAGTGGAAACCCAGGTTCTTAATAACTTTAAGGGCATAGCACCCAGCCACTGGTTCACCTGAAAAATCCACCTGAAGGAAGTACAGGCCTTCACAGGACACATCAATACCGTACACCTAAACATCAAATTTACAGCCCTGAATAGAGGTGGGAGGTCCAACACCAACTGTCTGACATGTACAATGCTGATTTGACACCTAACCCTGGGCAGTTTCGATAACACCTCTTCAATCACACCTTGCATTCAGAAGGTCACTAACGCCTGGCTGTTATAAGCTAATTGGGACTTTCCAGGGTACTTATATTGCCAACATTCTTGTACAAGTCATTCTGAATTGAGAAAGCCAGTTGGATGACTAGCGAAACGTCTTCAAGAACCAAAACTTTAAGTCCAGTTGATCTAACTGAAAACAACAGATATATAAGGGGAGTTCTCCTCTGCCTAAAGGAATGACTGTTCTTTCAAAGTGGCTGTTACAAAGTCTTTCTGACAGGTTAGGGCAGCGTTTAGCTGTCATCAATGGCCTATTTGACACTAGATCTGCAAGACAGGGATCACTTGTTAAAATTTACTAATGAGACAATAATATTTCTCTAATCTTTCCCCACTGTTTATTAAAGGGTGTTATATACCTAATCTTATCATCCCTTGATCTGAAATTATGCTGCAAAAGTTTGTCCTGAGACATGATTTTTATTTGATTTTTACAAGACTTGATTAGAGATCTAGGATACTCAAGATCCCTCTTCTCCAGCTCCCCTGCTGCTTCCACAAAGTCTTTATTATCTGTGCAATTCCTGTATAATCTCATAAATTGCCATTTTGTTATCCCTCTTTAAAGAGTGTCAGGGTGAGAGCTTTTAAAGTGGAGTGGCAGTTGGCTTGCAGTATATTTCCTTTTAACATCCAGGAATTTGATTGATTGAACTAGATTTGAAAATTTTGTGTGTCAAAAAGATGTGAAGGGAGTTGGAGTTAAGTAATCTAATATACTCATGCAACAGGTCAATGAACTGCAAGTATTCAGATGCCAGGACGCCAATTGCTACCTCCCTCTTCCATCACCCCAAAAACAGGTTGGCATAGGTGAAGTTGCACTTGGCACCCATGGCAGTGCATTTGACCTGTAGGTAGTAATTATTATAAAATAGGAAGAAGTTATGATTGAGTACAACATTAATAGTTCAAAAACAAACTTAGATTTCAAGCATTGGGCAATATTCTGCATCGAAAAAAAAATATATTACTGCTTGTATTCCATCCTGATGCATGATATTTTAATACAAGGACTCAATGTTGCATGTTACAATCCATCTGTCATCGCTTACAATGATTCAATTACAGTGATTACAGTTAATAAAGTCTGTTGTATCTTGAATATACAACTCAAGGATAGCAACGTGAGGTTGTAATACATAGTTAATGTACGCACAGACAAGTTCTAACATACTAACTGTACCGAAGATGATTGGCCTGCCTGGTGTTCTTTTTGAGTTCTTGTGAATTTTTCGGCCAAAGATAAAATGTATGTGTAACCTAATTGTCCACTCTAAAGTATTCCAACTCAAACAAGTATTGGTGATAATTGTAACTGTAGGAATTGGGAGTGCTAAGTATAATTTTCTATTTTATTTCAACTCTGGTAATCCTACTAAACCAGGAGACTGGAAGGGATCACCACCTATACTTATCCTCCTGCAGGTTTAACAGCATAGGGGAGACATTATGCTTGATAAGAGTGTGATAGTTGGGAGTGCATGTCAGAACACCATGTGTAATGGAGATTGCCTGCAGTAATTTATTCAATTTTTTTTTGGAAGAGCTTGTTTTATCCTGTTATTTGTTAAAACCAAACAAAACACCCAATTACTAGAGAAATGAAGTGAAGTAAGGATTGCTTTCAATGGATTTTCTCAATAGTTTTTCATAGGTTTTCATTTATTTAGGAGGTGTCATCACTCAATAATCAATTAACCCAATGAAAAGTCTCATCACACACTCTCCATTTGAAACAGTTATTAAATAATGAAGATTTTTGAGACATTGGTAGCCTTTATCTGATTTAATATTTTGCATTGTGCACATTTTAAAATAAAACAAATAAATCACTTTTTGGTTGTTGTAAAAGAAGAGATTGCTTTCCAGTTCTGATGGTTAGTCAATTAAATCTATTTTGATTGAGGGTTCCATATTGGCCTTTGGAGAGGCTTTGCTTATTTCTTCAAAAAAACCTCTCCTGTCAGTTTAGCTCTTTTATTTGGCCAGTAAAAAGATTAAAGGGTGATAGATAATGGATAGTATTGTTACACTATTCAAGTCACCCATTAGTAGTTTGCATACAGGTAATAAAGAAAGGACAGATCACATGAGAACTAAAAGTATATCAAGTCTCAGGGGCACCTGAAAACCAAGCACCTACTTGATAGTCACTATGTGCAAATAAAACACCGTTGTTCAACTTACATGAGGTTTGTTTGTTCCACCCTAATTTGGTCATAACCTTATGATCATTTGTTGGTTTCTGAAATGAGGTAGGGGGCTAAAAGTAGAGACTGCAGTAAAGGGGAGGTCAGATTTTTACAACAAAGTGAAGGCAAAAACAAAGCAATAGAACTGTATATAAAATGGGAAATTCTGATAACTATCCCAAATAAAAAATTTAGCCACTTTAATTTATGGTTTAATTAGAGTCTAAGGAGGAGGAATTATTAAGCCATAACAGACAAACTAATGTTATAGATTTTACTTGTATGTTATTCCCTATGCAGAAGTGCCTATTTTGGAACATTTTAATTAAATTGACAGAGAAAAAGTGAATCTAAACAGTATTTTTTTTCTAGTTATTTTTCTTTTAAAGTTCTAGACAAGCCCTTAGTTGGATTACATGGTGGATAAAATGTGTTCTGTATTCTGTAGAACAGATTTACTGCTGTATATGTAAATGTTGCAAATGCAATGCAATACCTACAATATGATAACTCTGTGGGTAGAAACCATCTACGGTAATAACTTTATAGATGTGGCTGGAGATCATTAGATAAATAACATTTTTTGCTCTTTATATATTGCTATCAATACACAGCTGCTTAATAAAATGCCTGGTATCTGCATAAAATAAAATATTAGAAACATAAACTTATATGCTGGCTCTATGCATGGATTACACGAGGATGATATAGTGAGATGATTGAAGTGAAGCAGATAAAATTGGATCTGATAAAATTCCATAAATAGATCAGAGAATGCAATGAGCTGTCTGATGGTTTTTATATCCCACATGATGAATGCTCAATAATTAATGAAAGACTCCTCAAAGGTGTAAGTAATAGAAGCAAAGACATGAAAAATGCAAGCAGGTATAATTATTATGTTGTTAAGAGACAACCGAGTGCAGCAAACCAAATTAAAATATGCATTAACAATTTATAAATGATGCCAGTTTATGTTATACACTTTCAGTAACAGTTCAGTCCCCCTTAGGGTTCTTATGAGGAAGATACTGCCTTTTCTATTTGGCCTAACAGCTGTTATGTTTACTCTGGCAAAGTGCTGCTAATACCCTAGCATGCTGCCTCCTGTGTGCTTATTGTGAAGTAGAGTTTTCTGATTTACTAATCCTTTCTAGAGTCACTTTCTTTTTACACTTCTACCATAAAGCTAACATCAATTCATCTCATTGCTACTGTATCTAAACATATCAAATGCCCCTTCCCTCCTATATATTCTCTTCTTAGCTTTAACAGTAATCTACAATAAACAGTTACCGTGCATTCACAAGAAGAAAATAAACTATTATACTGAATCTACAGAACACTCTAACTTGTATTAAAGGGTCACTATACTTACTCAAACAACATTGTATAATCTGAAAGTGTAATGCTAGGGTAGTAAAATGATGTTACTTACATGTGTGTCTGTGCCTGCTTTGTTAGTGAATTTTTAATGCTCCTACCGGGCCCCCCTCCCTTACTCACTGCCCACTTGTAAATCCAGTCAACACTTGTACATTCTAAATAGCCTAATGGTACACAGGTTCCTTATGCACACAAAACCAGGGTGGGTGCTGAACTCCAAATAACTCCCCAATTCCCAGGGAGGTGAATCAAGGGCAGTTCTGGAATATTGGAGTCGCACACCTTAGATGAATTCAAAGTGTTTATTGAAAACCACACATCAAAATTACAACGTTTCGGGGGAATGTGCCCCCTTCTTCAGGTGATGCAATCGCAACAACAAGTGGTGGTGAAATACCCTGGCTCCTAAGTGAATCCACACCCTATGGGAGTGGCTACTGTGCATAATTAATTATGGACACCTCTAAAACATGGTGTATAAAAACCTCTAAAACATAGTGTATAAAAGCCCTTACAGCTAAAAACGTGATTACCTATGCTGTCGCTGCTAAAAACGTGAATAATCCAACTTCCTACAATTTAAGTAACATCTAAAGATAAGGACTTAATAGTGCAATGTTATCTCATAAAAATATATAAAATACTAATAAATAGTGCAAATAATATAAAGGTAAGTCTTATCTGGCTCAGGAGTGGTTAAAAGTGGAGTGCAGAAAGTGCCATAGGTTTAAACAGATTAAAAGTCCATGTTCCATGGATGTCCTGTAGAGGGAGTAAGTGCCTCTCTGAAGTTACAGTGAAGATACAATGTATAAGAGTTCCTTAGACAGAGTTGCAATTGAAGGAAGCTACATTTGTAAGTCTGCAATATAACAATAGTTAACATTTAGAAATGGAACAGTATCATAAATTAACCGTGAGTAAATATATACGCAACACTAGTTAATATTTCATAAATTAGACTTAAATACGACATATAAGCAAGAGATAGATCCCAGGATACATAGTAATAAAATAACTTCTCATACTGTAATTTACTATTAAAAACATGACCAGTTGATTTCTTCGTTTAACCCTTTCGGGGCCAATGTCTCTAATTTATCGATCCAAAAGCTTTCCCTTTGTAGTAGTAAGCGGTCGAAGTCACCTCCTCTTTGCTTTTTGCTCACTACTTCCAGTGTCAACCATCTTATGGCATTGCATGCCTGGCAACTTCTGCACGGGTAGGTCCCTATCTGTGGAGTTCCCAAGAATAACTGAGTACTGGTTTTAGGTTTTAATAGATCCGTTGTTATTAATGTATCTCCTAGGTTTCTGGCCCTCTTATAGGAGAACAAAGGTGGACTCATTTTACCAAATTCGGTGTCAGCTTGGAGAATATGCCAGTTCTTAAGAATGATTTTTTGGATTTTAGTTGATATTGAACTAAACCTAGAAACAAAGGGGACTCTGTCTGAGGAGTTGTTTTACTTTTGTCAATCAGAGTGTCACGGTTGTTACCCATAGCTCTATCCATCTCTTTTTGTAATGGGATTTCGGAATAACCTCTGGATATAAATTTATTTTTCATTTGTACCATCCGGGTTTTGCATAAGTCCTCATCTTGAACTATACGTCTCACCCTCAGAAATTGACTATATGGTAGACCCTTGGTGACACTTGTGGGGTGGAAACTATTAGCCAATAATAAATTGTTCTTGTCAGTACTTTTCGTGTACAGATTGGTAGCTAGCCTCTCATTATGTTTGTATACTACCACATCCAAATAGTTAATACTCTCCTGATTGTAGTTAAGGGTAAACCTCATAGTTGAATGCACACCAATTAAATATTTTTCAAATTCTTTCAGGGAAGCTTCGTCATTGTTCCATACAAAGAATACATCATCTACATACCGTTTGTAGTTTTTGATGTTGTCAATAAACCTGTTGTTTAAAAATACATGTTGTGCTTCAAAGTAGGACACAAAGATATTAGCGTACGCTGGTGCAAAATTAGCACCCATACTAGTCCCTTGTTTCTGAATGTACCAAGTATTCTGAAATCTAAAAAAGTTTTTAGTTAAACAAATGGTGATCAGATCCATAATAAAATAAACCATTCTGTGATCATACCCGTAGTCTAGTAATGCCTCTTCTATAACGGTAAGTGCCTCTTTGTGGGGTATAGAAGTGTACAGGGCTTCAATATCCATTGTACACAGTAGGTTGTTATTAATACATTCAGTGATGGAGCGTATATGTTTAAGAAAGTCAGTGGTGTCCTTCAAGCAATGTTTATAGGTGGCGACAATCGGCTGTATGAACGAGTCAATAAATAATCCTAAGGGTTGGAGCAAGGAGTCTATGCTCGAAATTATGGGGCAACCAGGAGGGTTCGTCAAGTTCTTATAGATCTTTGGCAATAGATAAAATACTGGGGCTCTTGGTGTCTCACACATCAGAAAATCTTTGGTATACTTATCTATAATGCCTGAATCAAACGCCTCTGTAATGATGGCATCAACCTCTTTTTTACATCCATGGGTCGGTTCCCCTTCTAACTTAATGTAGTGTTCCTCATGATTAAGCTACTTTTCGGCTTCCTTCACGTACTTACTTAAGTCCATGATAACTGTAGCACCCCCTTTGTCGGCTTTCTTAATAATTATCTCTTTTCTTTCTTTAAGTGATTTCAGTGTCAGGGACTCCTTTTTAGTTAAGTTAAAATGACTCGGTGCCTTCTGCCAAGGTAGTGACTTAATTTGTTTCAGCACTATGTTACTGAATACTTCTAAGGAGGAGTTTACTACTTCAGGGGTAAAGTATGTTTTTTTTTCTTAAATTTCGGTATAGGCCCCATCATATTACCATAGCTAATCCGTAATTTGATGTTACTGGAGAACCGGTGCCAGTCTTTTTTAAAGTCAAACAATTGCCCTTTATATGTTGGAGCAAACCCCATACCTTTATTAATCAGTGATTCCTTTTGTTTGGTGAATGTATGTTGAGAAATATTTACTAATAGAGTATCAGTCTTAGTGCGTGTGATAGGGGGTAATGGATTCATACCTGGTGTTACTTTCGCGATCTAGTCCTCCAGGCTGGTCCCCATTCTTCTCTCCCTCCGCTGTGAGCGCCAAATTCTCTTCTTCTTTTGTGCCTCGCTGGGGTGTGTTGTCTGGCTGCCTCTAAAAATCACTCTGGGAGCTGTCTGTAGAGGTGGAGGTGCCGGCGTCTTCTTCCGAATTTCTGCGCTGGCGTCCTCGCTCTTGCCTTTCGGTGCACGTCCTCGTTGCCATGGGGACGCGGCTTTGCTTAGCGGTGCCGGTACCACGTGGAGGAGCCCAGTGTTCCCGTCTGTCCGTAGCCCATGTATATACTCTCTGCTGCTCATAGTCCATGGTGTCGCGTCTGAACTTCCTCAGCTTCTTTTGGATCAGGTCTGTTTTTAACTCTGTGATCATGTTGTTAAGCTGCTGCACAATTTCGTTGTTTTTTTCGGCTGTTACTATGCATTTTAATTCCTGTTCTGTTTTAAATATCTCTTGTCTGACTTTCTGTGTTGCAGACTGTAAATGTTCAATTGTGAGGTATATCAGGTCTAAACTACATTTATTCAGTACCATGTACCATTTAAGTTTATATTCGGCGTCATCTTGGCATAATATTGGGTGCAAGTTAACCCTTAGGCCTCTCTGCCAGCGCATACTCTCTTAGTGCTTTAATATGTAGCTGGAGATTTATTTCTCTTCTTCGTAGCACCTCAAGTCTTTCCTGGCAGTCCCTTTCTGAGGTACTAAGGGGGATAGCCTCCTCTTCTGTTAACAAGCGCAAAATCCTCTTTTTCTCAGCCTCACTGAACGCCAAAGTCATAGCTTTTTCCTTAGTGGTTTTCGCAATATCTGAGAATGACATCTTCAGTGTGGTTTGGTGCAACAAGTTGGAAGTAGACAATATAGATCAATGGTACACAGGTTCCTTATGCACACCAGGGTGGGTGCTGACCTCCAAATAACTCCCCACTTCCCAGGGAGGTGAATCAAAGGCAGTTCTGGAATATTGGAGTCGCACACCTTAGATGAATTCAAAGTGTGGTTTTCAATAAACATTCTAAATAGCCTGCACAACCCAACACTATACAGCTCATTAAGATATATACCTGACACTGCTAATAGTGGGTGGGGAAGGGGAGCTGCTGCTGTGTCAAACACTTCTCCCATTCTTCTGACAAGCAAGCAGACAGTGAGAGTAAGTGATCTCCTGTGACACACTCCTGCAGCAGACCTGGTTGTATCTCTCCCCCTCCCACTAGATAGATAGATAGATAGACAGACAGACAGACAGACAGGATAGATAGATAGACAGACAGACAGATAGATTAGATAGACTGGAGACCATTATGATTAATCAGCTTATTATATCTGGGGTTATATTAAATAATGTTTTGAAAGATCCTAGTTAAAGGTCACTGGAGGGACATAAATTAGCATAACTGGTTTGAGTGTACATTCCGTTATTTAAAATGATGATTTCTGAGAATCTACAGCTCGGATTTCAAATCCGAAAAAAGAGTAGTGGACCTTTACACTATCTATTAGTATCATTTTGGAAGTAAAGATACCTTTTAAAAAAGTGTGCTTGCATTTGTGGCTGTATTTTATGTGTGCTGGCATTTAGCTGTTTTTACAGTCTCCTCCAAACAGTCTTGGACTGTGAGAGGGGGATGAAGCCAGACTGTATTGATTGTAACTTTTAAAGACTGGGTACTGTATTGACCAGTAAAGTTGGTAACATTTTGGTTGAGTGCAGCCCTCTAGGTTTTTGTGTATGTTTGTGCAATCTGGGTGCCTCCCTTATATACTTATATATTACAAAAAATAATTTTATAACAAAGTTTATTTGAGGTAGAGAGCTAAATTTAACTCACCTGTTCTATCATTTTAGAAGAAATTTTTATAACACTGCCTGGTCAAGGCATCTATAATTTATATGGACTGGGAATGAGTCATTGTCGTAGATTTATTAGGTTAGAAATACAGTAAAGACAGCGTGTACAAATCCACATGAGAATTTTTTTCCACATAGTTCTTTTGAACAAATACAGTACAATATTATTTTTGTTGGTTTGTAAAATTCTGGTAAAGATGGTTCATAGCATTGGGGAGGGAAAAAGTGGATTTAAAGTTGGGAAAGGGTCTGTATCTACAGGCACTTAAATTCTAAATTTGCAACTAAATACAGTGCTACAAAATGTTATAATATTAATTAAACAACCAAATGAGAACAAAACAAAACAAAACATGTATTTGTAAAAGAATGATTGTTTTCTTTGTATTCTTACTCATGTAAAATATAAAGAAGGGCAAACAGTTACTAAAGAAATGGGCATATTTTTAAAGCAACATTACCTCTTTTACCACAGCATTATTATTTGGCTTTACTGCCAGGTAATAAAAACAAATTTATTTTTGAGCATTTGAAAATGTATGCTGCTTTATCAAAATGCTGGTACAGGTTTGTAATAGGTAGCAGTGATCATGTGCAAAAAAAAAGTAATTTTACATGGTCAGGTTGATGCACCTGGAGCCACTTTACTCCCCTAGTTATCCAGATGGAGTAAGATGATAGCATGTCATATAGCATGGTATTTGTGGCAATAAAAAGCTACTCTGAAGAGATAAGACTAAACCCTAAAAATTACTAATAGTTGGCGTTAAAATTCCACAAATAGCAATGCCATTTTCCAATTCCTTGGGAGGCATAAAATTGATATTGAATTGCACAAGGGAGTGCTGTATTTAGCAGAATTAAGGATACATTATGCTCTCACCACTGTGATTATACTGTAAGCTGACATGGAGGCTACAGGGAACTGGGTTGGTAACATTATTGTTCTATTGCTTATAATGATTCCTCCACCTTCTCAGTGCCCCAGAAGTTTATCTAGGTTGCTTATGCCTAGAAATGTATGTATTTGATTTACCTAATTATTTTGTAAAATGCTGCATAGAATATTGGTCCTTTTATAACTTATTGAGTGTGGCACAAGTTTGAGTCTTCACTGGGATGAAATATGCTTGTGAAGGTTCTCATTCATCCAGGTCATGGTATATCTGATGTATCCAATTAGATCAACTGGACTTGAAGTTTAGTTCTTGAAAAGTTTAGTTCAAGAACTAAACTTCAAGTCCAGTTGATCTAATTGAATACATCAGATACTGGGATGATGTGTTGTCTAAAGTGAAACAGCTGGCACCCGAATGCACAAAAAAAGCCTGTATTAACAGCTTTACACCTGCATTATAATTGTTAAAAAGTAGTCTGCCTAAAATTAAATGTGTGTTCAAAAGAGGAGTATATTGTAAGTTCATTACACACTCATCATCGCTTCACAATGGTTTAGGGAGACATCCACCTTCAACAAGTAATCCCTGTGGAAAGGGGATGCCCCCCTTGAAACACTGTGAAGCAATATCTGTGGAATAAATTTACTAAGCAATATATATTATAATCCTTGGTGTGCTACAGCTGGTATAGTTTAAGAATCTCTCCAAACCTGGGCTAAGGGTAACCTGGAGAAGTATCAGCACCCTTGCAATGGAATGTGCATTGAAAACTAAGACTCATTTGTAATAGTAATGTAAAAACACCTACCAGTTAAAAACAAACAAACAAACCTATTTCTCGACTAGAAAAGTCCCCAGAAATGCATTAGCTTCACCTCAAATTTGGCTTTTAATTGATCTATTTTTTTTTTTTATCTACTTTTTACTGCTTTCAAAATACTGATATTTTTTTAATGATATTTTTTATGGTGGGCTTTTATTAAAGCATTTTGATTTACCAAATTGAAGGTCATGTGTTTTAGTGAGTCTTTTGGGCATTGTTAAGCTAATTTGTATACAATGATAAAATATAATAAAGTGACAAAATTGTGACTTTTCAACACTTTTTTTCTGCTGGCCAGTGGCCAACTACATCGTCACATACAAAATGAAAGATACTGGGGGGGCACACCCTTCCAGTGGATTACTGTATTGGGGAACCATAAAAAATGTTTTGAGGGACACATTGCCCTCCTTAGTGCACATGTGCACTCTGACACTAGTCACACCCCCAAGGAAGGGGAGGGGTGTGTGTTCTCACTCTATTTAGGGGAAAGGGTTGTTTGCTGTGTTACACCTGATGAAGAGGGCAAAGTGTCCCTTGAAACATTTTGTTCTTTGTGTGATTCAACAATAAAGTAATCCACTGGAGGAGTGTGCCCCAGTATCTTTCTTTTTGCTTGTGCTATAGCATAGAGTCCTAAGGTTGAGGACTCAACTGAGGGAGCACCTCTATATTTGCTGGCAAGTTGCCTTGAGGAGTGTGCATGGGTTCTAACCTTATAGAGATTATATCATCACATACACTGCTAAGATACTTTTTTAAACTTGAGTTAAACTCATCACCTGATAAAAATCACCTGAAAATTTTTGTTTTTGTTTTTTTTGTTCAGAAATATATCTAGAAATTTAGTGGTAAATTTCTAGTCTGGAGATTCTGTAATTTACTAGAAGGTACCAAGTCGTTGCTATTGTGTGTTTCCCAATAAACAAAATAACAAATTAGTGGCCAGAAGGTGTTAGACTATTTTACATATGTTTGCTGAAAATGTGACTGGGGGTGTTAGACTAATTTCCATATGAAAAGAAATTTGACTTAAATAGACAGACACCCCCACCTGCTATGTTACTTAAATAATACTAGCAGCCCTAATCTGATACTGGGATAAGTTTTGGTTTCAGTTTTCTACTTTAATGCATTTTGTTAAATAACACGAAGATTTCACCGCCACAAAATTTAATAGATAAGTCAAACAAAAAACAGATTTTTTTTTTTAAAGAAGCGAATAGCACTATTTTATAGATAGTAAGTTTTGATTTTCAACGAGTTTTACCTTATGGCATTTATGGCAGTTTTTTTAAACTGGCAGTTCCGCAACGAAACCAGGTTCATTTTGAAACTGGGACTTATTCTATTATACCTCTTAATCTCTAATTATGCCCCTTAATCTCTTAATCTCTGATGTTATATACATTTTTACAAATATAACTATTACCTTATATATTTGAGTATAAACCAATCCAAAAATAAACTGAGGTATTTATTTTTAACTGATAACCCGGGAAAACTGCTTGACTTGACTATAAACCGAGGGTTGACTTTCTCCCATAGACAGCCTCATGGATAGTTCTACAGACAGTCCCATAGAAATTCCAATACACAGCCCCATAAAAGTCCAATACACAGCCCCATACAAAGTCCCATATACAGCACCATAGAAATTCCCATACACAGCCCCATAGAACATCTCATACACAGCTCCATAGAAAGTCCAATACACAGCCCCATAGAAAGTCCCATACACAGCCCCATAGAAAGTCCCATACACAGCCCCATAGCAAGTCCCATACACAGCCCCATAAAAAGTCCAATACACAGCCCCATAGAAAGTCCAATACACAGCCCCATAGTAAGTCCCATACACAGCCCCATAAAAAATGCAATACATAGCCCCATACACAGCCCCATAGAAAGTCCCATACACAGCCCCATATAAAGACTCATACACAGCCCCATAGAAAGTCCCTTTCACAGCCCCATAGAAAGACTCATACACAGCCCCATAGAAATTCCCTTTCACAGCCCCATAGAAAGACCCATACATAGTCCCATACACAGCTTCATACACAGATGTGCCCTTCATACCTTTCTGTGAAGCCTGTTTGTTGCATCCTATTACTTCTATAGTTTTTTTTTCCTTTCCATTGCAGTCTGGGCTGATATGAGTGAGCAGGACAACAATTGTGTGTTACAGTGTATAGCTTTTGTTTTCCCAGGGATATGTGATTTTGTCCATCTGCTCCTTCAAGCTTCCAGATCAGCCCAGACCTGAGTACAAACCGAGGGGAGACTTTCAGGAAGATTTTAGAGGTAAAATTTCTCGGTTTATACTTGAGTATATACGGTAATAGGAAAGAAATAACATTTTTACTAAACTAAAGAACACCTTGTCAGTTTTGGAAATAATTCAGCAGACACATTGTTTACACAATAGCTTAACTGAAATGTTAAAATTGTGATCACAAAACATAGAAATCAAGGTTTCAATGAACTGCTTTATAAACAGGTTGTATTTCTAGTGGCAGTATAAACAAGGCAAATGTTTATTAAAATTAATTAAAATGTTATTAAATATCTGAATTGGTTTGTCAAGGTTCTAATCGTACTATTATGTAATATTCATATGAGGTTCTGTAAATGTATATTTATTTATTCATTAAAAGATACTTGTGTTTTTTGAATTGAATCCGCATTTTCGGTACATGCAAATTTAGAACATTGAAATTTATGAGAGTTCTATGCTCCATTGAATGTTTCAGAATGCACAGTATTCGACCAGTGTATTGTTATGTTTTGGATGAACTGCTGTCATTGCTCTAGGACATGCATGAGTCTCATCAGACCCTCCTTTTATTGTTTGCTGAATATTTTTCATTGCCATAAATGCTTAGTTTAGTAATTCACAAAATGTAGAGCATTGAAGGAAGAAAAGTGAACTTATAATAAGAAAACAATAAATACTGTAAATAACATGGAACTGTATAATTACGTAGACAGTTACATAAAAAACCTGCAAGTGAGGGTGCAAAATAGATGTTTCATCTATGAAATGTACTTGGGTAAAACAGCTACTCTAATTCTTTTTTTCTTTTTTAATTGACTAGTTAATATTCAGTCTTAGATGTTTGTGAAGGTTCTCATTCCTAATGGTGTATCTGTGATATTCAATTAGATCAACTGGAATTTAGTTCTTAAAAACATTTTGCTAGTCATCAGACTGGCTTTCTCAAGCTTCTGTTTCATTTCCCCCACATACAGTACATATCAGAGCACTCTTCACTGTACTGTGTATATGTTGTCACTCATCTTGTGTTTCGGTACTGCGTCTTTTAAATGCAAGTTGCTGCTTCAGTGTGTTGTTGGGTTTAAAGCAGGCCATGATACGGTGTCTGTTGAAAAGTCTTTTTAAAGGGGAACTGTGGTCTCCAAACAAGTTGAGATTAAATGAAAGATCACTTTCCTCCCTTTAAAACAAGCCATCAACCACCTCTATATGTGCTCCACAGCCCAAGATATAAAGAAATGACTGACCAGAAAGTTAATAGGTTGGAGGCTGACATGTGACATTCCTAAAGCTTCTCCTGTACAGTGCCGCCAGCGAGCACAGCCTCAGATTCCCTCAGTGTGTGAGGGAGACAGGAAGTCCCTCCTCCTCTCTGCTGTGTGAATTCCTGACAGAGAAGGTAAGGGAATCTACAGCCCTTCTTTCCCTCTCACTTTGCCTGAAAAGGCTGATTCCACAGAGTTTTCTGTAGGGGGGGGTCCTGAGTGGCCCACGGCATCCACGAGTAGGCGGGGCTTATGCACTCACACGTTGGCGGGACTTGTGCACCCGCGAGTGGGCAGGGCTACGTCACCAGTGGGTGGGCTAGGCCACATAGGGCTGTAAGAGAATGGGCCAAGGGGGGCCTGCAACTGGAGGGACAATGGGGTCCATGAGTGGGAGGGACCAGGGGGGCTGCAAATGTGAGGAGGAGACACAGGGCACATTGACTGACATGGTTTCAGAGCAGGAAGAAGGAAGTGCAGGGGACCTGGTGATGCTGCTGCCATATGACTCACAAAAATGTAAATATCTTCAAAACTATGCAAAATAAACAATGAAACTAAATTGCAAAAATTCTCAGTTGAGCAATTCCTATCAATTTACCTAAAGTCATTTTTGGACCACAGTTCCCCTTTAATTTCTCATACACCCCCGCTACATATGGGATGACCATGTTCTTTATCCCCTTCACTGGGGGTACTCATGTCCTTTTCTTTCCTTCTTCCAGTTTTGACGAAGATTCATAATAACTTTACATAATAGACTTTACCACTCAGAACAGATCGGCATTAAGGATTAAGCCTAAATTTGCTGTCTAATGGTCCCTTTACATCCCCCTTGTTGGAAATTCCAACAAGCCAATGTTTTTACAGAACTTTAAAGAAAGATTTTCTCTAAAAAATATTCCTTTAATTTTTAAGTGTCTAATTTTCAATTTACAAATTTGAGGGAACATGTGGCAGTTGTTGGAAAGTCTGTTTTCTCATATTGAAGTTAGGATCAGAGCTTGAAATAAGTGTTTAGAAATAAATGTAAGTGGTAGTTTATAGTGGCTCAAACCTGCTGGGATCAGTTGTTTGCGGGCTTGCAGAACAAAGAAGTTTCAATGCAGAAATAAAAAAGTTTAAAACAAAATTTGCATCCAAACGACGAATATTCTATAATTTCTGGTCCAAAACCAGTAGTTCCACTCTGTTCAGATGGGAACTACAAAATTTCCCTAACTTGTATTTTCCTTTTTATCTCTTTTAGGGCCCTATTTATAAAAGATCGGTATCGTTATCGTAAAATACCGATCGTTAACGTAAAATAACGACCGGGTTTTTACCGATAACGACCGTTATTTACTGATAACGACCGTTATTTACCGATATCGTTAAATACCGGGCGTTATCGGTAAATACCGGTCGTTATTTACCGATAACGACAGTTATTTACCGATACCGGTCGTTATTTTACGATAACGGTCGTTATCGGTAAATAACGGTCGTTATCGGTAAATAACGGTCGTTATCGGTAAATAACGGTCGTTATCGGTAAAAACCCGGTCGTTATTTTACGATAACCATCGGTATTTTACGATAACGATACCGATCTTTTATAAATAGGGCCCTTAGTTTAGAATTTTTTTTTACTTCTTAGTAAATTGTTTTATTGTTGTATACTGGTAACAGTTTCTCCTATCTGGAAATTTTGTTGAGCAACTAAATATTGGTAAGATTTGGCATAAACCAGGAGCGGTTAAGGAAGAGGTGGAAATTAATCTCCATATGCAGTTGGCGAAGGCTGCTGGTATGGGGCATGTTCTGGTCATGGGGGATTTTAACTACCCTGACAAGGGAACTGCCAGCACCTCTAAAGGTATAAAGTTCTTAAATTTTCTATATGAGCATTTTCTTTCACAGATGGTAGAAGTTCCTACTAGACAGAATGCGTTGTTGGATCTGGTGATATCTAATAACCCTGAGCTCATTATGGAGATGAAGGTAATGGGAAGCTTAGGGAATAGTGACCATGATATAGTGTCATTTAGTATAGGTTGCAAAAAACTAAAGCGCACTGGCTTAACAAAAACTTTTAACTTTAGGAAAGCTAATTTTATGCTTTTAAAGGAATCGCTCCTGCTCATAGACTGGGGGGAACTGTTTCTAGGTAAAGAAACTGAGCAGATGTGGACCACTTTTAAAGGGATATTAAACTATTACATTTCCAAATCGGTACCTTTAGGTAACAAGTGTAAAAAAATTAGGTCCAGTCCTGCATGGCTTAATGCTCAGGTAAAAAGGGAAATGGAAAAAAAGAAAAGGGCTTTTAAAATTTTAAAAACAGAAGGCACAGAACAGGCTTACAGGGAGTACAAAAGCTGTAATAAAGAGTGCAAGAAAGCAATTAAACTAGCTAAAATAGAAAATGAAATACGGATTGCCGAACAAAGCAAGTCCAACCCCAAAATGTTTTTAAGTATATAAATGGTAAAAAGATGAGGACTGAGAATGTGGGACCATTAAATTATGGAGCTGAGGTGGTTGTAGAGGATGCCGAAAAGGCTAATCTGCTAAACCGTTTTTTTACATCGGTTTTTACTGTTGAGAATCCTTGTCCTTACAGTAGGGATTGTAGAAATATGCAGGGAAGAAATGAAGAGTTTTCACATTGGATAACGGAGGATATGGTACGGAAACAATTAGACAAAGTTAATATCAATAAAGCACCAGGACCAGATGGATTGCATCCTAGGATTTTAAAAGAGCTTAGTTCAGTTCTAGCTAGACCACTGTTTCTCATATTTTCAGATTCGCTTTTGTCTGGGGATGTGCCGCTGGATTGGAAAAAAGCCAATGTAATACCAATATTCAAAAAAGGTAGTCGTTCACAGCCTGGTAACTATAGACCTGTAAGCCTAACATCAGTGGTAGGGAAGGTGATGGAAACTTTGTTAAGGGATCATATCCTTGACTTTGTCTCCAGAGATCATCTTATTAGTAGTAGTCAGCATGGATTTATGAGAAATAGATCATGCCAGACAAATTTAATTGGTTTTTATGAAGAAGTGAGTAAGAAGTTGGACTCAGGCACAGCAGTGGATGTGGTATATTTGGATTTTGCAAAAGCTTTTGATACTGTGCCACATAGGCGACTAATGTATAAACTGAGGACTGTTGGCCTTCAAGAAAACATTTGTTCATGGATAGAGAACTGGTTATTGGACCGCAAACAGAGAGTGGTGGTTAATGGAGCTACATCTATGTGGGCTAAAGTTCTAAGCGGAGTGCCTCAGGGTTCTGTACTGGGGCCACTTCTGTTTAATCTGTTTATAAATGACTTAGAAGGGGGCATTGAGAGCAAGGTCTCTGTGTTGCTGATGACACTAAATTATGCAGAGCTTTGGAAACTTCCAATGATGTGCAAGTGCTGCAAGCAGACCTAGATAGATTATCAAAATGGGCAGCAGAATGGCAGATGAGATTCAATGTTGATAAATGTAAGGTGATGCATTTGGGATTTAATAATCCCTGTGCCACCTGTTTTATTGTTGTATACTGGTAACAGTTTCTCCTATCTGGAAATTTTGTTGAGCAACTAAATATTGGTAAGATTTGGCATAAACCAGGAGCGGTAGGGTTAAGGAGAGGTGGAAATTAATCTCCATATGCAGTTGGCGAAGGCTGCTGGTATGGGGCATGTTCTGGTCATGGGGGATTTTAACTACCCTGACAAGGGAACTGCCAGCACCTAAAGGTATAAAGTTCTTAAATTTTCTATATGAGCATTTTCTTTCAAAGATGGTAGAAGTTCCTACTAGACAGAATGCGTTGTTGGATCTGGTGATATCTAAATACCCTGAGTCATTATGGAGATGAAGGTAATGGGAAGCTTAGGGAATAGTGACCATGATATAGTGTCATTTAGTATAGGTTGCAAAAAACTAAAGCGCACTGGCTTAACAAAAACTTTTAACTTTAGGAAAGCTAATTTTATGCTTTTAAAGGAATCGCTCCTGCTCATAGACTGGGGGGAACTGTTTCTAGGTAAAGAAACTGAGCAGATGTGGACCACTTTTAAAGGGATATTAAACTATTACATTTCCAAATCGGTACCTTTAGGTAACAAGTGTAAAAAAATTAGGTCCAGTCCTGCATGGCTTAATGCTCAGGTAAAAAGGGAAATGGAAAAAAAGAAAGGGCTTTTAAAATTTTAAAAACAGAAGGCACAAACAGGCTTACAGGGAGTACAAAAGCTGTAATAAAGAGTGCAAGAAAGCAATTAACTAGCTAAAATAGAAAATGAAATACGGATTGCCGAACAAAGCAAGTCCAACCCCAAAATGTTTTTAAGTATATAAATGGTAAAAAGATGAGGACTGAGAAGTGGGACCATTAAATTATGGAGCTGAGGTGGTTGTAGAGGATGCCGAAAAGGCTAATCTGCTAACCGTTTTTTTACATCGGTTTTTACTGTTGAGAATCTTGTCCTTACAGTAGGGATTGTAGAAAATATGCAGGGAAGAATGAAGAGTTTTCACATTGGATAACGGGGATATGGTACGGAAACAATTAGACAAAGTTAATATCAATAAAGCACCAGGACCAGATGGATTGCATCCTAGGATTTTAAAAGAGCTTAGTTCAGTTCTAGCTAGACCACTGTTTCTCATATTTCAGATTCGCTTTTGTCTGGGGATGTGCCGCTGGATTGGAAAAAAGCCAATGTAATACCAATATTCAAAAAAGGTAGTCGTTCACAGCCTGGTAACTATAGACCTGTAAGCCTAACATCAGTGGTAGGGAAGGTGATGGAAACTTTGTTAAGGGATCATATCCTTGACTTTGTCTCCAGAGATCATCTTATTAGTAGTAGTCAGCATGGATTTATGAGAAATAGATCATGCCAGACAAATTTAATTGGTTTTTATGAAGAAGTGAGTAAGAAGTTGGACTCAGGCACAGCAGTGGATGTGGTATATTTGGATTTTGCAAAAGCTTTTGATACTGTGCCACATAGGCGACTAATGTATAAACTGAGGACTGTTGGCCTTCAAGAAAACATTTGTTCATGGATAGAGAACTGGTTATTGGACCGCAAACAGAGAGTGGTGGTTAATGGAGCTACATCTATGTGGGCTAAAGTTCTAAGCGGAGTGCCTCAGGGTTCTGTACTGGGGCCACTTCTGTTTAATCTGTTTATAAATGACTTAGAAGGGGGCATTGAGAGCAAGGTCTCTGTGTTGCTGATGACACTAAATTATGCAGAGCTTTGGAAACTTCCAATGATGTGCAAGTGCTGCAAGCAGACCTAGATAGATTATCAAAATGGGCAGCAGAATGGCAGATGAGATTCAATGTTGATAAATGTAAGGTGATGCATTTGGGATTTAATAATCCCTGTGCCATCTACACCATAAATAACTCTGTGTTAAGTTCATCTGTAATGGAAAAAGATTTGGGGGTTCTGGTAGATAACAGACTTAGCTGTAGCAAACAATGCCAGGTAGCAACAGCTAGAGCTAGCAAGATATTGTCTTGTATAAAAAGGGGAATAGATTCAAGAGAGAAAAATATTATCCTCCCTCATTTGGAATATGCGGTGCAGTTTTGGAATCCCATATACAAAAGGGACATCTTGGAAATTGAGGCAGTTCAGAGAAGGGCAACTAAATTAAAAAGGGGAATGGAGGGGCTTGAATATGCAGGCAGATTAGACAAGTTAGGGCTGTTTACATTGGAGAAGCGGCGGTTGCGTGGGGACATGATAACCTTGTACAAATATATTTAATGGCCCATACAATGAGCTCTCTGGTGCATTGTTCACTAATAGGTCATATCAGAGGACACGTGGACATCCTTTAAGGTTGGAAGAAAAGAAGTTTCATCTTCAGGTTAGGAGAGGTTTCTTTACAGTGAGAACGGTGAAACTGTGGAACTGTCTTCCAGCAGATGTGGTAATGGCAAGTTCATTGAATAGCTTTAAAAAAGGCCTGGATAAGTTTCTAAAACTAAAAAATATTGAGAATTACTGGTATTAATGCATATAGATCTGGTTGATCCAGGGATACTTTCCGATTGCCGTTTGGAGTCAGGAAGAAATTTCCCCCCCCTTTTAGCTGGGTTTTTTTGCCTTCCTCTGGATCAACTGTTAGGTAGGGTTAAAAAAAAAAAAAAATAGGTTGGACTTGATGGACGTATGTCTTTATTCAACCTTAATTACTATGTAATTACTATGTTACTATGTTAAGGGGAAGGTACAGGGGCTTTGTTGTGGCTTTTAGGGATGAAGTGAATTTTATTATATCTTAAGTAAGTGGTGTGCCAATAAATGTTTATAATCTACAAGATATTATGTTGATACTCACTCCACTCTGTGATAATCAGAACAAATATTAGTATAGAAAATTATTGTAGTGCTGTATTAGTCCAATATATAGATGTGAAAAAAGTACTGTGATACTTTTTCTATGGACTAACAGTTTATTTAGTTGACAAGCTTTCGAGGGCTAAAACTTCTTCATCAGGTCAGAGCAGTACTGATTTTTAACAAAGGTTAACAGAAAGTAAAAAGACAGTTCCAAAACATAATAAGAAAAGCAAAACAACAAGGGGGAGACAAAAAAAAGAAAAAAAAGTCAAAAGCAAAAGGTGCCCAGGAAAGTGTAAAGGGCAATAAAATGTGAGGAGAGATAACAGAATAGTGAAGTGGTCAAGAAATGCAAGGGGGGAAGAGAAGGCAGGGAGGACCAAAAAACCCCCAAAAACAACACAGTAAGAAGCACGAAGAGACAAGGAAAATATAGAGGTAATAAAATAGGAGAGATAACAGAATAGTGAAGTGGTAGTAGAGTAGGATGGGGGAGGAAGAGTAAAGGGAGGGAGAGAAAAACAAAAAAGGAGGCAAAACAGAAAAAAAAATATACAAAAAAATGGTAAGGGGAAGCTAGGATGTAAAAATTCAAACCATTGTTTTTAGAGTCAAATAATAAGATAATTTTTGCTTCAAATGCTTTTCTTTCCTGAGTGTTGAGTGTCCTACAGGGAAACAGTTCCTATCCTCATCATGGTGGGTGATGCTACTTCTGTGGGAATTCATTCTCTTTTGTAGTTTTTGGCCAGTTTCTCCAATATATAATGCATCCTCACATTTGTTGCATTGTATTAAATATTAAATATACCACATTGCTGGATGTACAGGTATAGGATCCATGGATGTGAAACATTCCCTTCCTGTGTGTAACAGAAGGAGAACTGTTGATGTTGGTACAAAGCTTGCACCTAGTTCCCCCACATGGTGTTGTATCGGGTGTATTATCTCCATGGTCTGTAATTCTTTTATTATTTTCCGTATCCCTTCTAGTGAGGGGTTGTAAGTTGTTACTAGGGGTACCCGCGTGTTTCTTTTTCTATCTTTGTACTGTAGGAAGTTTTCACCGGGAGTCCTCAAATCTTTGTTCGTATATGCAGTAATGGTTCTAGTTGGATATCCCTTTTGTTGAAATGATCTTCCAAGCGCATATAGATGTTTGTCTCTCTCATTTGGCTCTGAACTTATCCAGTGGTATCTTGTTGCTTGGCTATATGTGATACCTTTCTTGGTGTGACGTGGGTGAAAACAGTCAAAGTGGACATATTTGTACCTGTCAGTGGGTTTTCTGTAAAGGGACATTTGTATTTGGCCATTTATCAGCTTCACAGTGGTGTCTAAAAAATGTATGGAGTCTCCAGAGAATTCCATTTTAAATTTAATTGTTGGATGAAAACTGTTGTAGGCGTTCTTACATCATCTATAAATCAATAGTACCTATGGGGTTTGTAGTGCTGGGTTTTTAAAAAGCGCTCTTCCAGGTCGGCCATGAATAGATTGGCATACTGCTATGTTTTGTCATTTTACTCCCCATGGCAACACCCATACGTTGTAGGTAAATATCTTTATTGAATGTAATGTAATTGTGATTTAGGATAAAAGAGACAAGGCTGGTGAGGATTTTAGTGCTGTATTTACTGTGAGGGGTAGTAGTTAAGATTACTTCACATGCTGCTATACCGTCACAATGTGGGATGTTGTTCTATAAAGGAATCACGTCCATTGTAACAAGAAGAGAATCAGGTGGAAGCTTTTCCATGCTCTGGAGTTTGTTAAGAATGTCAGTGGTTACTAGTATATAGCTGTTAGTATGTTTGACCAGGGGTTTGAGTATGGTTTCTATCAGTTCTGAGTTTTCTGTGAGTGTGTTCATACCTGTAACAATGGGTCTTCCTGGATTACCTGGTTTGTGAATTTTGGGAAGCATGTAAAAGGTGCCAATTTCCGGTTGGTCCGGTATTACTTGTGTCATTTCAGACTGTAGGTTTTGTGGAAATGCTTTAATTAATTTGTTCAGTTTTGCTATGTATTGCTTGGTTGGGTCTTGGGAAAGTTTACAGTAATGTATGTATTGTCAGATTTGTTTGGTACAAACTTCAATGTATTTTGTAGTATCCATAATGACAATAGCCCCACCTTTATCTGCTGGTTTAATGGTAATGGTGCTATTCTTCTTTAGGTTGTTTATGGCTGTCCTCTCTTGGTGGGATAGATTGTACAATATATTATTCTGCTGTATTGTATCTAGAGACGAGACTCTCAGTCTAAAACTTTCTATGTATTTATCCAGTTTTGTATTTCGTCTTGGTTTAGGGGTAAATGTGCTGTTGGTTTTCCTTGTCTTATATTCGGCTGCATCTGTATCCTTCTGGGATCCTAAGGGCGGGATTGCCCTCTCTTGAACCAGTCATGTTCCTTTGCCAATATGTTAACATTACAATTTTCAAAGGTATGTCCTTTATCCTTAAGATGCAGGTACACGGCTGAGTCCTGACCCGAGGAATTGGCTCTTCTGTGCTGGGCCATACGTTGATGCAATTTCTGCCATTTCACTTGCATGGCTTGTTTTTGGAGTCTCTTGTGTAGTTCCATCTTTTGTTTCTGAAGAATATGAGTATGAGTTATCCTGTAGTGATAGCGACTCTATCATTGTACGTTGTTCATTGATTATGTTGTCCTTCTTTTTGTAAAGTCTGTGTATAAGGTGATTCCTGATCTTTTCGCTGATCCATTTGCATAGATTCTCCACATATACAGGGTTGTGTGTAAATATACATGGATTTTTAATCCTTAGTCCACGAGGGATTAGTTTCCATTTCTTGCATCTGTATAAGAAGAAGAAGATGGCGCTGTTGATTTGGGTTTCCTTTGTGATGAGGTTGGTGAACTGCTTCTTTATGCGGCAATATGCAGTATCCTCCATCATGGTATAGAAAATTATTGTAGTGCCGTATTAGTCCAATATATAGGGGGGAGACAAAAAAAAATCAAAAACGTATGGGGAGATGCAATATCCCACATTATGGGGTAAAATGGAGTTAAACCCACACTTCCCAATGTAATACCATGTTAGGGTGGTTTTAAATTCATTTTTTTGGGGCCTGTGTCAGTTTGTATTAACGGCACAGGCACCCGATGTAATACCCCCTAGATATAGTTGTTCACTCCTTTCTCCTTACATTCTTGGTTCCCACAATGCAGTAAATCACACTAAGTGATTACAGTATCGCAAGAACCCGTAAACTAGTGGCGTGCAGAGTGAGTATTACATCTCTCCGTATATGTCGAGTGCTTTTATTGGAATTTCTTAAAGCATGATTGGAATGTTTTATTATTATTATCTATCTATCTATCTATCTATCTATCTATCTATCTATCTATCTATCTATCTATCTATCCATCCATCTATCTATCTCTCTATATCATTTATCAGTCTCTCTATGTAACATATATCTATTTATTTATCTTTTATCTATCTCAAAATATCACAATACATTATTTTGTTCTATCCTGTGAGAGATAAAAAAACAATTGCTAAAACAAAGGCAAAAACTATTTTCCTTTTTAATTTTCAATCAACATTTAAATATTTTAAATCAAACTTGACTGATCCAATTTTTAAATGTTGCAGGATATTAATGTTGATGTTTTTAATATCTAGTTGGACCCTATCTTAATCCCTTGATTCACTGATGTTTATATGCACTATGTAGGAAATACTTTTATTGGCTGATTTTACTTACTTCAGATAGAACACTGCACTATGAACAAATCTTCTCTGTCAGTATCTAATATACTATTATTGATCATCAATAAAATAAATGCAGGGAAAAAAGCAATGTAAGATGTTGCAGTGTATTAATAAATAAAATTCCCAATCAGATTTAGTGACAGTTCCTACTAATGGAAATTAATCTAGCAGCTTGGATGATTTTTACAAATAACCCATTCAAATGTGCAATGTGATATCTATATGTTTGAACAATCTTATTTAGCTGGAGAGACAAACTGGATTCAGTGAATCATGGAAGTGCTTTTGCGCATGAAATTACTATTCAGGTGATGTGTGATTGCATCTGCAAAAGAACTTGTACGTTCATAAGGAATTTTGAAGGTGAAAAATGTTTCTACCAAACTGCATTAAAGTACTATGGGGGTTTTTTTTATTGAAAAGGAAAATCCCAACATATCAAAGTATTTTAAATTGCAAAATATTAGCTATGATGTTCTTAAGGGCCATTTCACATTTCCATAATATTTTAAATAGCTTGGTTTAAAAGTATAAATGATTGGCAGGTAATGTGTTTTCCTGGAAAAAAAACTTAATTGCATTTAATAATTGAAGAAGCCTTAGTGTTTATTTTTATATCAACTTGAATATTAAATACCATACTTATACTCCTACTTGTATTACCTTACCATACCCTTTATCTCAACCAGTTCTAGACTTTCTTGCATGTATTTTGCATTAACAACTACGTAGCATTTCTGATTCTAAATGGAATGTCTTAGAACAACACATTAAATGACTGAAAAGTTAAATAATTTAGAGCAATTGCAAATGCTTCCTTGCACTGATTTAGTCAACAGGGAGGAACCTAATGCCTAAAGTCAATAAATGTCATTGCCTATAAACAGGCTACCACCGCCAGTTGAATGTTTGTTTTATGTTAAGATATCTTACACAGGGATATGACTGTAAGATATTTGGACATGCTGGAAAATCACTACGATTATTATCAGTACAATCAGTAGATTGGACGGACACTAATTTATATTGTAACAAACCCAAATGCAGTGTGTTAAAAGTAGATTCTATTATTATTATTCAGTTAGTTCTTCCAAGAATAGTGACAAATATATGATACATTTTAATCCACTAGAAATTCTTGACACCTTATAAAAAATCAAATGGGACTTGTTTACCTATAGGCACAATGGTAAAAAAAAAGTTATGCTAACCCTTTCGATGGTGATTCGTGGGACTTTATTACTTTGCTCTCTGTGCTAATTTTTTATTCAATGATTCTCTTGTTTTTTTCCTTTTAGATTTTCTATATTTGTACCTTCCTGTCCTTCAAAATTTTTATGATTTCATTACTTCTTCAAAATCACATGATTTCTTTACAATTAATGAAAATAAATAATTTCTCATGCTTATATCCGTTGTATTCAATTAGATCAACTGGACTTGAAATGTAGTTCTTGAAGACGTTTCGCTAGTCATCCGACTGGCTTTCTCAATTCAGAATGACTTGTACAAGAATCTGTGGCAATTATGTACCCTGGAAAATCCCAATTAGCATATCACAGCCAGGTGTTAAGGGTGTGATTAGATAGTGGCTAAGAGGTGTTATAGGAACGCCCAGAGTAAGGTGTTAAAACAGCATTGTACATGGCAGACAGTTGGTGTCGAACCCCCCCACCTCTATTTAGGCTTGGTTTCTTTATTTTCACATAAATGGCCTCCTTAACACCTCTCTTGAACCAGTCACGTTCCTTCGCCAGTATGTTAACATTACAATCTTCAACGGTATGTCCTTTATCCTTAAGATGCAGATACACGGCTGAGTCCTGACCCGAGGAATTGGCTCTTCTGTGCTGGGCTATACGTTGATGCAGTTGCTGTTTGGTCTCCCCCACATACAAATCAGAGCATTCTTCACTGCACTGCACCGCATATATGATGTCGCTTTTATTGTGTTTTGGTATTGGGTCTTTTGGATGTACCAATTGCTGCCTCAGTGTGTTGTTCGGTTTAAAGCAGACAGGGATACGATGTTTTTTGAAAATTCTTCTTAATTTCTCAGAACACATTAATGCGGTGGACCAAAACATTAAATTCACAAGGGAAGAGGTACAAAACAACAAACTGGCTTTCTTGGACTGCTTGGTAGAAGTTAAGGAAAATGGTAAACTGGAAGTAGAGGTTTACAGAAAACCAACACACACAGATCAGTATTTGATGTTTGACTCCCACCACCCTTTAGATCACAAGCTGGGTGTCATCAGAACCCTGCAACACAGAGCCGAGAACATCCCCACTAGCACAGAGGCGAAGGCTAAAGAAATGAAACATCTCAGAGGAGCCCTTAAAACTTGTGGATATCCAGACTGGGCCTTTGTCAAAAGAAGTAGAAGGAAAGAAAAGAACACCAATACCAACAGTGAAGGGGAAAAGCAAGACAGGAGGAAGAACATGGTCATCCCAAATGTAGCAGGGGTCTCCGAGAAATTAAGAAGAACTCCAACTGTCTGCCATGTACAATGCTGTTTTAACACCTTACTCTGGGCGTTCCTATAACACCTCTTAGCCACTATCTAATCACACCCTTAACACCTGGCTGTGATATGCTAATTGGGATTTTCCAGGGTACATAATTGCCACAGATTCTTGTACAAGTCATTCTGAATTGAGAAAGCCAGTCGGATGACTAGCGAAACATCTTCAAGAACTAAACTTCAAGTCCAGTTGATCTAATTGAATACAACAGATATACCATGACCTGGATGAATGAGAACCTTCACAAGCATATTTTACTTATTTATATTATTTCTTTCCCTAAAGCAGGAGTGGACACATTAGTTAAGACATTAGGAGACGGTCAGACAACTTTAGAAGCAAATCTATGTATTAGTTCCATAGGTTTCAAAACAAAAGCTTTTATTTTGGCTCAGTTTGAACTACTGCCTAATTATATTTCTTCTTAACTATTCTAAACTATCCCTAATTATTTATTATTTTTGCAAGTTCAGCAAAGCTGCTAGCAATGACAGAATTAGAATTACCAATGTGAAGCAACCAATATCAAAACATTAGAAATAAATAAAGGAAGTAGAACATCTGAACTTCTAAGAAATGTAAAATTATTATCTGATAAAGTGTTTATCTCCAATTCAAACAAGTGGATGATTTTATATTAAGATCAACTTTTAAACCACAATATCTATTTCATGTTGTTTAATAAGGTGTTGGATGTATAACAGAATAAGGAACCATGTCTTCAGACTCAAAGGACTAGATTATTTCTCTGCTTGATTCAATTACTGGTGAAGGATACAGTTATAAATTGTTTAGAGCACTACATGTTTTCTTTGTAAACGGTGTCTTGCTTGATTCAGCCATGCTCAAGCATTATGATGCCCTTGAATTCAAAATTTTATGAACAAGAGGATTCCTTTAATTATCATTATAAACCATTTACAAAAAGTTTTCGAATATATCAGCAATAATGCAAAGTCTTTCTAGCAGAAACAAATAAACAATTCTAAACTGTTTAGATAAATAAGCCTGATAACATCTCTCTGGCTTCTGCTTCGGTTTACTGTATAACAGAGCTCTGACAGTCAGAATGTATTAACACCAAGGTTTACATATTGATGACCTTTTAAGCTTTAATGAGAGAAGCTGATGTGTGCAAATTAAAGATTATGCTATTAGTAATCATTATGTAATTAGCACTCCCTAGATTATTTATAGTTGCAAAACATAAGATAAGCATGCAATTTTGTGTCTTATTAAGCAAACAAATTGGTGTTTCTTTCTTATTACCTCTTGTGTTAAATATTCATAAATATAATTTAATTAGATAATTGTTTTAAAAAACTGCTACATATACTTCAGATTCTTGCCAATTGGTTTGCTCTATATTGTATAAGTCAAACAGGGATACATATGCATAAAGAAAATTGATACTAATGATGAGTCATGGTTTAGAAACAGACCTAGTATTGAGGTGGATCTGAGCGTTTTCGAAAATGCACAAATCTGGCGGAATTTTGACAGGTGGAAGTCTGAGGAACTCCATTGACCTTTGTGATTTCAACCATGATTTTAATACATTTTTGAGTGCGATTTTCAATATTTCGATAAATAACTTGTGAGTTATTAACTGTGATGTCATTTTTACATCAATAACTTTTAGCTGAGATAACATAATGCCAGGCAGCATTTCAGGTTAGACTTACATCTCTAAGATTTCTAACTATTTTAGTTTTGAGGTTTAGGGGTTGGTTGATCTCAATAAAATTTTTCACTTGAGGGGTAAATATGCCCAACATGTAAATATTAAGTTGCCACTCTGGTTCTGGTTTTCTTTTCTGAGATAACCTTTGCAGAATGTATTTCCCTATGTTGGGCTATCTGCCAAGTAAAGCAGACAAGGCCAACCAAAGTTGCCCTTTCGGTGTTCGATGTTTAGTAATTATTTGGATTTTTTACTTATTAGATATGCTAGAAATATGCTAGCAGACCAATACCGATCCTACAATACGAGAGAACATATGATATTGTTGGCTGCATGGCACCCTTTCTCTGTAAGATTACAAGTGTGTAGGCAGTGTATGCAGGAGCACTATACCTGCCCACATGATTCCATCTGTTCTCCCCCCCTCTCCTGCCACACATTAAGCTGCACCAGCCTTCAGCTACATATAGTCCAAAAGAAAAGATGAGTTTTGATTGCTCCAAATTATAGGGAAATATAAACCATCTTTATTAACATATATTTAACAGATAATATATACCAATAGAAATCATGTGTATCTGATGCATTTCACGTCCTCCTTTTGTGTCTCTGAGGAAGCAGCGGGACGCTGTGAAACACGTCAGATACCCATAATTTCTATTGGTATATATTACGTACATATATAGTAACATAGTAATTGAGGTTGAATAAAGACATGCGTCCATCAAGTCCAACCTATTCACCGTCCTTTTTAACCCTACCTAACAGTTGATACAGAGGAAGGCAGAAAAACCCAGCAACAAACGGGGAAAAAATTCCTTCCTGACTTGAAATGGCAATCAGAAAGTATCCCTGGATCAACCAGATCTATATCTATTAATACCAGTAATTCTCAATATTTTTTAATTTTAAAAACTTATCTAGCCCACTTTTAAAGTTATTCAATGAACTTGCCATTACAACATCTGCTGAAAGACAGTTTCACAGTTTCACCGTTCTCACTGTAAAGAAACCTTTCCTAACCTGAAGATGAAACTTCTTTTCTTCCAACCTTAAAGGATGTCCACGAGTCCTCTGATATGACCTATTAGTAAACAATGCACCAGAGAGTTCATTGTATGGCCCATTATTATATTTGTATACGGTTATCATGTCCCCACGCAAACGTCTCTTCTCCAATGTAAACAGCCCTAACTTGTCTAATCTGCCTGCATAGTCAATCCTCTCCATTCCCTTTATTATTTTAGTTGCCCTTCTCTGAATTGCTACCATTTCCAAGATGTCCCTTTTGTATATGGGATTCCTAAACTGCACCGCATATTCCAAATGAGGTCTTACCAGTGCCTTAATGTTAATAAAGATGGTTTATATTTCCCTATAATTCAGAGCGATAGCCACTCATCTTTTCTTTTGGTCTGTAAGATTTCCCCCTACATGTTGTACTCTTAAAGGAGAAAATGTATTTTTATAGGTCCTCTCCTCGAGGACAACAGATGGGAAGAGTCTGAATTAATATCTTAGCTTTTATTTAAAGGAATAGTCCATTTACATTATTAACTATTTCTTTGTTGCATTAATTGAAGAACCGAATGTAAAGAAACAATGTCTTACCTCACGTACTTCAATGAATGCAGGAAGAGCCAGGAACGAAGGGAATGAAATGTCCACGAGCATGATCCACCGCTGGCTCCTCTGACAGGTCCTGGCTGTTTCAGGCTTCAACTAAACTATAGATTGCTTGCGCAGTTGGCAATATGAATGTTGTTTAAATCTAAGATATTGAGACATTTATTTGGATGCACAGATATGCCTAAACCTGGACAAACCTCAACATTACACTGATTAGACATTTGAGCCAACATATCTTGGCTGGGTCATCATTGCAATCAATATTATGATTGTAATATTGATTGCAAAATAATCAGGCAAGGGGGTTGTTGGAGCATCGCATGAACATCAGGAGTAGTATAATGTATAGCCAGCATAACTCTGCATTCTGTTAGCAGACACAAAGGAACAGTTAAGCATTGATCTTGATGCAATTAAATACAGGTACAGACAAACTCTTGAGACTTCCAGAAACAGGTACGCAGTGACACAACTTCCTTTATTATCTATTTTTAAAAGCTTTTATTGATTCTTTCTTTCCTGAACATCATAATTTGTTGTTTATTATCTAGCCTTATTTTATGGCTTTTTAAAATGTACATCTGATATTTTTAACACCCAGTAATCCTTTTATTTTATAGCCCTGCATTTGTTGTCTCAAAATGGAAAAATCAGTTTGTTCTGACCTTGACTGCATATAAACCATGTTGACTTATGGCAGATACATACATTTTTTTTCAACATTACATCAAACTGAACAAATCGTTTACTCCAGTTGATCTGAATCAAATAGATTTTGTTGGCTAACAACTAAATCTTTGGTACACTGCAAACTCTATTTTTTTTACATGTACATGCCTACTGTAAACAAATCTCCATCCATCCATGGAAACTTTAATTCTTCTTAACCACCACTGTACCAATTTTTTTGTTAATCTGCCCCCTATATTTTTAGATATCCAATCTAAAGCATTTTACATTTCAGCAGTCAATCAAGTGCCTTATTATTATAAACTCTTTTGTTGTGTGCATTTAGTGGTAACATTTAGTATGTTTGAAATTTCTTCTCCCTGTGCTTGCTCATAGTGATTACAGAGCATGCTTGCCTTCACAGAAAGGCATGCCTTATAAAGGGGGCATGGGTTATGTGTGGGAATGCTTAGCCTTAAAAAAGCAAGTACTGTATTGAAAGCATTCAACACGCACACATCAGAGTATGTGTTACTTACATGTATTCATTTATAATAAGATGTAGCAAAGTATCCAAACTGCCAGCTGTGCTCCTGTTCTTGAGGACCATACAGAATTTAAATTTTTTATGCATTAATCACTTTAGTTGAATGTGTAAAAAATGTACTCCAGTTCACCCTTTCGCTCACTAGAACCCCATTTTGGCCAATTAGTGATTGAGAAGGTAGACTTTTCCCCCCGTCAATCATAGACTCAAATTTTGTATTTAAAAAGGCACATTAACAGGGAGTTGTAATACTGGGTAAAATGGAGTTACACCCGCGCTTTCCAATATAAATCATACTGAATCGCGAATTCCCGGAAGGAACAGTGCAGAGGGTAAATATTAAAACTTAAGATGGCCGAAACTCACTAGTTTCATTACGTTTTCAGATTCCCGGATCTCGGGAAAATCCCGAAGATCTGAAATTCCAAAAACGGAACAAATTTTCAATAATTTTCGAAAGTACAGGGCTATTTTCGATAATTTTTGAAAATAGCCTTGACCGTTCGAAAATTTTTAAAAATACGACCAGGGACCATTTTCAAGTTTCTGATCATATTTTCGATAATTTTCGAAAATGTTCGAGGCTATTTTCGAAAATTATCGAAAATAGCCTTGAATGTTCAATTTTTGAAAATACGTTTGGAAACTCGAAAATGGTCTCCGATTGTATTTTTGATAATTTTCGAACGGTCGAGGCTATTTTTGAAAATTATCGAAAATAGCCCCATACATTGAAAATGTCTTCCGAAATCTGGAGGATCTGTCTGGATTCGGATGGATCTTTCGAATTTCGGAACTGAGGGGTGGTTCCGTGTCGGATCCTGGTTTGTGTCAAACCTGGATCCCATCTCTAATTAAAACCCCAATAGATTGTCATTAAAAATTACCAATAGAATGTAAATAAGAGGTAAATAAAGAATTATACTGTAAATAGGAGGGGGGATACTGAGTAAAACAAGTACTGGATTGAAGACATGCAGCACCACACACACCTCAGAGTAAGTGCTATTTAGTTATAGATTAAGATGATGCACAAATTTCTTCTTTTCCAGTTTACAAACCCTTTAAAGTAAACTTAACTGTCAAGGAGTTTAAGCAGTTGATTTCAAGTAGTGTTTATAAAAAGCTTATATAAACCCTTGAGCACCAACTCAGAAAAGTAGTAATTAAAATAAACTCTCATCATCTCTCTTTGCAAGACACACATATTCCTTAGCTGTTAATCACTCAAGAGTTAAAATGATTTTTATTAAAAATAATTTTATGGTTTAATTTTTATTAAATGGTTAATGGTCTAATTTTTCTTAAAAATCATTTTCCCTTTTTTTTATAAATTTTATTAAAAACTAAGCCTTCAAGTTAGCATATCATACCTTGCTCTATTATAGTTGTTTTATTTGATATCAGGGATACAAAACCTTTAGCAGGGTAATGCTTCTGTATTTTGAGCTAATATACTGTAGGTTTGCCAGACTGCATCTTTAATACAAATCACCTTGAAAAATACAGATGTCTTGGCTGCATAAACAATATTAAAATTTATTTCTGTGTTTTGTTATAAAGTTAAAACTGCAAATGTATTCTTGATCTTAAGTGCATTGAGTTTACAAAAGGGGAAAAATGAAAAAAAAGAAATATACAAATTTGATGTCTCCTAAAACATCAATAGCTGGTTCACTGGATCAAATTGATAGCTGTGGGCTACAATAGCACTAATTACCATAACTTTGCACAATTCCACTAATCCCGGTATTTGTGCCTAATTTTTGATTAATTATTTTACAATTTAACTCATACTTGTGTTTCATACTGTGTTTTTGACAGACATGTAAGGTTTTTGCTCTTCACAATAATTTTTTTTTTATCAATCTCTTTTTAGGTTGTATGTCAGTTTGAGTAATGTTACCAATACAGAGTGCCAGATAATACACTGTAGTCTGTCAGCATATGCCTATCAAAACCTGGAGCATCTGCCCATATTAGAATGTTTACAATATTGTATGTATTGTACACACAGTCATATACATGCTTATAAAATGAAAAACATTTCTAGGTCTCCTAAAACCAAACCATAATAAACAAGACAAATGTATCTCTTTAAAAACCTCCAATAGTAAGCCAATAGTAAGAGATTCACAACTAGGGAGGTCTTATTGCTTGAACTTGAAGACCAGGAGGAAGGTTCATTTTCTACCTAATGTTATTTAGTTATAGAGGTTATTTTTAAATAGCAGAGCAGTGTCAGATGTTAAGATTGCATTTTTACAGATGGTTTACTGGAATAACACAGCTTTATAAATATATATCATTTTATCTTAAGATTTACAGCACTGTCTCTTAAACTATATATAGGAAAGTCAAGACATCCAGTCTCTTGCCATGATAGAAGAAGCTAAAACAGCAATTCTAAATAAAAGGTTACTCATTCTAGGAATTAGAGGATAGAAGTACAGATGAGTGGAAGAGAATCTTTTCATCTAGCTTCCATACAATAATATTGATCTATTCACTAGGTAAACCAAAGTGGCTTAAAGAGGATAAAACTGTGCCAAAAGCATAAAAAGTCTTGAAATGATATATGTAAAAGGATACTCATATTTCATGTATCATTAAATATCAAGCTACAGTAGGTGTTGCAAAATTTATAATGTATTAAACTCTGTGGTCAATATGTATAGAATCAATACTGGTAGAACCTATTATAGCTTGTATATTGAATACTAGGTTAAAGTAGCATCAGGGTGCTTAGCACTTTCAAATGCTGGAATTTGCTTAATTGCTTAGAATGAGCCCTGGGTGTATTGATGAAGAGAATGCAAGGAAATATTGAAGAATACAATACTAAATATGCTTGTAATTTTAGGTTAGACATTTTGTGGCCTGCCACTTCTTCATAAAATGAGGCCTCTCATTACTGTTGATATGAATTCACAATGGCCTGCAAGATGCCTTCTGTTATAAGAAGGTGTTTCTCCATTTTTATGCTCAGTGAAGGGCTTTTTGCTCCTTTTAGCCCCTCTCTCCCTAAGCTTTCTAGCTGCCTTGTCTACTGTACGCCCAAGTCCTACCCCATAGAGCCATGAATCTGTATCTTGCACTGACGAGATCTATCAAGATCGAAACATGTCGTGTCTGCAGGTCAGATGATTGGCTCTATATATTAAGCTATATTGCATGTTATTAGCCAGCGGTTCTGGATACATGCATAAGCTTGTAAGGGACATACAGGAGAATTTTGCATATCTCCACCCCTTACTCTGGGGAACATGGTAGTAAGAAATTACTTGTTGTTTCTTAGATTTTGTGGGCAATGCTATTCATATAGCAAGATGCCTTCTGTTATAAGGTACCATATTTCTCCATTTTTATGCTCAGTGAAGGGCTTTTTGCTCCTTTTGGCCCTCCTCTACCTAAGCTTTCTAGCTGCCTTGTCTACTATGAATTCACAGAAATACTTTTTTAGAACCTATAATGGAGATAGATGTAGCATTTTTCCTTAGCATTGGCTATTTAGTGGTTTCATGATTTTTTCTTTATCGTCACATATCATGCAATATTTAATGACTAAAAGAATAAACAAAGTTGTGCAATAAAGTATATTTATTTTTGTCTGCATTTAAATATTACACTGGAAAATAAAAAAGGCATCCTTTTCAGTATGTAATTTAGCCAGGTCTAAAATTCAGATGTGTAGTGTAGTAACACAAAATCTAATCAAGTGAAAATAATCAAGAAAAATATGCAAATTTGCCTAAAAACATATTTAAATGAAATACCTGCATCATCCAGATTATTGAGATAGAAAAGAAAATCAGTTTATTGAATAAAATGCACTTTCCCAATTGAAGATTTTGTCTGTTGTGCTTGAAAAACACAGAGAAGTGTAATGAATGGGCTTTATCCTATAATGACATTGCAGTTCTTACTTTCTAATAATTGTTGCATTGCATTTGTTAGGAATGCCATGGGAAGATGAACAGACCATAAAAAAATGTTGATGCAGCTTTTTATAAACTTAATCATTTCACTGCACATTCCATTGATTATTGCTGCAGCAAATCTATTTCACTCCTGACTAAAGCAATAAAATAATCAGCACATTGAAGGCACCAATTCAGCCCATTTAGTGTACTGACTATTTTATGTTCACAGAATCAATGGTAATTGAATCAAACCAAATAGTGAATCTATAGGATAGGTTCCCCTTGAGTTTACAGCTCTTTATAAATTACCTGCTGTGAAATACATTCAGGCTTATTCAATAGAAGTTCTTATCGTTAAAATGGTGCTAATTTTGCCCCAACCAATCAGATGTTAGCTTTCAAATGTTAAATAAGATCTGATTGGTTGGGGCAAAATTAGCACCATTATAACCAATAAGAACATTTGTTGAATCTCCCTGATTTTACTGATGCCTGTCAGTAGCATAGTATTCTAAAGTGCCTGTTTTGCAATAACTGTCTAGAGCAAATCTGAAACAAAATGAAAAAGAATATAGTTTTAGATATCGTACTGAATGGAATGTGTACAATAAAAATAAAGGCGCGCAGAAACAGTTCTTTATACATATTATGCCTAGTTGAATTCACTTGTTCATTTAGGATATAATGCCACATTTGGCAGAAAACACTCTGCTTTCCTGACTTATGGCTATTGATGCTGCCTTTCTTTTTCTATCTCATGTCTTCAAGGTGGAGTGAAATTCATTTAAGGAGCTGGTACCAAATACAGATTACAAGTTGAAATATTAGAGCCAGCCTTTGGGAAAGAAAGTGAAGTAGCCACAATCATATATACTTTTATATACTTTATGGCATATTTTAGACAATTCTGTTTATTTTGTTTACTCAAGGCACAGTACTGTCATATTTGCTAGGTAAAATGCCTACATAGTGAGGAACAAGGGACTAATACTAATAAAGAGAGGATTCTCATATCTTCCAAAACATAGTTGGGTAACTTTTTTGAAATCTTGTGATCAGCCTCTAGCATTAGAGAATAATAATAACATAAACATGTTTTATATCAAATTTGGTCAATATAAATTAGGATTAGGCCACTCTACAGGTTATACCCTAAAGTAATAGCATGTTATATCACCCCAATAATCTAGGGCTCATTTAGAGATGTAGAAGTTTTTATCTATTAGCATGCCAGTTCTCAGATGCTCCAACTTTTGTATAGATGAGCCTGCAAACTGTTAATGCACACAGTGCCTTAAATATATACAGTATAATAATGCGTCCTTTCTGAAAATAACATCATTTATTGAAAATAGTTTTCATAACTGGACCTTTTCTCTAACCATGCCAAGTAGTGTAGATATGTTACTTTAACTAAAAGCAGAAGGGAATCCAGTAATACATATCCCCAGGTATGAAAATTAGGTGTCAACTGGACTTGCACATTAGAGATGTTCAAAACTGTCAAGTTTTGTTCCGTTTTCGGGGGAGAAAAAATGCAGCATTTCAGCAATAACCCTTGAATGTACTGTTTTGGTGATATCCCCCAAATTTTCCATTTTGTCGATAACCGTTGAATGTACTGTTTCAGCGATAACCCTCGAATGTGGAGTTTCGGCAATATCCCTTGAATGTTCCATTTCAGCAAAAACCCTCAAATGTATTGTTCGATTTTAGTAACCCTTAAATGTATCATTCGTTACCACTTGAATGTAGCATTTGTTTTCGTTAACCCTCGAATTGGGGATAACTCTTGGATGTAGCATGTGGAAACAATTGTCCGATTATGGGGTAAGGTAGTGTTTAAGTTTTGGTGATATGGACATGTTCCCTAGACCATTTCCAAGGTGCCAGAGCCATTTACAGTAAGTTACCATAGCTATTTTCACTGTAATTAACTAGCACTTTTTGAACTATTTTCTTCCATTGTCTTTAATGGGTTTGTTTTATAACTATAGAAACTTTTACTAAAGTTCTATACTTCGAAAATGAACCAAACTTCAGGAAGTTCGCCCATCTCTATTCATAATATGACACATAAAATGATACAGGCCAATTTATGAAGTCTTTATTATCTATTCACCTATGTACAAAAAGTGCACAATGCAAACCCAAAGATCATTACAAAAACGTTTATATTAATAAGAAATTCTTAATTTCCTAAATAAATGAAATAAAAATACAGCATATAAACCCAAATATCACTAAGAAAAAAAAAAAAGTTTTAACCATAAGAATATTTTGGAAGCTGTAGTTGTTAAACATTGGATTAAAGATTGGTTAATCATATTTAATAATGTGCTTTGCATTTCATAAAAAGAACAATTCAAGTTCATTTCCCTGAACAGGCAAACTCAGTGATGAGGAAAACTAACTTACCACTCTACCTGTTTTGTAATGTTCAAGCTACACTTTATGTACTGAAGCAGATACAAGAAGACATGAATAAAAAAAATGTCATGTATATCGTTATAGCACATACACTCAGTACAGCAGTGGAGACAATTCAAGGACATATAGATTCACAACAATAAAGTTACATATATCAGCAATGGAACATAAGTATTCAAACTAGTAAGTACATTTTTTAGGATAAATGTATGTGATTCCCTGGAAAGTTGGTCTTTATCACAACAAAGACTTATTAGAAACTATTTTCTTTTACTTTCTGGAATACCATAACAAATACTATAGTAACATCTTCCTACATCTTTTAATATCCTATCTGTATTATATATTTGAACTACAGTACCCCAATTTTTATTGATCACTTCAAGGCTTCTACGTTTCACAATTAATTAAAAACTCCTGTGTAAGTGGATGTGGTCTGCTAGCTTTACTGATTCTCTGTGATTCTTTGGGCTTCCAGACCTTGCCTGTTGTAGTGTTTGGCTATCCTAGCTGCTAGTGGTGTGTTTTCTGGGAAATTTATTGTTGCCAACTTTCCCGTTTATTTTTATTTTTATTCCATGCTTTTGCCTAATCCCTAATCCATTCGCTAAACTTATCAGCCACAAACAAAGATTCATATTATATTTATTAATTCACGTTGAATTACAATGAGAATTTTTTTTTTCATTTAGAAAAATTAATTTAGCAACATTTGTGATATAGTGTAATCAATGCACGAAGTGTGAACTGAGTTTCCTAAACTCTTACAGAGATATAGACAGGGGATTTATTTAAACCTGAATACACGTTCTCCACTGAAAAGGCTCAAACTGCCACAGAACGTGTATTCACGTTCTGTGGCTTCCCCTTTAAAAAATAAAATCCTTGAGTGCTATGGGCAATCGGGGGGCAGTATTCATGTGCCCCCCTAGCCCCCTTGATCCCCCACCGGTTTCATGAAAATCCGATGGGGGGATCGGAAGCTAGCACTCTTTGAAGTGCTTACCGGCAGCACAGCAGATCAGAGCAGAGCAGGAAGGAAGTTCGGCGATAAGGGAGACCCCGGTGACATCACTGAACTTCCTCCTTCACCGGGGTCTTCCCTAAGAGTGGTAGGATCCTGGTGGTCTAGTGGAGGTACTGCACTGCGGTCTCCATTCAAATCACAGTGCAGTACCTAGTATAGTAAAGCTGTCAGTGTGACAGCTTTACTATACTTTTTGTGAATGGAACTCAAAGTTCCATTCACAAATAGGTTTTTTTTTCTAAGTCTTTGCTACTTAGCAAAGACTTAGAAAAAAATGGGGACAGAGATCAAAATTTGGTGATCATTTCTGATCACCAAATTATTGATCTTTGCCAATGAATGAAAAATCACTTCCTGGAAAATGATTTTGGATTTTGATTTGGAAAAAGGTCATTGTAGCGGTTTTTGATTTTTTCTTGTAATTGCAATTGCGCATGGGTCCCATTTGAGCTAGTTGGTGGCAACACCTCTGTGTGCACCCACACATATGGCATACCGTTTGATTCAAGACATGTGGGAGATTGACATTTAGTGGGGTTTTTTTGGATTACTGAGTCTGGAATTCTTCATGTATGTATGAAAGCTTGGCACTGTAACGTAGCTGAAGGTAGCTAAAATACCACTAAAAGGGGGAGAGTTTGTGTGTGGGGGGGTGGATTGTGGTGTTTTAAAAATTTTTTCTTGTAACTGCACTTCTACATGGTCCCGTTTGAGCTAATTGGTGGCCTCGTCTCTGTTTGCACCCGCACAAATGGCACACCGTTTGATTCAGGACACGTGGGAGATTGCCATTTAGTGGGTTTTTTTGCTTGTCAAGTGGGTTTAGGTAGTATTTCAACCTATGAATCATCTTATTTTATTTTTCACAAAATCTTCTAAAAGCACGGAGTTCTTTGGATCATTGGGTCTGGAATTCTTCATGTATGTATGAAAGCATGGCACCATAATGTAGCTGAAGGTGTATAGATTCCAAAAATATATAGTTTGTGGGGGGAATTTCCAAGTTTCCTTAGAAAAAGAATAGGCTGTTCAAATTACAGAGCACTTTGGTTTTTTTCCTTGTAATTGCATTTGTGCATGTGCCCCATTTGAGCTAGTTGGTGGCCACATCTCTGTATGCATCCACGCATATCGCATACCGTTTGATTCAGGACGTGTGGGAGATTCATATTTAGTGGGGGGTCAAGTGGGTTTAGGTAGGATTTTAACCTTTGAATCATCTTATTTTATTTTTCACAAAATCTTCTAAAAACACAGAATTCATTGGATTACTGCATCTGGAATTCTTCATGTATGTATAAAAGCTTGCCACCGTAACATATCTGAAGGTGTGTAGATTCCAAATATATACAGTTTGTTGGGGGTATTTCCAAGTTTCGGGGCTGGTTCCTTTGAAAAACTGTAGACTGTTAAAATTAGAGAGCACTTTTTTCTTGTAATTGCACTTGTGCAAGCATCCCATTTGAGCTAGTTGGTGGCCATGTGTCTGTGTGCACCCATACATATGGCATACCGTTTGATTCAGGACATGTGGGAGATTGATATTTAGTGGGGGTTTTATTTATGGGGGCATTTCCAAGTTCCGGGGCTGTTTGAAATTACAGAGCACTTTGATTTTTTTCTTGTAATTGCACTTATGCATGCTTCCCATTTGAGTTAGTTGGTGACCATGTCTCTGTGTGCACCCACGCATATGGCATACCGTTTGATTCAGGACATTTGGGAGATTGATATTTGGTAACTTTTTTTCATTACTAGGGGTTTTGGCAGGGTTTTAACTTTGGGTTTTAACTATGTTCTTTCTTTATTTTATTTTCAGAAAATATGCTAAAAGTGCGAAATTCTACGAAGATCTGCACACACACAATTGATGGTATGAATGAAAAAATGGCACCGTTGCTTAGCTGAAGGTATGTGGATTCTGAGAATATATATTTTTTGGAGGGTATTTTTGAGTTAGAGGGGTGTTTAGATTGTAAAATCTTAAAAGTTTCTGTTATTGGGCCACTACGCATTGGTTCACTTTGTGACTAGTGGCTTTCATGTCTGTGTTTGTAACCATGCATATAGCATACTGTTTCATTCAGGGCATCTGGTTTCATTCAGGGCATCTGGAAGATTGATAATTGAGAATTTTTTTTACATGACATGGAAATTTGCCGTGATTTTTAACTTTGAATTGTATTTTTATAAATTTTTCCTGAAAATCTGGTAAAAAAGCAAAATTCTACATAAACCTGCGCCCACACCATTGGTGGTATGCATAAAAGAATCACACCATTGTGTAGCTGAAGGTGTGTAGATTCCAAGAATATATAGTTTTGGGGGGTATTTCTAATATAGAGGGGTATTTAGTCTGATAAATCGGAAAAGTTGGTGTAATTGAGCCACTGTTCATTGGCTCACTTTGTGGCTAGTTGATTCCATGTCTGCGTGTGTAACCATACATATGGCATACCGTTTGATTCAGGACATTTGGGAGATTGATATTTGGTAACTTTTTTTTACATTACTTGGGATTTTAGCATGATTTCTACCTTTGAGTGTTTTTTTAAACATTTTTTTTAGAAAATCTGTTGAAATTGTGAAATTCTACGAAGAACTGTACCCACACCATTGATGGTATGAATGAACAAACTACAGAATTACGTAGATAAAGGTGTGCAGATTCGAGAAATATATGGTTTGTGGGGGATGTTTTGTGGGGAAAAACTGCAGACTGTTTAAATTCAAAGTTGGCTGAATATTTTTGCTGTTTCTGAGCCTTTGTGCATTGTTTCACTTTGTGGCTTTTCGCTTCCACGTCCACGTGTGTAACCACACATATGGCATACCGTTTGAGTCAGGACATTTAGGAGATTGATATTTAGTAACTTTTTTTTACATTCCATGAGGTTTTGGTATGATTTCTACCTTTTGAAGTTGTTTTTTGTTAATTTTTTCAAAAAAATGCAAACTTCTTCGAAGAACTGCACCCACACCATTGATGGTATGAATGAACAAACTACAGCGTTACATAGCTGAAGGTGTGTAGATTTCAAGAATATATAGTTTGTGTGGGTATTTCTGAGTTACGGGGCTGTTTTGTGGAAAAAACTGCAGACTGTTCAAATTCGGAGTTGGCTAAATATTTTAGCTTATTGTGAGCCATCGTGCATTGTCTCACTTCTTGGCTATTCGCTTCCACGTCTGCGTGTGTAACCACACATATGGCATACTGTTTGATTTAGGACATTTGGGAGATTGATATTTGGTAACTTTTTTTACATTCCATGCGGTTTTGGCATAATTTCTTCCTTTTTGAATGTTGTTTGATGTTAATTTTTTTTTGAAAATCTGGTAAAAGTGCAAACTTCTACGAAGAACTGAGCCCACACCATTGATAGTATGAATGAACAAACTCCAAGCGTTTACTAGATTTAAGGAATATAGTTTATGGGGGGTATTTTGAGTTAGGGGTTTGGGGAAAACTGCAGACTGTTCAAATACAAACTGGCTATTTTTTTTTTGCTGCTACTGACATTAGGCACTGGTCACGCTCTGGTTAGTTGGTAGCCATGTCTCTGGGTACACCCATGGATGTGGCATACCGATTTATTCGGGAGGGTTAGGCTTTCATATTGAGATGCTTTTGAACTTTCCTCCACAGTTTTTAGCTGAAATTCGCATTTGACTTTGTCTCTGATTTTACAGTTGAGGAAAAAAAGGAAAATGTGAGAAAATAACTTACAATTGGACGAAGAGCTGCGTCCGGGTATCTGCTTTTTGATCGAAACTTACCTCACTCATAATTCCTGTGGGTATGTAGTTTCTAAAAATATCTCACTGTGGGATATTTTAGTTAATTTTGGTATATATTCTATGTTAACTGTCAGTAGTGGTTATACATTTTAATTTGGTGTAATATTCTAGAAGGTGCAGTTTTAGTTTGGGGGGTCTCCTGTACAGGAAAAGTTGGGTACCTACATATATCTGGTATCGTTGTACACGGGAGTATCAGAGCTTTTAAAACAGTAAGATTTCTGTGCGTAACCTTAAGATAACTATAAATAAAAATGGGAAAAATCCATGAAAATTTACATTTTTCATTTTTTTACATATTTTACACATAATTCCAGTAAATTTCCACAAAACTTACAAATTCTGTTACCGTCGTAAAGTACACTTTGTGCTGAAAAAAACAATGTATATATTCCATGTTACCTGCAAGGTTTCCTACTGTAAAAAGCGATTAAGTGCAAAATCCTGAAAATTCTTCTGACACTTAATGCAAAAAAATGAAATTCTTCTGGCACTGAAAGGGTTAAACAACAGCTTTCTTTCTTTATGGAGAAGGGTAGGAAAATCCTCTAAAACCTTATAAGGTGTGAGTCTTAAATGAATAGACTAGCGGGCCTTTAGTACCAACTGTACTGCTGTGATGAGTAGGGATAAACTAGAACTCGTACTCAAACCCGAGTTTGAACGGACTCGGACTTCTCGAACTATTCCAGACCCAGATTTTCGATATTTTCCGGACCTTCAGTAAAACGTTACGTATCCCTGTCTGCTTTAAACCGAGCAACACGCTGAGGCAGCAATTGGTACATCCGAGACCCAATACCGAAACACAAGAAAAAGCGACATCATATACGCAGTGCAGTGCAGTGAAGAATGCTTTGATTTGTATGTGGGGGAGAACCAAACAACAACTGCATCAACGTATGGGCCAGCACAGAAGAGCCAATTCCTCGGGTCAGGACTCAGCCGTGTACCTGCATCTTAAGGTTAAAGGACATACCTTTAGAAGATGTAAGTTAACATATTGGCAAAGGAACGTGACTGGTTCAGAGAGGTGTTAGAGGCCATTTATGTGAAATAAAGAAACCAAGCCTAAATAGAGGTGGGGGGGTTCGCACCCATCTGTCTGCCATGTACAATGCTGTTTTGACACCTTCCTCTGGGGCGTTCCTATAACAACTCTTAGCCACTATCTAATCACGCCCTTAACACTTGCGTGTATGCTAATTGGGATTTTCCAGGGTACATAATTGCCACAGATTTTGTACAAGTCATTCTGAATTGAGAAAGCCAGTCGGATGACTAGCGAAACGTCTTCAAGAACTAAACTTCAAGCCAGTTAATCTAATTGAATACAACAGATATACCATGGCCTGGATGAATGAGAACCTTCACAAGCATGAATGTGTGTTCCTTTTTTTGCCTATTCCCTTACCACCCCTTACCTTCAGTGTTTGTTCTGGCTGGCTTCCTACTCCATCATAATATGGCTCCTAGGACCGCCCCCACGCAATCTGGTTTGCTATTCCAAACAAGGTGGTCAGAAAATCTAGATGGCGTTTGCTGTACGTGTCCACACATGCCTGCACGGGCTCGGTGACTTCAGTCAGACTTCGGTGACTCATGCCCATCCATTGCGCCCGGGGCTGTATCCATAAGTAACATGATGACTAGAGATGGCCGGTTCGCGGACCCGAACCTGGGTCCGCCGCGGATTTATCACGTCCGCGAACGGCGGATTATTCCGGATTTTCCGCCTTCCGAACTTCCGAACCGCAGATTTTTTTTTTCAAAAATTTTTCGAAAATACGAGTATCCCCGTAATTACGAGAATCTACGATCTTTCGGGACCTGAAAAAAACGAAGATCCTCGTAATTACGCGGATTCTCGTAATTACGAGAATTTTCGTAAAAACAAGAAATTCTTGTAAATTCGCATTTTGGGGGTTATTTTCAAGACGGAGCAAGCCCATGAACTAAAATTAGCCAATGCAGCTAACATGATTATTGCCAGCCCCTGGGTATAAAGGCTGCTTCCAGGCGACATTTTGTCAGTGTGTTGGAGTGTGTTTATTGAGACAAGTGTAGGAGTTTTTTTTGTAGAGGAGAGATTTTTGCGCTTTTTTGAGCTTGTGTCTGTGTGTTTTGTGGTAGCTGACAGTGCTACTACTCTGTGGCTAATGTTTTCACCTCTGGTTCAATCCTGCCTGGCCCGAGAGCAGTACCCATCATTTGTTCTTTCTTTCTTCTCTCTCCATGAGGCACCTTTGGGTGCACCTAATCTGACCATCTCATACGCCGCAACAGCTACACTCTGTGGGCTAATGTTTTCAGCTCGGGTCAATCCTGCCTAGCCGAGAGCAGTACTCATATTACAAAGTGTGGCCTGCTGTAACTCATGGTGCTGTTCCTACACATTCACCTGCTTTCCCTTGCACGAAGCATACTCTGAGGGAGAGTAGCCAATGGGGTGGGGGTATGTCCAGTTGGGGCTAAGCCTGCCAGCCCCACAACAATGGTGGCAACCGCATTGGACATTATGTAACCCAGTCCCCCATCGCCTTCTTTCCCTTGTTGTGTGCAAACTACTATATGGGGAATGTGGCCAATGGTGTGTGTGTAATGGCATTAATGGTAAGGTATATACAATTATAAGTACCAGACACTATAGCTAGCTAAAAGATATGTGTATTTTAAATTTTTCAATAAAAAATTGATTATGAATCTATCTGAATAATTGATATATCGAAAAATACAGCCCAAAAACAATTTTTTTAACCAGTTTTTATTATTTATATATATATATATAATTTTTCTTTTTTTTTACAAACTAATACAAAAAAAGAAAACAAAAAAAACCGGGGGTTACTGGGTCACCCTCCTCTCCAGTCTGGTCAGGCGGCGGTCCAGGGCGCGTCCAGGCGCCGCACCATGTGGCCATCTCCCGCCGCATGCTCTGTAGTTCTGTGGAGGAAGATATTGAGAAATTGTGTTTGAAGAGTTGTGAGCAAAAAGAGCACATTTAAAACACCATGCGGTAATGCAATTTTGCACCTGATAACTACTTACACATACATGGTACTGCAATGCTATAATGTTGCGGTAATGTCATAAAAGGAAAGCCTCATGTATAGACATCATTATTTCTAAAATTCTTAGTTTATATTATGCATACCTAGTTATGGTAACAGTGATTTCTTCTACTGATTGGCTGTTGATGGGTTAGAACATGCTCAGATCTCTACTGACCAACTATAAAATCAACCCAGGGACTGGGTTCAGGGCAAGACCATAACGGTTCTATTAGGGGTCCTGCAAAGGAAGTCATATTTCCGTGCATTTATTTATACACAACACAATGCTGATTGATGAATGGGCAGATTAAGGTCATTGGGATGGATAAATACTGCTCTTTTTTCTTAAAAGTATATATATTATCACTGAACCCTGTCCACTAAAGCGATATTTATTGCATCATGGGGGATCACTTGATAAACAGCAGTAGGTAATGCTGGCATAAAACATTACGTTTATTGCTAAATTTTATCAGAACATTCTGGTTTTGTATCAACTAGGACTGTGCTACATACAAAATTTTTTGGAAGTGGTGCACCCCCCATAAAGGCATTGTCCAAACCACAGTACCCAATGTTGCAATCATGTAGCGTGGATTTTACAACTGGGAAATACAAATTAATAGTCTTTACATACCATTTCATTAACGTTGCATATGATTTACTTACATTCTCAAGCATGGCCCCAGAGGACTGAGAGGCTGGAGGTGCTGGGGGGCTGGAGAGGTGGAGAGTCTGGAGGGGCTGGAGAGGGTGGAGGGCATGGAGAAGGTGGAGGGCCTGTAGAAAAAAAAACGTTTTATTTCACAATCAACCGTCCAATCCATTAGTAAATATACATGTATAGAACATTTCCTAAAAGGCTATGTAGTGAACATTTCTTGGACATTTTGGATGTTGGACCGAATTTCGTAACTTAAGCTCAAAAACTGAGGGACAAGATACAGCCCCCCAGAGTCGGGGACAATAAATGGGAATGAGAATGAGAAGAACTGTGATCTGTCTCTTCAACCAAATTAATAGATTTTTGTTGGCATTTTTTAACAAAAATTTTTATCAGTGAATAATAAAATCACTTAATTATGACTGATAATTTCACTAATTATTTGCTGACAATCAGGTCATAAAAAGATAAAAAAATTGCTTAGGATGCACTTACGTGTCTGGCTGGTGCCAGGTGCCTCCACTTCGGGCGGTGACGATCTGGTGGGGGCAATGGAGAGCCCGTGTGGGCGATGGACTGCCCGTGGGGGCAATGGAGAGCCCGGGGGGCTAGTTGGTGTAGTGCTAAAAAAAAAAAGAGAACATTTAATTTAAAACTTTCACTGTCCTTAAATGTTCGTAACATTTACTAAAACATTCTCGGAGAATTGTCCAAAATTATGCAAACATTTGATAAAGGGCTTGGACTATCAACGTGTTAAAAGCAACAACTAGTGTGGCAACAATTAATGTGTACCCAATTTTTGCACAATTTGCTATCGTACTGCACTCACGTCAATACACATGATGCGCAAACGCAGGAAACGTCTGCCCTTGTTATGCTTGTTTTCTGGAGCACTCGTTGCGCTGTAATATGGCCTTGACAAATGAGAAATTTAAGAAAAAAAAAATTCTCAATAGGCTGCACTTACATTCTTCCTCTGGCGAGACGGTGGTGGGGGTGGGGTGTCGGATGAATATTCCCCTGCAAATTAAAATAAAAAAATACAATGAATGATATATCTAAAGGATATATTTAATTATATCTTTGAATTCTGCTTGAAAATGCAGATAATAAGGCAATGGGGGTTATTCATAAAAATTTCTTATCGTTTAAATGGTGCTAATTTTGCCCCAACCAATCAGATGTTAGCTTTCAATGTTACATAAGTTCTGATTTTGGTTGGGGCAATTAGCACCATTTAAACGATAAGACTTTTATTGAATAACCCTGAATATGGTATAGTTTTTCTTTAAAGTCAATCATCTTTCATGGCACTGATTTCATCCCCTTATTCTGGCTAAGTACTTATATTTTATTGTGTGTATTGTAGCCATGGAAAGGGAAAAGTTGGTTGGGTGTATGGGAGCATCAGTAGCTGTGTGTACTTGTATCTGTATAGATTTTGTGGTAACACAACATTTTTATTTTGGAGTTTAAAAATCAACATTTTATTTTTGACTTTACTTTCCCTTCAAAGGGCTGCCATGTAACTAAAAGGTGGTCCAGAAAGTGTGTTTAAAACTGTGTCTATGTGTGGGTATCAGTGTGTATTTATAAGATAAAAATAAATCAATTTTTAATGATCAATTTCACATTTTTAACTTTACTTAGCCTTAAATAAGGCTGCCATGGAAATGGAAGGGTGGGCCCCCAATGTGTTACCTTGTCTATGTGTGTGTATCATTTTTGAATTTATAGTGTTGATGTTAAATAAGTCACTTTTCATGTTTTATTTTTTGAGTTTCTTCCCTTTTAAAATAGGGCTGATTTGAATATATAAGAAGAATAATAATGTAATAATACCAGTGAATGAGAAATTACAAAGAACTGACTCTCTCTCTCACAAGCCAATATTTAAGGATTATGATGTTTTTAAAAACATATATATAAATATGTTTTTTGTCAGAAGTGATTAAAATATTTTACTACTTATTACAATACAGTAATATAATAACAATATACTGTGCTTCCCGGGGTCATCGGATCTGAGCCGTAACGGGCTGGCCACATATTTAGGCTCTGCCTCTTGGAGATCCACCACTGTGGCTCTGGAGGGTAGAACATGTGTCCTGGAGCCAACGCGGCCAGGGATCCGTCGCTGGCAGCCCTCCGAATGATCTGCGCTTTTTGCGACCTGTCCACACGATACTTATCCAGGGGGAATTCAATCATAACCCCCTGGACAGAGTACCTCATGGCTACAGCCTGGTCCTACCAAAGATGCCATTTTTGGCAGGAATTGAAGTTCTCGGGTTCCTCCGTTTTTTACTGAAAATCCTCGTTCTTACGGAAATCCTCGTTTTTACGGAAATCCTCGTTTTTACAGAGATCCGCGGGTTTACGGGAATCCTCGTAATTACGGAAATCCTCGTATTTTCGAGAAAATACAGTTTTTTAAAATCACGCTGGCGGACTGTAATTTTCAGGTATTGTAGGCATTGATACGTGTTTCTAAGGCCATTACCCAGGTCCCTGAGTGATTAAGTGTACATTACCAAGGCTATTTAGACCACTTTTAATGCGGATTTTGCCGAACTTTCATTTTAATACGTTTTAACGGGTCCGCTCGCGGATTTTCGAATTTACGGATTTTTTCGAAAATCCGCGGATCCTCGCGCGGACCGGATTTTTCGAAGTTCGGACATCTCTAATGATGACGTCACCGCACCCTTCATATAATGCAGGCAAATGAAGGGCGCGGTCATCATGGTGCATTTGAGAGGGAGAAAGTGGCTTGATATGGTTAGTTGTTTACATTTAGATGCATATTTATAAAGGTTTGTTAAACTTTTTGCCTTCTTTAATGCTGCCTTTTTGCCAAATATGGACTTTTCACTATTTGTAAAGCAGTGATAACCAGTGGCGAAAGATCATTACCGCTAAATTTCACTTTTCGCCTTACATTGCTGTGGTTACCGCTTAAGCATATTTATAAAATGATGAAAAGTGTATTTTTGCGTTAAGTTCAGCCGTTCCAATTCGCCAAGTCTGAGGTGGCGAAAACGCATAAGTGGAAATTTATTTAGCCTGCCAATGGGTCCATGGAAGGTGTCAGTACATTGTGGAGTGTTTCTCAATACTAATAAGTACACTGGGGGGTGTTAGACTATTTTCCAGCATTTACTGCGATCTGCGATTTATTTTTACTTTTTTTTCCCCACCAGCCTTTACCACAATTTTTTTAATTTTCAGTTCATCAAAGTTATAAAAAGGCGAATTTTCATCCAAAGTGAAAATGTAGCAAAAAGCACTAATAATGCTGAAAAAGCTCAGCACATATAATGGTAAATAGGGAATACTCCCTGGTGCTTTTTCAAAGTAGTATTAAATTGGTTAATACACACTGAACACCTCTTTGTTATTAAAAATAGTCTAACACATTTGGTGTTTTTTTCAACCAAATATAAAATAAATAGTGTAAAACACCAAAGTCGAATTTTCTGTATTTCATTAATAGGATATAATAGTGTAAAACTCAAAAGGCGAATTTTCTCTTATTTATTAATAGGACACATTTTTTAAATATTGCTTCTTTTCAGCAGCTAATTATTTAACCAGTTCCATTAATATGGGAAGTTGGGAACATACCATAGTGCTGTGTAAAAAAATAGCCATGTTAATGGAACATTCCAGTAAGTGATGATGTTTGGCAAAAATTCTGGTAACACTGCAAAAAATGCAACAAAAGTGAGAAAAGTGGCAAAAGGTGAAATTTCACCTATTTATAAATAGCTTTAAATAAATAAAAAAAGAAATAGCTCTGAAATTTTACTAGAGAGCAATTTCTCTTTTCGCAGTGACACCACACTTGTGGCGAAAACTATCGCCACACATCGCCCCAGCAATACTTTTCCGCAAAGGCAAAAAAAAAAAAAATGAGCGTTTTATAAATAAAAATAGCTCTATTTGTCATTGCGATGTCCTGCGATAGCGAAATGGCGAAAATAGCGATTGTTTATAAATATGCCCCTTAGTTCTTCTTAATGCTCACAACTATGACTGATAGGTCTGTTTTAATGTCCAGATATAAATATGATGTACTGTGTATAATTGTAGCTGGCAAAACAAAATATACAACAGCATTGTCTACTAATGGATTGCATATGGAAACTCTGTGCAATTTGTTGGCATCTTTTTTTCATAAACAGCTGAAGAAATAACTCATATGGATTTTAAGAGCCTTGCAGTATGTTACTTTGATCTTTGCGGAAAATATATACCAGTCTTTACTATTTTTCTGTGCACTCAAGCTAAATGGGAGTTTCTAGAGATCTCATTGTTACACAAAGGTTTGGAAATTGTAAGCCATTAAATAATGTATTATACAGAACTTTCTTATTTGTCAATATTAGAAATGGCTGAACTAATTGAAATCCATTCCATTTGCAGTTTCCCAAATTTTCAGATCCGTGAAATCAGCTATGCAACCGGGTTCGAATTCTGATCCAAAAATACAAAGGCAGCACAGATCTTATAATTGTCACTTAAAACCATATGTATCTCACCTAAAATCAGCCTCTTGGTGTAGATATAATATGCAGAATAGTTCATGGAAGTCTGTGATATCACTGCTTTTTTTGCGCTACTTAATAGCGTGAAAATGAACGTCTTAAAAACAGAGGCTTACTCTCTGTGCTCCTTACATTCTGGGTTCCTGCATTAACAAATGAGTACTGCATCACGAGAACCCAGAAGACAGAGGAGCGTGAATATAGGTATTACATCTGCCCCTAGGGTAACCCCTCCTAGTGGCAAAAGCTATTAACTAGAGATGGGCCAGATCCCAGCTTCATAGAGAATTTCCGCAGATCATGGAACTGGGCAGATTTTCTGGAATTCAGCTTTTCAAATTTTTCCTGAACCAGGGCTACCATGGAAATGGAAGGGTGGGTCAGTAGGTTTTTTATGTCAGTTTGCATTTATGAGTGTTAAAGTTTTTATTTTTGACTTTAGTTACCCTTTAAATATGTCTGATATCAAATAATATAAGAAGATAAGAATAATAATGAAATAACCAGTGAATGAAAAATTTAAAGAACTGGAATCTGTCTCTCTCAAGCCAAATTAACAGATTAGCGAAGGGTTTTTAATTTGTCAGAACAAAGTGAATTGAATTATTTTTAGAGATGGTCGAACTATTGAAAGTTCGGTCCGTTTTCGAACTTTCGAACTATTGTAAAAGTTCGAAAGTTCGAAAGTTCGAAAACGGACCCATTAAAGTCTATGGGAGGCAAATAGTTCGAAAAGTTCGAGTCAAATACAACTAAAATATTAATGGTAACTTAATGTAAATGGCTTTTTTTTTATTTCAAAAGGGTTACCCTATCAACATTGTTCTATCTCCCCACATATATATGAATCTAAAGTTCATGAACCATATATAAAAAAAACCTCTGGTAATGGTGTCTGTACACACACCTACAAAAATAACACACCAAAATATAAATATCTCTACCAATATAATGGTGACTGTATACACACTCACATAAATAACACACACATTTCTCTGCCCATATAAAAACCCATATATTACAGAGGGGGCAAATAATAATGTTGGGTATTTTGTAACTATAACAAGATATTAGTTCAGTGATACAAATACAAGTTTAAATAACTAGCTCCAGGGTTCCACTCAGCAGTATAGGTAACCAAGTGCTTCCATAATAAATATAGCAAATACACAATGATATTAATAAAAACTGTCCACATATCCTTGCACCCACCCACACACACACACGATTATAAAGTTCACTACTCATAAGTAGAATATAAGCATTTGCAGACTAATTTATCCAGATGTATTTTAAGGAGTTAAAATCCTGCTAACCAATATTCTATTTTTGCACTGGCCACAAAAGACACCCGCGCAGCTGTCATGACTAATTCAACATGTGCGACTATTTAATGCTAGCTAACTTCTACCCACTGCTAAGTGCTGTGGGTAGATATTAATTATTGCAATTTCAAACTGAGATTTATGTGGAGCTAATGTGGCTCAGCGCAAATCTTTTATGTTGGTGTTGTGCAACTGTAGTAATATTTATAAAAAATGTACACAAACCCACCTACCCCCCTCACACAAATCCAAATATCAGACCATACATGAATATCTTTAGAAGTAGTTTTTAGAATGTCCCAAACATTACAGAGGGTGCATAAGTATAATAATAAAGTTTGGTGCTGTGAAACTGTAACATTGTCCACATATAATACATATGATAAGATTTATTAACTTTTTCTCATTTCTTTTTAACTTCTTGCCTTTGTTTCTTTTTTTTATTGTACAAAACCTTGAACTTAAAGATGACATATAGATGTCAGGACAGGAGGGATTTGGGTTTATTCTGCTCTTTATGCATTGGCTGCCATATTTTTGTATGTGTTTGGTATTTCCTAAGAGCATTACTTTACACACAGTAAAATAAATATGACCCTGTGTACACTATCTGAAAAAAGTGTAAAATTCACTTGGAAAAGTATAATAATATAAGGGATAATGCGCCCCTTACAGTGTAATATAAGGATATTATGCCACTGATGAGTTCCCTGACCATATAGAAGCACGAGGCCGTAGGTCGAGTGCTTTTATATAGGACAGGGAACTCTGAGGTGGTGTAATGTCCTTATATTATAATGTGAAGGGGCGCATTATTTCTTATAATATATAAGCATTGGATTCCTTCACCCCATTCACATTTTAAATTGTAGCCTTGTCCCTATTTTCACCTTAAATCCCCCAAGCTACATTCTGTAACTTAAACCCAGTAGAAAGGAACATCCCAGCCCAGCATCTATGCGGTTAAACAAATCTTTGTGGAGGAGGAGAGAGACATTGGTTAAGTGACAGGAAGCAGCTCCAGCAGGTTCCGTTAGTGAAGTTAAACATGGCAAAAAATTGTCCAGGCATGAACACTGAAATGGGCGGAGTAGTGGGATATAAGAAATATAAGAAATGAGTCACTTAGTGACATAGCTGAGTGATTTTTATAAGGATATATACCACTGCAGCTCCCATTACAAAATATCACACTTATGTATTATAAAGTTATAAAATATGGTATAATAACGTTTAAATATAAAGTTTAAATATGGTATAATGCTCTATGTATTAACATAGTAATTGAGATTGGATAAAGACACACGTCCATAAAGCCCAACCTTTGTACCCTGATCTTTAACCCTACCAGTTAGCAGTTAATCCAGGGGAAGGGGGGGGACTGATAAAAATGGGAGTGGGGGGTGAAATCCACCCCAATCAGAGAGAATAGAACTACACTATATGTGTACGGAAACTGGGGATGCTTCCCTGCTACTCATCTTGTATCATAGAGATTTTAAGATGCCCAGACTAGGAAGTGAGGGGGAGGAGCCAGCTAACCAGGAAGTAATCAGGAAGTCAGAAAGTGAGGGGGAAGTAAAGAGAGAACCGATATGATAAAAAGTGACTATGATTAAGGTGTAAACAGAAAGAAGGAAAACCTTGTCAGAAAACTGTTTTCTCTCCAGTAATACCCTCCAGCATACAATGGATCAGTTTCTGGTTCGCAATACTCACTCCCGGCTGGCAGATTGTAAGTATGGTACAAAGTTGATATCTGCCTTAAATAAACTTTTCCATTCTGTTCAGTGGAATAGAGTGATTACTTGAATTTCTCAGGGAGTTATCTCAATCCTGGGTGGAGGCACACCAATCTGTTATTCCTGCTCTCTCATATAGCAGAGACACAGGACTCCTGTAGTGCCAATCCAGACTATAAATACCAAACTTCTATTCTGTGTAACCAGAGGGCTACATTTGTAATGGAGGTTTAGACCAATTTTCCTGCTTTTTCAGAAAAACTGCAAATTTCTACAGTGAACTGTATGCAGATTTCTGCATGCGAGTTAAGGCCCTAAAAACTAAAGCACCATGGGAAAATGAAAACTACAGAGCAAGTCTGTAACCGAAAAATTGTGGTCAGCAACTGAATAACTTTAATGGATATATACTGTGGTAACTACAAAACTACTTATGCATGTATAGGTAATTAAATATAGAGATGGTCGAACTATTGAAAGTTCGGTCCGTTTTCGAACTTTCGAACTATTGTAAAAGTTCGAAAGTTCGAAAGTTCGAAAACGGACCCATTAAAGTCTATGGGAGGCAAATAGTTCGAAAAGTTCGAGTCAAATACAACTAAAATATTAATGGTAACTTAATGTAAATGGCTGTGGGACCTGGGAAATGGTCTGGGGAGCATGTTCCAATATCCAGGACTTAAGTAAAATCGATTTTACTCTCACGCACGCTACTTTCGAGCTTTCGCGTTCGAACGTTCGAGGTAACATGGACATTTTACTCGCAGATTCGATACTCGCGTATAGGCTGTAATGGAGACTTTACTCGCAGATTCGATGTTCGCGCCTAGATACCATGTACATTTTACTCGCGGATTCCATACTCGAACGTTCTCGAACATTCGATAAATCATCGAAAGTCCGGGAAATATCGAAAGTCCGCGTCCGAGATAGTTCGAGAAGTCCGGGTCCGTTGGAACTCGAACAGTTCGGCTCGAACTTGGGTTCGAGTTCGAGATCTATGCCATCCCTAATTAAATAGTGTTATCAATTCTGTGCAATATTTCTAGCCTTCAAAGTTCCCTTTTATTTGAGTGCACATAGCTTTTATTTATACCAATATTTTTCAGATTTTACTCTTATCACAATTTCTTTGATTTTATCCCCTCATTCTCTTTTTTCTCCTTTGCTTTAGAAAAGGTTCTATATGCATTAAGAAGAACTTAAGAGTACAATATAGCTAGCTAATTCTGAGAAAGTAATGCTGTGTTTTAATCTTGCTTTTAAACGCTTCAACTTCAATTTCAAGTATTTTTTTGGGAATATCTATCCGGTTAAAGGGTATGATCACACCACTTTAATATTATTAACAACAAGGATCTGCCCAAACCCTAACAAGAATCTGCCCAAACCATCTTTCCAGGGTATTTTTAAAGCAGCAAAAAAAAAATTTCCCCAAAAAGCAATCAAAATCATTTTGCCATATCCTAAAAGACAAATATGCATTTTGGGGGATTTTCTGACCTGGCGCTAGGTTCTAAAACCGAACGTTCCATCAGAACTGAGCAGGTCATTTGGATTTCGGAACTTTGGGAACATATTTTCGAGGGTTACGAAATGTACGAGATTATTTTCAGTAACCCTCAAAAAATAACCTCCTACATTTGATAAACCTTGAATATACGCTCGGAAACTCTCAAAAATAACCTCATATGTTTGATAACCTTCGAAAATACGATCGGAAACGTAGTTTCCGATCATATTTTCGAAGGTTATCAAACATATGAGGTTATTTTTGAGGGTTACTGAAACCTCATGGTTTAAATTGTAAAAAAGTGCGAGGAATCTTAATTACATGCCTTCGTTCCCGTGGCCAGGGCCTCTAATGATACTTCTGGGAACGAAGTATCATTAGAGGCTGGACTGGCAGCCATGTCTGTGATTGGCTGCTGGCTATTAAGAAAGCCAAAGGTCTGGTAAGTAAGTTTTTGGCCATTTTTTTTTAAATTAAAACCATGCAGTTAGAGTTGGGAGGGTTTTGTTAACACTACACAGTGGGGCCAGCAGTGGGTTAAATCTTAGTTTTGAGGGTGGACATGCCCTTTAATGGTGCAACTCTGTCCCCATGCTATTAATCTACAGCAACCAATCAAATTTTGCAATCACCCATTAAAAAGCTAAAATCTGATTAGTTGCTGCAAATTATAAGCACGGGCAAACTTTCGCACCTGATTGTACTAGCGCACACCCTGATTGTACTAGAGCATTGCTAAAAAATACAGGAGACACCAGGTGATCTTTGATATAATTTAAAAAGTACAGTTAAAAAAACTTATTTTATAAGAAAACTAATTCCCAGGGAAATACACCACAAACAATGCCAGTGTGTAGGATTGCTTTATTTTCTTTGTACTGTACTATACAAGGCAAACAGCACAAAGTTTATTATCCCTCTCTAAAATGCTTCAAGTGAAACATTAAAATTGGTTGTATAGCATTTCTCTGGGGATACGTTAATCTTCCTGAACATGTCACCATAGTTTGCTATGCTTCCAGCAAGACTTTCCACTGCTCAATAGAAAACATAATAAAAACCCTTTCCTATGGTAATAAAAATCATGTTACAGTTTAAATTGTACTACTTGTTAAAACAACGCAGTTTAAGTGGAGTGATCCTTTATCTGTAACAAGGGAAAACCTAGGAGCTACTACTATCCCACTTACACATTCTAATAGATATAAATATGATCTCTCATCTGAACAGTTTTAACTGCAAAAATATGCAAAAGCCAAATACATTGAATTAAGGCAACCTCATTGTTCCAGACAGCAAGGTAAGCAAAATGATGTAAAAAAAAAAAAAAAAATTTAATTTACTTTTTAAGCTGAAAATTGTTTGTCCTATACGTTTATTTATTTGTGCTTTTTACAGGAGAAATACATTTATTTTTCACCTTTTAACCTTTAAGCTTTCCTCCCCAGAACTCCCTTGCATTGCAAGATACTATGCCAGTAAGTTTCATTTACATACATGAAAGGATTCTGTAACTAATATTCTGTAACTAAGAAGGCTTCCATGTTGTCGCCAGTACATGTCTCTTTTCAAGTATGCATCTAGACCTTTTAGCACCTGAGCCAAACTTTGGATTGTGGAGGCAGGTGTGGTGGGCTAATTAACACTGGCTGGTGAACTGGAGGCTGACTTGATCCTGGCTGGTGAACTGGAGGGCTGACTTGACACTGGCAGGTGGGTAGGCCTAAAAGTGGCTGTTGAACCCTCCAGCACCCCATTTCAGCAGACACTGTTAGCTCAGCCCTCCAGTTCACCTAACACTGTTAGGTCAGCTTTTCAGTTCAGAAACCACTGTTAGGTCAGCTCTCCAGTTCAGCAACCACTGTTAGGTCAGCCCTCCAGTTCACCAGACACTGTGAACCTAACTGGCTGTGGAACTGGAGCCCTGATATATATATCCTCCACATGGAGGATGGTAATATATGTGCCCCAGAACAGAGACTGGTAAATATAAGTTGCCCATAGTTACTGGTACATATATCTTGGCAAAGATCCATTAAGGGATCGAAAAGTCCATCAAAGTGACTGGTACATACAAGTTGCCCACACAGACAGGAACAAACAAGTTGCCCACACAGACTTGTATATACATGTTGACTGGTAACTTTAATCTTACAGTGGGAGGAGATGTAATGGCAGGCAGGCAGAGACAGCATCAGTTCATAGCTACTTTAAAAATCAACCCCCTCTTAATTTTTTCCAAGGAGGGTACAGCTGACACTCAGGTTGTGAAGAGTTCCATCAGATGTGCCAAAAATGGAATGATACACTTTGCAAGAAGCATGAATGGGCAGATTATGATCATGCAAAGAAGAAAATTACTCCGCTTTTTGAATCGCTTGCTGTGACAGTGAAGTAGCTTTTGTGATACCCACACAGCCACCAAGCAAGGTGCTGAAATTGTGCTAAATGCTATTGAAATAGTTAGCATAAACTCCTTTTTTAATTGCTGCAGTTCTGGGTAAATGAGCCTGTTAATATTTTAGAATAACAGAACTTTGACAGCTCACCGATCGTGCATGCAGACACCCAGCAATATAGGAATAGAAAGAGGATTTAGAATTCTGGTGTTTTAGGCAAAGATGCACACCCTACACACTCCCCCAATGTAATAACAGCAGTGGTTACTGCTTAGTCATGGCTTTCTAGATTTCATAATTTTTTTTCTAAATTGAGACAGTTTGGTGGTATTGACAAGAAACAAACAGTAGCAGTAGTACTGTACAACTAATGCTATGTAAATTCAGAGGACTGCTTTTACATTGTGATCAGAAGGACAAGACAAGGTTTTAGAGACATCACAATTTTCAAAGCTATATTTTATGATCATTTTGTAAGTACTTCTCTGTTTTATGAATAAATGGCTTATTAACATTACTTTACAAAGAGAAGAGATCAGAGAAATGTCAGAGACAGGTCTAAATCAAAGTTAAGATCTAATGACAAGTTCATGAATGTCATTAAACTGCTTAAAAAAGACTGATTGCAGAAAGACATCTGATGGCATGCAACCATAGAAAACGTTACATTTTAACTGTGCAGAGAATAGCTTGGGATGTATGTCTGCAGGGTTATGTAGCAACTCACAAACCTCTAAACGGTGCAATTTTTTTTTTAATAGTCCAACATACATGAACATCTTGAAAATGTAATATGATACTGTATAAAGTTTAAGGCTGAACAGCCAAAAATAACAAGTAATTTGTGGGCACTTACACTCAGGACCAAATCTGCATCTCAGGAATAGACATGGACTAAAATTCAAAACCCAGTTCAAATCGGATATCAGACTTTTCAAACTTTCAAGGATTTTCAAATTTATAAAATGTATTGAATTTGTGAAAATCTAGCCACATGTTCCAAATTCACCATTGACAGATATTTTTAGCAGTGCCAACCCCCTGGGTATAGAAGTTAGCTTGACAGGTGCCTTGTGAAGTGTTACCCTTTCACCCACTTTCCCTTTCACAATGCCTTCTCTTAGGTATAGAAGCCAATGTGGTGTGGGGTATGTCCAGGGGGGCCAAGCCTGCCAGGCTCTTCAACAATGGTTGTAAACTGCAGTGGGCCTATTTTAACTCTTCGTTCTGCTGCTGTTAAACATTATCCTTTCACCCACCTTTCCCCTATAGGATGCAAACTGTGGGGGAGAGAAGCCAATGTGGTGTGGGCTGTCATATTGCCGTACAAGTTTGAGGGTTTTCTCCCCAAAATGATTTGAAATATGCTTGTGAAGGTTCTCATTCATCCAGGTCATGGTATATCTGTTGTATTCAATTAGATCAACTGGACTTGAAGTCTAGTTCTTGAAGAAGTTTAGTTCTTGAAAACGTCTTCAAGAACTAAACTTCAAGTCCAGTTGATCTAATTGAATACAACAGATTTACTGAGAAATCCACATTTGCACTACATTACCATTAGTGTCTTCTAAAGTCAGAGATGTGACACTGACAGCAGATCTGACAGAATTTGTGAAATTTTATCAGTATCATGGAAGACAGAAAATTTCCATAAGGCCTAGGCCCCACTAAGCCTTATTCAGATGTGTTTTGTATTGTGCTAGTGTTTGCGCTATCCCACACCAATGTAACTTAATATTGGAGGCCCTACTATGTCCTCTGCCTTGTGCTGCGTTTCGGGACATTTTTGCAGCGCATGCGATCACCATTTTTGGTGTGCATTGCATAGGCCAACATCAAAGGAAGCGCAGCACAAGCGCACAGAAACGTGTAAGAATGCTGTTTTGGCACCTTACCCTGGGCGTTCCTATAACACCTCTTAGCCACTATGCAATTAGTGGCCCTTAACACCTGGCTGTGATATGCTAATTGGGACTTTCCAGGGCACATAATTGCCACGGATTCTTGTACAAGTCATTCTGAATTGAGAAAGCCAGTCGGATGACTAGCGAAACGTCTTCAATAACTAAACTTCAAGTCCAGTTGATCTAATTGAATACAACAGATATACCATGACCTGGATGAATGAGAATCTTCACAAGCATTAACATATAAAAACATGCAGTTACTAGAATTCTTAAACAAGATATATAACAAGGTATATAAATGAGAATGTAAATATATATAAAAGTGTATGTAATGACAGTAATAATAACATACCTTACATACCTTATATACCTTTGTAGTATCTTGTTTAAGAATTGTTCATTCCACCTCTTGGCTCACTATTCTTATTCTCATTTTAATATTTCAATATTTTTTTCTATCTTATTCATTTCATAGATCCTATCACCCTTTGTTTGGCTTAATAAAGGTCCTAATAGAAGACCGAAACATTGCTGTCTGTTACACTGGATTAATAAATCTGTTTTGCACAAGACCCAAGAGTGCTCTGCAATTATATTTTGGTTTGATACTATGAGTCTAGCATAAGCACCTGGGCATCTTAGAATTGCATTGGAATGTGTTGGAAGGCTGAGTGCACACATATTGGACAATTACCCTTTGTTTCTAGGTAGAGTAGAAGTACATTTAGATTGTTTGATTATGCGGATATTATGCTACATGTAGATTGTTACTTTGTTGCTCTTAAGGATGTTTTTAGGCTGTATTAAGTTTATTTGTTACATATAGAAACCATGTTGCTATTCTACACTGATTAATAGGTGGATTTCCTTTTTTGGTCCTTAGAAATCCCAGTAACTGCATGTTTTTATATGTTAATGTTTATAATTCAAATGTGTATCTCATTATTATTCTAATTATGTACATACCACCTCTTTGTGTATATAAGTTTCACAGGTGAGGTTCTCTGCCTCTGAAGAAGTGGCATAACTGTTACTAAACTTGTTAAGTGGTCCCCATCCTCTACCTTCCCCTCCTCTATTTTCTACTCTGCAGCACTTGGTTTTAAGTGGCGTTATGTGTGTGCTTTAACTATTTACAAATAAAGGTGAAGTTTTAATACCCTCCAGTGTGAAGACCATTGTTTGCAGTGAATGTGTTTTCCATTTCAGTAACTCTGGAATATAAGCAGAATGGGAGGATACTTCTTTCCCCCCCCCGAAAAATCTCATATTTACCAAGAATCTTGTATTTTCAAAACTCATATTTTCAAAAAATCATGTATTTACAATAAACGCGGAAGTATGTGGAATTTGCGGTACCAGGCTGTATTTTTTTTTAAAGGGACACTATACTAAAAAAATGACTGTCTCATCTTAATCTATAATTGAATACATGTAAGTAGCACTTACTCTGATTTGCGTGTGTTGCTGCATGTCTTCAATCCAGCACACATTTTGTTTAGGAGCAGTCTCCCCCCTCCCTCTTTTAACCACTCCCACTTCCATCCGACTTGACTTTTTTCCCACAAACTAACTATCAACCCTGCACACAGCATACAGCATTCCAACTGTCATAACTCTGTCACCATTCTAGATACAGAAAAACAACTCACAGAAGAATATTGAGAGAAAGGAACTTGATTGACAGCTGAAATATAAGAAGTTTTAGATTGGATATCTAAAGAAATAGGGGGCAGATCAATAAAAAAATGATACATTTGTTTTTGGGAAGAATTTTAGTTTCCCGTTATGGTCAATCTAAAATAACCTATTTTTCGGTATAGATGCCCTTTAAAGATTGTGAACATTGATATGTGTTCCCCAGACCATTTCACAGGTCTCTGAGCCATTAACAGTAAGTTACCATTGCTATTTAAACCATTTCTTTAGGCGTATGTGTTGTATTCAATTATATCAACTGGACGGAACGTATTTTTGGAAGTTTGCCCATCTCTACTTTTAACCATTTGCATATGAATTTATGAAGCAACCACCTGTTAACCTTTTATATTTGTGAGCATTTCTGCAGCAAGATTTAAGCCCTTTATATTCATAGAATTACACATTACATAGAATTATATTTCTGCAGTTTTGATCTATTGATCTATTTTTTCTTCTTCTTCCGTTTTATTCTTCCGCTTTTTTGGACTGTATATCCTCCCACAGATTTTCAGCTAGAAACATGAAATTCAGTACAGATGTGCCAAATTTCATGTCTCTCTTTAGTTACTTAAAGGGTAACTATAGTCAAAAAACTAATTTTGATCAATCATCAATGAAAGTTAGTTATATAGTCATACATGCAAAAACACATACCCCCAACCTCACATAGGTACACACCTACTGACCTACCCTTTCATTCTCGTGGCAGCCTTACTTAAAGGGTAACTAAAGGAAAAAAAAGAATGCAAAGGAAACCCAAATAGGAAGTAAACAATGCAAAGGAAACCCAAATAGGAAGTAAACAATGCAAAGGAAACCAAACAGGAAGTAAACAAAGCAAAGGAAACCAAACAGGAAGTAAAGAATGCAAAGAAAACCCAAACAGAAAGGAAAGAATGCAAAGAAAACCCAAACAAACAGGAAGAAAAGAATGCAAAGAAAGCCCAGAAGGAAGTAAACACTCCAAAGATAATCCAAAGTAAACAATGCAAAGGAAACCCAAACAGGAAGTAGACAATGCAAAGGAAACCCAAACAGGAAGTAAACAATGCAAAGAAAAGCCAAACAGGAAATAAATAATGGAAAGGAAACCCAAACAGAAAATAAACAATGCAAAGGAAACCCAAACAGGAAGTAAACAATGCAAAGAAAATCCAAACAGGAAGTAATGCAAAGAAAACCCAAACAGGAAGTAAAGAATGCAAAGGAAACCCAAACAGGAAGCATACAAATCAGCGCATTCTTCCTTGACTGCACTGCATATATTGATGTCGCTTTTCTTGTGCTTTAGGTATTGGGACTTCGGAGTTGTACAAATGGCCTTCATTGTGTTGTTCGGTTTAAACAGAACAGGGATACGATGTTTTTGAAAATCTTCTTAATTTCTCGGAGACCCCTGCGACCACTAAGAAGAAATTAAGAAGAACTGACTGGTTAAGAGAGGTGTTCAAGAGAGTGTTAAGGAGGGCCATTTGGTGAAAATAAAAGAAACCAAGCCTAAATAGAGGTGGGGGGGTTCAACACCAACTGTCTGCATGTACAATGCTGTTTTGACACCTTACTCGGGCGTTCCTTTAAAACACCTCTTAAGCCACTATCAATCCACACCCTAACACTTGGCTGTGATATGCTAATTGGGATTTTCCAGGGTACATTAATTGCCACAATTCTTGTACAAAGTCATTTCTGAATTGAGAAGCCAGTCGGCATGACTAGCGAAACGTCTTCAAGAAAATACATTTCAAGTCCAGTTGATCTAATTAATACAACAGATATACCATGAACTGGATGAATGAGAACCTCACAAGCATAGGTCCCCTCAAAATGACAGAAAAACTTTTGAAAAAAAATTCTTCCAAGAGATTTATGGGGTAGTTCCGAAAATTTAAAAAACGGTACGAAACTTACCAGTTTCGAACATCTCTAGTTGGAAAGAATAGGCACATGCAGAGTGCCAGGAGTGCAGAATCATCGCATTTTGAATTCAAATTGCAGATACACATCAAACACACATACAGATACAGACATGCTACACATTACAAATACACACATGCCACACACAAACATGCTACCACAGACACACAGATACACACACCATTTACACATGTGGAGGATTGCAGCAATTCCCTGTTTGAAGGACTATCTTCCTTTAACATAAAAAGACTGAGTGACTTGTCAAGTAATCAGCCCATGCAACCCCAACTGCAATTTTATTTTTACCAGTTATTTACAGCATTTGTAACCAGATATTCAAATCAAAGGTTCTATTCCTTTCACTGCTCCAATTTTTTGTTACAGAGGAGTCTGCAGGTGAACAGCAGTCAGTCATTGGTTTTGTGATTCAGTTGTCACAGCTGGATGTGCAAGGAAGGGAGGGTTTATCTCTCTTTGCCAGATGTGGTGACGATAACTATCCCTATGAATCTGGTTTATAAACACTTGGGCTGGGGAAGGTTATGGAAATGACAAGTTTTTTTTTATGGATGTGTATGGGGGCCCTTTATAGACCAACTTGTATCTCTGTTGGGCCCTCTGTAAGGTTTGTACTGCGTCACTACCATTGGTGTGCAGGAGGTCATTGATTTATTCCTGCACTTGCCTCTGCCTGGATTCTTTATGTTTTGAGTGGCTGCTGCAGATTATTATAAGAAGGAGCCTTTAAGACCTTTATAATATAAGCCCCCTTAATTTAGCAGGACTGCTGCAATATTTACATTTAGGACACATTCAAATAATTTAACTATTAAATCATAATAGTACTGTAGCCCTGCCAGTCCTAACAATTCTAATATTAAAATTAATTAGGTGGTGAGCAGTATTTTATTGAATCATATGTATTTTATGTCGAATGATATCCTAAGCGAAATACATCTATTGGACATTTCCAAGTGATTGCAATTGTAACTTTCTCTCAGTTGAATTAAGATGGGAAAAAACTACCATTTATAAGCCCATATTACATTATACCAGAGAGTAGTTGCAGTAATTTAAGACGATTCAAATAGGAAAAAAAACTGGCTGCTGTTCCAAGTTCCTCATTCCCGATAAACTATCAATGAATTGTGGCAACAGAAAGGTGGCCAGAAAGCAATGCTTCTACTTATCAGAAGTCATCCATTCTTTCTATGACATACGGACTCCTTGCCTATTCCCTCAAGCTATAGCCATTTTTTTCTCCCCGAGCATGTAATAGTAGTGAATTGTAATTGAGCTTGATGCTTATTCCATCTCTTTCTATCTATTTTTAGCTCCGGTATTCTGGAATGCAGTATATCATGGAATATTGTGCCTTAGTAAAATGCACACACTGTCTAAAATGTGTTTTAGGTGTAGCAACGTTCTTTATCTAATTTACAAGTATATTAATTAACAAAATAGTGTGAACTTACCTTCAGGTGATTACTATGCCAGGTGCTACTGCAGATCCTCAAAATCCATCCATAATAACATGTTAGAGCACGAAGATGGTTGTTTGAACTGCAAAACTATGCTGAGAAGGTCTGAGGCAAAGACCGAAACGTAACTATATGTTAGCTGCATATGGAATAAAAGTTCCAAAGTCCTGAGAGTGCTTCTACAGGTATTATGGTTGGATAATAACATATCTGCATGGTTCTTTATAAGCAGGTATAAACTACCTCTTAGTGGTGTTCTTGAAATGGCGAGTGCATTATCAGTATCCCCCTACAGGAGTCTTTCATATTGGTCATTGTAAAGGAAGAGTGAGACTAGATGATGTTTCCCGAATTACAAAGTTCGGGGTCCATTTTCGAACTTTCTGCAAAACTATCATGGAAATTCGAAAGTCGAAAAACTGCCCATTAAAGTCGATTGGTAGTTAAATAGTTGGAAAGTTCGAATGAATTACATTAAAAATATCAATGGTAACGAATGGAAAGGCTGTGGAGGGACTGGAATGGTCTGGGGAACGGTTCCAAATATCAGGACTTTCGATATCGATTTACTCTCGACGCAATGTACGTTTTCGAGCTCTCCATTCGAACATTCGATAATATCCCATGAAAACGACTGGCGAATTTGATAATTCGATATTACTTGCATATAGGTATAATAGCACATTTTTACTCAAGGATTCGACCACTCTCGTATAGGGAGTGTTAGACATTTACTCGCAGTTCGACTATTTCTTGCAAATAGGTAAATAGACATTTTACTAGCGATTCGATATACTCCTCGTATAGGTATAATAGATTTTACTTGCGGATTGATATTTAATTCGTGGAATAGGTATAATAGATATTTTCTCGTGGATTCGCTAATTCGCGTATAGGTATAATAACATTTACTACACAGATTCGATATTACTTGCACGTAGAGTATCATAGACATAGAAACAAAGTTCCTGATAGACCACATTTCAAAACCTTAGCACAAAAACTCCATTTGCCCATTACCACTCTATGGAATGCTGGGTGTACATATCCAGCCATGGTCCATGTGCTTGAATAACTGAGGTCACACAAGTCGATTCCTACACTACTATGACATGAATCCATTCTCTACTACTACTTTGTGCAGGGGTTAACTGGATTTCAGATGACCAACTGTTCAGGGTGTCTAAAATAAAATAAACATATTTTCATAACACTAAATTGAAGAGGAAAATATTTTCCATTAAAATAATCATGCTGCTAAAATTGTTGTTGGCAATATCACTTTAGAAATATAAAATAACTATCACAATTATAAATTGTATAAGTTATGATAATTACCTAGATCGATAACAAAAGGACTTGCATGATGACACAATTTTTTCCAAAATGCTCAGTCAATTTAATATTATCTGAAACGCAATCACCGGTTATTTTAACCGGCAAGAAAAGCAAGTTTTCTTATTAACCCTGCCTCTGTGAAAAACAAAACAATGATTTTTTAATCTAATTATAAACCATTTATCCTTGGCTGCCCATGTACAGTTAAATTTTACCCAAAGGGCAATGTTCTTGGAGTTAAAGTCCTAATGTTCTAACAAACTCTGTCTTAACAGCACCATTTTTCATATCCACTGGGCATTTTGGGTCTTTCATTCCAAGCGGTGTTATACAGACTTAAAGACAAATCTGAAATGAAGTTTTTTATTACAAAAGGCGTCACACCCAGCAATTTTACAACCACTTGAACTACTATAAGCAATTAGTCTTGTAACTTCTTGTGGGTAAAGTTCTTCTCGCTGGATAGTAGCTTGAAGTATAACTGTATTTCCACTAATGTACTTCTGTGCATTAACTCTAGTTACTAGTGTCAAACGGACTATTTGGATGGTAAATAAAGCCAGGGATGGTTGGGAAGGAGATGTGAAGAGCTTCAATACAGTTTTTAATAAATGATACCTACAGTGCTGTCTGCACTTCATAAAACTATGTCAGCCTAAATTAATAAAAGTGAAACGGTGTTTTCTCAGTTATATTAAACATTGGTTATGTCACCTGCATTGGAATTTAGACACATATATATTCAAAAATATCAGATTCAATCCAATTTGCAAAATTTGAGAGGGCAACATTGGATTTGTTGCAGTGTGACCTAGTTGACAGATTGTAGGGAGGCAACTGCTCACTGTCCCTTATCCAAGTGATGCCCTGCATCATTCCATCATTAAATCATAGAAAATCCTACTCTAGTGGAATGTTACATTAAATGGATGTTTTTTACTTGGTAGGACAATTCCAAAATTGCAGACATCACTCTTTAATAAAAGTCAAAATATCACAGTGGCGCGAGCATGAGCACAGCCCACTGATATATATGGCTATTATTGGACACTATTACGACTTTACAGTAAGAGTAATGCAATTTCTAAAATGTATTTAATATGCCATCTTGAACAATACATAGGGTATCTATTGTAATAGGGTTACACTACTGTGGTGCTAGACATAATGCAGAGACCTCTAGCCTTTAAAATAATAAGATAATTGCCATGCTAAATAAATATTATTATGAGGAAGTGAGTAGACTCTCCGAGGGACGTGCTGCGCAAATGTAGCTGGCTATGAAGTTGGCTGTAGTATACTGGATTGTTAAGGCGTTTGACGTCCCACTAAGTCGTGACCATTTTAAGCTAAAGGTCTGTTGGTCTGGGGAGTCACTTTGTATATTAATGAAAATTGGGTTAATGAATTAGGATGCAGAGGTAGCTGTTAATGGGCTTCATCAATATGGATTAAGTGCTAAGTGGGGTACCACAGGGTTCTGTGTGCGGCCGCTTCTATTTAACTAGAATGATTTGGAAGTCGATATTGTCAGCAAGGTGTTCTGTGTTTGCTGATGAACTTTGTCGACCATTAAAATACTTCGAGATGTGCATCTTTGCAGGGGGATACTAGATAGATTATCACATTGGGCTATTAAAGGTGGCAGATGATATTTAATGTTGAGCAAATGTAAGGTGATGCCATTTTGTGTTTAAAAATCCTTGTGTCTGCTTATACTATATCAATGGCATCTGTGTGAGTGAATCCCTGTGTGGAAAGGGATCTTGGAATTTTGTGCATAACAAAACTTAAAGTGAGCAAGCAGATGCCAGGTCGGCACAGCGCGCCAGCATGGTATTGTCTGTATAAATAAGAGTAGTCGGATCTCAGGGAGGAAAATGTAATTCTCCTCTTCAACAAAGCATTGGTACGGCCTCATTGGGTTGACTATGCAGATGCAATTTTGGAAATCCTGTGTACAAAAAGGACATCTTTGAAAATGAAAGAGGGTCAGAGAAGGTGCAACTAAATTAATAAGGGGATTGGGGGAGCTTGAATATGAAGAGAGAATGGCTAAGTTACAACACTTATGTACGCTAATAAAAGGAGCTTGCATGGGGTTTATGATTACTTGTAAAAACATTAAAGGGCATACAACTAAAACTATCTTGGTTGTCATTTGCTGCCCTGACTCCGTTGGGGATAGGATTACAGGGAGACTACACGTTTTAGTTTGGATGAAGGAGGAAGATGTGGGAACTGGATGCTGAATGCACTGGGACCGGAGCTGGATGCTGGATTACACTGGTAACTGTGGTGGATACTGGAATACACTGGAGACTGTGGCTGGATACTGGCAATACACTGGAGGACTGTGGCTGGATACTGGAACACACTGGAACTTGATGGTGGATACCGGAATAAACTGGACGATCTGGGCTCGGAATATTTACCTGGAGCTGTGGCTGGATACTGCAATACAGGAGACTGTGACGTGGATACTGGAATACACTGGAGACTGGTGTCTGGATTACCGGAATAACACTGGGACTGTGGGCTGGATACTGGAAATACTGAGGAATTGGCGGGTTTACTGGGAAACACCACTGGAGACTGGGCTGGATAATGGAATATGCTGGAGACTGTGGCTGGATAACGGAATACACTGGAGACTGTGGCTGGATACTGGAAACAATGGAGACTGGGCTGGATCTGGAACACACTGGAGACTGTGGCTGGATAGCCGGAATACACTGGAGGACTGTGGCTGGATACTGGAATACACTGGAGACTGTGGGTGGATACTGAAATGTACTGGAGACTGTGTGGACTACTGAATATGCTGGAGACTGTGCAGATTCTGAACTATACTTTGGAGACGAAAATCAGATTGCACCTAGTCCAAACAGCAAAGGTAACTTGGGTAGGGAACAAAATGATCCATTTGCTAAAACGATACATAGTCACCCATATACCGTATTTTTCTGTGGAGAAGGGCTAAATCACATAATATAATCCGATGGATAGATGCGTCCACAGGACGAGAAAGTGTGGAAAGTGGGTTGAAAGGAAGTCCATAAGGAAGATTATACGGGAGGATTTGGACATGGCACAAATGGAACAGGATCTACAAAAGTGTCTTAGACATCTTTTCTTAAATCGCGCCACCAAACAGAACGAGATAGAAAGTGAAATGGTTTGTTTGAACTCCAGGATGACAGGCTGTTTAGAGAACAATGAGATATTATAGTAGCGGTTGGTGCCGTAGCAGGCGGGGGACTGAAACTTTTTAATGGGAGTAGTAGAGGGGCAAGAGTCCTGAGCAGAATTAATTGTCGGCAGAAACACTGAAGAAAGATACACCCAGATATTGTTGGATTCATTAGATCAACTGGACTTGAAATGTAGTTCTTGTAAGACCGTTTCGCTAGTCATCCGACTGGCTTCTCTCAATTCAGAATTGGAAAGCCATCGGATGACTAGCGAAACGTATTCAAAGAACTACATTTCAAGTCCAGTTGATCTAATTGAATACAACAGATATACACCCCTGACCTGGATGAATGAGCAACTTCACAAGCAATACACCCAGATTTTGTGATTAGTGAATAGGGCCTTTGTCATTAGGTGGATTCTAGAAACCAATACCTGGAAAGGCGCGCCTTACTTGTTTTGTTCCCGGACGAAGAGTTGATGGTTAAAAACAAAAAAAAAAAATTTCGAAGCATGAAACACAAAATAGGTGCCCAGCGGCTTGTACTGGATTCATCTTTAGCGTGTTTGGATGTATCTAAATTTTTATGGTCAGTGAATATAGTTATGTTTGACTGTAACTCAGAAGGATGACGCGCACTCTTAAGAGCAAGTTTAATGGCCATAATTTCGATTGCCAATGTCATAATTTCTCTAACACGGGAGTAAATCTCTTAGAAAATTAAAGCACCAAGGATGACGTTTTCTTTTTATGCCGTAGTTGAGATAAAATTGCCTTCCGCACCAATTATCAGGAGCTTCACTTCAAGAGAAAGGCAGATGGTTTATCAGGATGGACCAAAACGGGTGCAGGCAAATGCGTTTTAATCTCTTTGAAGGCTTCAACGCTTCCTCTCCAGTCAGGCTTAGGTTGCCCCCTTTTTCGGATGAGGTTTAAGATGGGGAGATTAGGAGGAAACCTTTGAAAATGCCTATAATAATTGGCGAAAACCGATGAAACGTTGAATGGCTTTTGTAGAGAAGGAAGTAGCCAATTTGAGCAATAGCATGAAACTTTAGAGGAATCCATTTACAAAACCTGGAGAGATACATATAAACCAAGGAACGGCAACTTTATAACTTCAAACAGAACATTGTTCCAGCTTGGCATAAAGATGATTGCACGTAATGCGGACAGAACTGTGACGAAGTGAAATACGATGAGAGGTAAGCTTAGAAAAACTAGGAATATCATTGGTAGACTACTACAAATCTGCCTAAAAGATCCTCTGAGATATCATTGACCAATTCTTGAAAAATGTGGGGCATTACAAAGCCCAAACGGCATTACAGAACTCACAATGGCATCATGGGGTATAAAGGGTTATCCACTCGGTCCCTTTTCTGATCCGGATCAAATTGTAGATCCGAAGATCAAGTTTAGAGAATATTTTGGCCCCTTAACTGATCGAATAATTCGGTAATAGGGAAGGGGATAACGATTTTTTACCGTATATTGTTTAGTCCCCTATAGTCTATTGCAGGGCATAAGCCTCCATCTTTCTTTTCGAAACCCTAAAAAGATCCAGCCCAGCAGGAGAAGTGTAGGACATATGAATCCTCGGGACAAGTTATCCTGATTTTTCTTCATGGCCATGGTTCTCAGGCTGGATAAAGAGGTAAGCCGTCACGAGGGGCATGGTTCCGGAAGGGGTCCAACTGGAGCAATGTAGGGTCGGTGAATAGGCAAAGTCTCAGCTGATTTTTTACAAAACACATCCAGAGATTCTTTATATGTTCGAGGAAAAAGAGGCGTCCTTTTCCGAAAGAAGAGTGGAGCAACGAATAGTTGGTCAGGAAAGGACAATGGGAAACGCAGCTTAAACTCCAAGCAATTATTTTCCAAAGCACATCAATAGAGGGTTATGGATTTGTAAGCCAGGGAAGACCTATGAATAATGGGTGTTGGTAGGGAACAATCAATGAACAAAGAGGACAAACCTTTCATTATGCAGGGCCCCAGGTTGAAGGATACATCGAAGTGATTTGAGTGACAATTCTGAAGATAGGGGTCTATTGTTCCAATAGCGCAGTACAGGAAGGGTAGACAAATGATCGAGGGATATCATGTGTTTGAACAAACAAACGAATCAATGAAGTTGCCTGCTGCGCCTGAGTCCAGGAACGCGTCCCTGGTATAGGACTTAGAGTTGAGTTTATGGTTACAGTACCAGAATACGAGGAGATATTCTTTTGCCTAGAAGCTTTTCTCTCTAACCTCTAGGCAGAGTAGTTCCCGGCTTAACAGGGCAGGTTTTTGGCAAATGTCCCGGCCAGCACAATATACGACACAGGCCCAGTAGATCTCCTACGGTGTCTTCTCTTCTGGAGACAAACTAGTCCCCCCAATCTGCATGGGTTCTTCGGTAGTGGGCGTAGGAGCAGAGAAGTAGGTTCTCTGAGGCGTAGGAGGCAGATCTGAGCAGCTGCGGATCTGGTTCCTTTCGACCTGCCGCTCCCAAAAACCGTTGTTATCAATACCGGATACAAAGGAGCAATTAGATCCTCCAAACAGGGAGGGAATGTCTTTGGAGACAAGGTCATCTGTAATACGGTCTGATAGACTCGGTAAAGGAGTCAGCCCACAAGAGCCTTGTTATTCCAGGAGATTTCGCTGCAAGTGTACATGGCATAATGTCCAACAGAACGAATGCCCTGCTTGTAGTTGCAACAAACGGGTGGAAGCAACTTAGTTTAGACCAGTGGCGTTGAATCTTATTTACGGATGTAGCAAGAAAACATTAGTGATGTCACGAGACTAATGGGTCACGTTCTCCCACAGTTGGAGAGGCCCAGGCCAGGGCTCCACCTTCAACAAGCAAACAATATAACCCACTTTTGGCTCTATTCTGAGACAAACAGGAGGGTTGTTAGTTAAATTTGAAGTTGACCATTGGATTAAGGAACCCTCTACAGCCTGGGGATCAACGAGGAGGAGAAGGAATACGGGGTCCATGGCCCCTTGAATTGCAGGTTGCAGGATTAGAGGCAAGAGAAGGTGATGTATCAACAGGTATAGACGGAGGAATGATCCATAAATTGTCGCAACTATGGTTTCTGTTGGTGTTCAAAACGTCCATCCGGGTAGATTAGGCTTGGAGAGTTTTTGATGTTGCGGACACGTACTCCCTCAGAGGCATCATGGGCCCTTGATGTAATGCTGCCCTGACTCGTTGGGGTAGGGTACAGGGAGACTCCGTTTTAGTTGGATGAAGCGAGAAGTAGTGGGAACTGATGCTGGAATGCACTGGAACGGAGCTGGATGCTGGGCGTACCTGGTAACTTGGCTGGATACTGGAATACACTGGAGAACTTGGCTGATACTGGAATACACTTGGAGACTGTGGGCTGGAATGGAACACACTGGAGACTGTTGGCTGGATACCGGATACACGGAGAATGTGGCTGGGATCTGGAATATACTGGCGAATGTGGTGCTGATACCGGATACACTGGAGACTGTGGCTGGATACTGGAATACACTGGGATGGGCTGGATACCGAAATACACATGGAGACTGTAGCTGGATACTGGATATACTGAGACTGTGGGGCTGGATACGGACACACTGGGACTGTGGCTGGATACTGGAATATGCTGAGACTGTGGCTGGATACGGAATACCTGGAGACTGTGGCTGGATACTGGAAAACTGGAGACTGTGGCTGATACTGGAACACACTGGAGACTGTGGCCTGGAATACCGATAATCACTGGAGACTGTGGCTGGATACTGGAATACACTGGAGACTGTGCTGGATACTGAATATACTGGGAGACTGTGGCTGGATACTGAAAGATGCTGGAGACTGTGGCTTAGATTCTGAAATACTGGAGACTGAACTAGATTGCAACTTAGTCCAAACGCAAGACCCGAGAACGCCAATAGACAACTGACAAAGTCGGGCGTTAGGAGGAAGGAAGGAGCACATATTTCAACTCGCGCCAGCGCCCCTGGCGTAGGTGACGTCAACGACGGCGCTCGCGCAAGACGCCGCGAGCGAGCAGTCGGCGTCACTGGGGCCGGAGCGCCGCCCACACGGATCATCGCTAGCGGAACGGCCCGGGTAACTACTTACACTTGGATAGTGTTCACCAATGAGTCATGTCGAGGGACATGTAGACACCCTTAAGGACGTTGAAGAATAAGGTTTAGGCTTCAATTCAGAAGGGTTTTTCACGTGAGAACGGGTAAAGCTCTGGAACTGTCTTCCAGTGGACTTGTTATGGTCAGTTCATTGGCATTTTACAAAAACAAGCTGGATGAGTTTTTTCTTCTCTGCAAACAAGGAATGGTATCAAGTTACTGGTATTGATACATAGTAGAGTTGATCCACTGGAAATTTCCGTTGCCACTTGGAGTCAGGAGAAGGAAAATTTTTCCCCTTCATAATTTGTGTGGAGATTTGTTTCTTGGCCTTCCCTCTGGATCGACATTAGGCAGAAATGAGGATTTATGAAAAGAAAGAGAGGAAGAAATTGGTGATATACTCAAACAGGGTGAGTTATCTGAACTGACAATAAGAAAATTAAATGTGGTGGCCACTTAACTTACTTGATAATGAGGAATGGAGGATATGCTAGATTGTTGGACTGGATGGAAGTATGTCTTTATTCAAACTCAAATACTATATATACTATACTATACTAATAGTGAAATATATAACAATTTGGTTATCACAGTGGCATACTAATAGGATTTCCATGCTGGATAATATTGGAGCTGCCATTATTACATAATAAATGGTAGATATGACTAACTTATAATGGGTTATATTGTGTATTAACAATAGGTTTACCAGTGACATTCAACTGAGTGTGACTGGCTCTAGATAATTGAAGCTGCCGTTGTTTACATAACTGGAACTGTTGCCATTGCTATCGTTTTAGTGGGTTGACATTGTTTAAGGATGTAAACTGTAATACAGCTTAGAAATTACTAGATAGCTTAGGTTTAAATGTAAAGTTTATTTTTGTTGTTTTTCTAGGACCACTCTATCCCTACCTTTAGTCTTGAAGAGTTTTGTCTCTCTTTCTTATTATCTCCTGTTTTTAAGCGCCATCTCACAAGATTCGCAAATCCCTTTGCAGGGGAAAAGAAAGTTCGTTGCCAGTCAGGATGCCTACTTTGCTGCGCCATGGCTGACTCAGGCATGAACCCACTCACTGCCGCTCGGTGCACATGAGGTCACCTCTCACAAACATCGCACCAATCTCCGGGGTGGGGCTAAAAACAGAGATAACAGAAGGATTAAGACAAACTTTTAAAGACTAAAGTAGGGTATAGGAGGGTCTAGAAACAAAAAAAAAAATTTTACATGTAAACCTAAGCTTCTAATAATTACTAAGTCGTATTTCAGCATGCATATACTTTAATAACAACTAGATTTACCATGCTAGCTAACAATGGGTTTGGGGTTTCTTTGTAAATAATACAATAGGGTAACTATAGTTACCTACCAATAGGATTTCCATTGCTTGTGTATAATGGTGTTGTCCATTGTAAAATACCAATGGTTTACTATAGTGACATAACATAGGATGCAAATGGGTTAGTTTTGGTTGCCATTTTTTAAATAAAGATAACATAAGAATAATTCATGTCACTAAACACATTTAGTATATGAGTATAAAAACAGCAATAAAATAAAAGTTTGGTAGCATCCAATGAACTACATACCAATCCATTTTATAAATACGCATTTAAAAAATGTATAGAAGATGATTACATGCTTGACCCGAATCTTTCCAGTTATCTACATAAAATATTTTTAAAACAGCCTCCCAAGGAAAGCATATGAATCAAATTAAATTGGACACAATTTACCCAGCAAATGTTTTTTTATCCTTTTCCAAACAACGTTGCAAGTATAACTTATTTATGGTGAAAATCTTTACATAATGTACACTGTGCTTGAATGAACTTTTGTTTGCAAAGAGTGCTTGTGTGCTTGGTGCACCCATTCATACCAAGCGAATTGTGACATAGACAACTCACTGTTCTGTTGATAAAAAGTAACTTAAGTTTTTGTGAAGTTGTTCCCCTTTCTAACATCTTACAGATAACAGTCTGGGATTGTTCCTCTTCACTTTACTGAACGTTGTAACTTACTTCGGTAAGGTCAGACATGATTTAATTATCAACTTGTTCTAATCAGACTCCCTTTACTGTATGGTCTAGAACCAGTTTCTGTCTATTTGTACTAAATCACCTATAATTTCTTTGTTTTTTATCATTAAAAACTGAATTATTTTATAAAGAAATAGAAGCACCATTTTTTTCCAGCTCTATAATTTCGAGTGATATTCTTCTTCATTGTTTTTTGAGACAAAGCCTCCCAAGGTTAGTATTATCATCATGAATAAATGGAGATGTTTTTGATTTTCACTACGGATTCCGCGGGTGTAAGATCGCATAAAGCAGTGGACTGACGGAAACATTATGGTGGTCTCACCCCACATTTATTAAAATTATACCAATTGTGGCCTACCAATCAAACAAATGTAAATTTCCATTACATAGCCTGCTTCCACTACCAATAACTTATAACTCATTTGTCAGCAAACCTTATTAAAACTGAAATGTTGAGGAACAAAATCCTACAATTAGGAATTATTCATGTCAAGATCGGAATAAGATGTAAACATGATTGAATTTATTGCATCTACTGTTATCTATAATGCAAATTGATACTGATCAAAACTGACTGGAAATATATTCTTCTATAGGTTCATGCTTATGCAGTCAAAATATTTGATACCTATTATGAATTGCTATAGATTTTTGAAGTCGTTCTTCCTAGTTTTGTATTCTTTGATAGGGGAGTAATGCCAATGTATTTCAAATGCTTCGTGGACTGTGCAGGCTTTCAATGATCTATTAAAGATATCACTAAGATAGAATGCCAGTTCCATGTGCGCCACTCTTCCAGTAATCCCATAAGGCTTGCAGCTTAACCCTGCACCTTTTTTCTTGAAGCCCCTCCAGAACCTCCTCATTCTAATAATGATATACTATCTAGTGATTCTCACATTAAATTAAAGTGTCCTTTTTTGAGTAAAAGTGTTTAGTGTTACATAAATAAGGGTCTTTAGAACCAATTTTATAATTGTACCTCCATATGGTTTATCAATATTTTTACATTTTCCACCCCAATTCTTCGAATCAGGTTTCTGGAATTTACTCTATCTCCTGTTAAATTCATATTTGCTTTCCTGATTCCCTTGTTGCAGCTCCCTCCTTGCAAGTCGGTAATATAGGGTAACATTTTTCATACCAATATGGTTTAACTTATAGTAGGGTTTTTAACATTGGTGCGCAATAACAATCGGTGTATACTATAATGAACATACAAGTTGCATTGTGTGTTTATTTGATTGCCATCATAAGGGTTGTCATGGTTGACATAAATTAATTGCAACTGCTAGCTTATAATATGTTACTATAGATACATACCAAAAGGGTTGCCATAGCTAGCAAATAATGCGTGTTGCCATTGTGAAATAATAATTGGGTTTCTATAGTGACACACAATAAGGATTGCCATTGTTAGCTACCAATATGTTGCCAATTACTAATTGTAAATAATATGCATAATTGATAACATAATACTTGGGGACGGCCCTTGTAAGATGATGATCCACTGTAACATATGACATAAGAGGGCGGCTGTTTTTTGTATATTAATGAAGTATGCCATTGCAGATGCTAAATGTTGCTATGTTGGCTCTGGCCACTGGGCTATGTCAAAAACTATAATGGGGGCCGCAACACTCCCACCGACTGCCACTCCTCCCTGGAATGCCCCCTCCCTGGCTGGCCACAACCCATGGATTTTAAACTCTAAACTTCTGGCCTTAGCTTGGGATCTCATAACAAAGAAACAACCCACCCTTCCCATCCACACATGCACTCGCACATTTACCCCCACCCTGCCTGGAACCCACATTTGTAAAGAACTGGAGTTCTGAATTTTTAACAATATTGTTAGTATTGTGACATTACAACAATGTTGCTATTGCTAGATTATTGGGTATCACAATGCTACAGTCTATAACAACTATGATTTACATAATTAAAGGGAACTAAACTTATATTTTTAAACTTATTGTGAAAGGTTTCCTCCAAGAACACCTATACATTTTAAGATTCTTGCTCTAGGAAGTTGCATTTAGTACATTGAGAAATAGATTCTGTAACTAAGAAAGGTTTCCATGTTTGTTGCCATACGACCCAAGCCCATGAGTCATTTAAAGAGCCAGCCCCTTGACCCCAGTATCACTGTTTCTATGCCACAGAGTATTTTTATTTACACCAATATGGAGTCCCTGAAAGACTTTGAAGCGTATGCTTGTTACCCTGCAATTTATTTACCAGTCAGTGTGAGTTTGCGATGTGGAAATTAACTGCAGGGGTACAGCGCTTCAAAGGTCTTATCATTGACTTCCATATTCCATTTTTTAACTGTTTCTCTTTCCTAGCAAAGATAAAGCTTCCAATGTAGCTGGATTCTGTCCTTATTTCAGTGTTGGCACCACTGGGTACAGGCACCAGGTTAATTAAAACACACGTTAAGAAGGTCACAAGCTTCAATACCCCTGACTGAAATCCCTGTCTGTGTCCAGGGACAGAGGGAGATCTCTGTGCGCAATGTGATTGGCTGTCAGCCTCTCGGAAGCAAGCGTGCAACTTTGTTGTTTTGATCTTTTGAGCTCTACAGAGGCTGTGGCCTGTCGCAGAACCACTTAGTGGAGTTTAACCGATAAGGGGATTGTGGGAGCTGACCCCTAGCACCATGGTTATTTTCATAAATTACCCATGGCCAAGCAAAGGGAGAGGTGAGAACACAGCTTGTGTGTATGTTTGTAAATGTTGCTCTGGTCTATTGGCTCACAATGGTGTCTGGAGATTTAGTTTCTGTGGGTAACCATATGGTAAAACTTCCTAAAAGGTTGTATTGCATAATAACAGGATGGTCAGATAACTTATACGGTCCCTTTGAAATCCATATCTTTTAAATAATTTTTGATTAACCACAAATCCCCCCCCCCCCTGTTATATTAAAATTCAAAGGTTGTTGACATGATGTATTTGCACTGTTTTACAGAATGAACATATGCAAAACATCTGTAGTCATAGATGGTACTGTAACACAGGTAGAAAGAGGATAGAATAATATTTACTAATAATAATCCCATAATATATTAATAATAATAGTATCAATTTAAATTCATTTTTTAAAATATATATAATTTACTGTAGAATGAAAGTTAAAATAACATGTGGCATGGACTAAAAACTTTACTTTTTCACAGTTAGCCTTATTTTTTTTACTTGTAGAGATATCATCTGCTTGCTGATGTCACTAATCTATTAGTGCGAACGCTTCCTGTACACCAACTCTTCCCTACTCATTCCACATTCTCCATTCTTTCCTCTCCATGCTATAGCTATTTTGGCCATTGGTAACATTTCCTATTTGAGTGCTGCAATTAAAGGAGACTACATGGGGCACTAAACCTCTTTAAAGTAGCATGCAGTCCTTAAAATTGGTCTCATTAGGCACAAATGCAGTCCCAATGTCTATACAAAACACTGCTCTAACTTCTTATACTTCCTATAGCTGTAAATAACAAACATTTCTTGTATCATAAGCAATGACAATTACTCTACTGTGGTTGTATTGTTTACAAAGTAATAAATCACTTTTAGTCTTTGAAAAGCACAGCATGTAAGATGCATTATCATTATAATAGCTTCTTGCGGGGTTCTCACAAGTAAGTGCATTGATTCTAACTGGAAGAGAATTAATGTACTGTAAGGTGCATTTTTTAACAAAAAATGCCATGAACAACAAATTTTACATATACTTATACTTTTTTTATTTAATAATTTCATTATATTCAAATTGGACAATAATGTCCAAAATGTATGGTAGAGAAACATCAACCATAGTAATATCTATGCCGAAAACTTTATTTTAAATTTAACTATTGACAAAAAAGATCCGCCCAGCCCACTTATGTTTCCCCCGCTAATTGTCACTCCAACTTTAGAGGACCTTGTGTTATGAAAGTAGGTTCTACGATGAGTTTGATAGTGGCGTAGTGCTTCTTTCTGACAAAAAGCAACTTTTATTGTTGGGATTGACAGATTAAGGGGATTTCGTTCCAGGGGCATAGGTGCTATTTGGGCAAACAAAAGTGTGATCACATCCTGAGCTCCTGAAATTTCCTTGGCCTTATTCCTTTGTATTATGAGTCCCAGGGCCTCATTACAAAAATCGTTACTCGTTCCTCGTAAAATACCGATCTTTATCGAAAATAACGACCGGAGTTTTGGACGATTACACCGTTATTTACCGATATGACCGTTATTACTACCTTACGTAAACGGTCGTTATTTACCGAGTAACGGTCACTATTTTTACCGATAACGGGTCGTTAGCGGTAAATAAACGACCGTATCGGTAAATAACGGTCGTTATCGGTTAAATAACGGTCGTTATCGGTAAACCCCGGTCGTTATTTTACGATAACGATCGGTATTTTACTATAACGATAACGATTTTTTATAAAGGGCCCATCTCGGTAAAAAACCAGTCGTTATTTTACGATAACGATCGGTATTTTACGATAACGATAACGATTTTTTATAAATAGGGCCCCCAGTGTCATCGTACTAGTTGTTTCTGGTTGACAGTTTTTCTACAGCTATCTGAATTATCATGTTTTTTTTTAAATTTAAATATACATAGGAGGCCTATTTATCAGAACAGCAATTTTCTCCATAAAGTCACACTAAACCCATTTAGAATGTTAAAAAAATACTTTTGGCCAGCTGTGCAGGTATGGCTTTTTTGGCTTTTTTGTGACTTTTTAATGCCAGCAAATAGCTGGTGTTGAAATCACGCATGGATAAGATCTGGTTGGTATTTACATATAGCCCAAAGTATTCCCAATTTGTGATTAACTTATGTACACTGTACAATGATTTCTATTAATATTAGGTTCTGTCTAAGAGCTTACAATCTAAGCACCCTATTATACAAACAACTTTCAGTATGTATTTTACTTTGGTTTGTACAAAAATAAAAATGATTGATATAAGGGTGAGAAACTGCTCAGGCCCTTACTCCAAGCATTTAAATTACCATAGCACACAACATAACAATTTAACTCTATATTTTGTGATTTACTCTTAATCTTGTAAACAGAGCCTATATTATTTTATTGTTTTCTTCTATTTCTTTCAAAGACTGGGAAAAGAATGACTTTTCATTTTTTTGTTTCATTGTAACATAGTAATATATACACTAGCACGACAAAGACCCACAGTCTATAAACCCGGACCAACAGTATTCTAAGTGTGAGTATTGATCACAACACTAGCAGATTGTTGTTGAGCGGGAGAGACCCAACTAACACACTGTGTTCACTTATTATCAATTACTACATGAAAAAAGACTAAAACCACCTTAGTCCACACTAAAATCCTACTCATTAATTTGCCTAACATAGAGAATTTCAAAACTTTTGAATTTCTTCCATTCGAGTTTCGTTTTTCGAAAATCGCTACTTTCATTTTCGAAAATCGTTCTATTTCAATTTTCGATAAAAATTGCTACTTTCGATTTTCGATAAAAATCGAAATTAAAAAAATCCAGTTCCGTGAATTTGGGAATTCCGAAAGTTTTTGTCGGGACTTCAATTCGAAACTGGTTTCTATTCAAACCCACATTACATCTCTGCCTAACAGTTGATCCAGAGGAAGACAAGGGTAATATAAAGGACAACTCCACCCTCATAAGAACATCTTTTTGAAAGAAGGGCCTCTTTAAAATATGTTGATATATCATAGTTTGTCCTATAATTCATTACTGTAGCCTCTATTCTTCTGGATGCCTCATGGAACTGAGCAATTTAGAAACCTGTACTGAGCCTGTACTGGGCCTGGGCATGCTCAGAGAGGCAGACAGGGGATTAACTTCAGTCATTGGCTGTGATGTCAGTCAAATCCATAACTGATAGTTGCTAACTGGAAGTACCAGGAAGCAGAAACAGATGAAACAGGACATTGTGCAGGATTTCAGGTTAAACTTATATATTTCAGATTTCAAACTATTACCGTTTAGGGTGTTGGGGGGTGATTTACTTGTATGTAAGTTTTCTTTTGGGACTGGCTTGCCCTTTAAAGGGTAACTGTGGTCTCCAATTTTTCCAACAAGTTAGGTTAAATAAAATCCTTTATCTCTAAGTAAAAATTGATAAGATGGTATTGCTGGAAAGGTTCAGCAATATTACTTTCTGTTTTCAACCAATCTATAAGCTTGTAAGTTACACTTCCCAATTGCCCTGTCTCTTGTCAAAGGCATGTCTTATAAGAAAGTGTCTTATAAGAATTTTAGGGGTGGGGCTTATGATGCTGTTGAGATTCTGAGCTTGCACTGATGGTCTATACACAAGGGTAAATGGGGGCTATATCTGAGAGTTGCAGCATGAAGTCTCGTCCTTAAAGTCAGACTAGCCAATTTACATTGGATTAGCGTGATTTTTTAAAAGGGGAATTTTTACAAAGCCACTTGTGCGCACTCCACAATTAATAAATTTTGTGATTATACCTTTTTTATGGTGACCTGTTAATGCCAGAAAATAGCTGCTGTTAAAGTCACACAGACAGGTAAGCCAAATTACTATTCACCCAGAGCTGCAGGCTCCGCTACGAGGGACCAATTGCAGCTCCCTGTAAATGAGTCAACAATATTTCTAGCTAAATTATCCTTTAAGTTACTAAAAAAAAACTAAATTAAACCCAGGAAGACAAAACTATAGAATTTTTTTTTTATAATAAAACAATACGGATGTTATTTTACAAAGTACAATATGAAAAAGACTTACTTTGTTAGAGAAATATGCATGCACTGTTTAAATACGCAGGTGTTAAAAGTGACCTTTCTTTTGGTTTGTTACTTACTCTTGTTCTAGTAAGAAAAGGATTTGGTTTCTAATGAGAACTGTGTATATGTGTAATATGAAATAATGATAGATTACTTATTTGCAATTCTATGAATAAAGCATAGCTGATCATGGTGTGCAGTATTTGAGACTAAACTGGTCTTGTAGCAGAAAGTTTATTGATTTCACAGAGGACAGAGCATATTTTAATCATTTTACAGCTTTACTCTGCCTGAGGTACTAAAATCCATTAGAAAGGATTACAGAGTTTGTTATAACCAGATCCCAACAGTTCCTGGTGTCAACCATGATTCTACAAAATCTGTCACATACCAAGCATATAAAGGGATGGTTTGTTTTACACATGCCCACTAATGGTTTACATGATTGTAACAGTTAGTAAATGTAATACAGTAAATTTGGTTTTGATCAAACTAAACTACATCCCTGACCTCCAATCACTTGTACATTGATCAAATCTGAAACAGCAACACTACATTGATTACATTCATGGCAAAAGAAAAAAAAAGAAAAAAAAGAAATGAGAATAATAGTGAACCGGAATAAAGAATGAGAAATAAGGAGATGAAGAACAACTGAAGAAGAAGTAAAATAAAAATAAAAGATGAGGAATATAAATGAGGAATGAAAGTGATAAAATAAGTGATAAAGGAAATTTCATTGCTATCAGGGAGATGCACTGAAGACCCGAAAATGGAGATAAAATCACATGAACTGGTAATATTGGTTAGTGTGGCAAACCTCTTTGTAGTGGCAGCTGCTTTGCTAACAATGAAGTTAACTAGAGCTACCACAAGATGTGACAATGACGGCTATCATTGTGGGACTTGTTAACACTAGCTAATGGATGTTTAACAAAATGGATGTTAACAATGCTTCACAACTCACCCTGCATAATTTTCAATAATATTGATAGTAAAATATAAAGTTTGATACATATGCAATCATAATGCTCTAGTTATGTTTTGTTCTCAGTATAATTCTCCAGTCGTCCACAGCTTTCCAAAATGTAATCCCTTAGATTTGTAAATGTGTACATATGCTTATCTGGACCTCCAATGCTATACTGCAAAACTGTAGACTAAAGCCATGAGTTGCTAAGAATTGTCACAAAAGTTTAACACAATATAAAGTTCTGTCAGTAAGCGGGAAATGGTCAACAAGGCTTAGGCTTTATCTGAAAATACAATCCAAACACAACCAAAGATGGGTAGCCAATCCTTTAAAAAGAGTGAGAGCCAATCAGAGGCAGAATGAACCAGAGTGAATTTCAACTGAATCACAGAGGTAAAGCAAACAGGATTGACTCATTTAAACAAAACAGCACACCAGGAATAAATGGGCAGCAGATTAAAGCCATCTTATAATTATCTTCCACAAAATAAATTGAAATTAAAATAAAGACATAATTGTAAGGAAATAAATTAATCGACTCAGTTGCCTCCAGTGCTTAAACCGCAAAACAATTTAGACTAAGGCGATGTGTAAGGGATGAGAAGTATGGTAAGTGGGTAGAAGGGAGATGTAAAAGGGATATGATGAGTGTGAATAAGAAGGGTGGTAGTGGGAATTACAAAGAAGGGAGAAAGGTTACAAGATGAGGCCAGAAAAAAAATAGTACGTGGGTGTGGTGGATCAAAATCGAGATGGGTATGAACAGAGAGTTTAATAAAATGAGTGGGACACTTTTTTTTTTTAAAGAGGGAGGTAATAAAAGAATGGAAGGATGTAAGTAACATTAAAAGAGGCATTGTTGAAATATGTACTTGTTTTATTGACCAGAATGTTAAAAAAAAATTCAAATTATAATGTTAAAGAACATCAGAATCAGAAGTGTAACTATCATCCTTCTTGATGCCCCGTTTTATGGAGTAATTGAGGTTGAATAAGAAACATACGTCCATCAAGTCCAACCTATTCACCCTCTTTTTTTGTTTTAACCAACCTAACAGTTGATCCAGAGGAAGGCAAAAAAAAAACAGCAAAAAAGAGAGGGGGGGGGAATTCCTTCCTGACTCCAAACGGCAATCGGAAAGTATCCCTGGATCAACCAGAATCTATATGCATTAATACTAGTAATTCTCAATATTTTTTAGTTTTAAAAAAACTTATCCAGGCCTTTTTTAAACTTATGAACTTGCCATTACCACATGCTGGAAGACAGTTCCACAGTTTCACCGTTCTCACTGTAAAGAAACCTTTCCTAACCTGAGATGAAACTTCTTTTTTCCAACCTTAAAGGTTGTCCACAAGTCCTTTATATGACCTATTAGTGAACAATGCACCAGAGAGTTCATTGTAGGCCCATTAATGTATGTGTAATGTCGTTTCCTCCAATGTAAACAGCCCTACTTGTCTAATCTGCCTGCGGTATTCAAGCCCTTCATTCCCTTATTAATATAGTTGCCTTTCTCTATACTGCTCCATTTCCAAGATGTCCCTTTTGTAAATGGGATTCTCAAAACTGCACCGCATATTCCAAATGAGGCCTTACCAGTGGCTTGTAAAGAGGGAGAATAATATCTTCCTCCCTCTTTATACAGACAATTCTTGCTAGCTCTAGCCGTTGCTACCTGGCATTGTTTGCTACAGCTAAGTCTGTTATCTACCAGAACCCCTTTTTCCATTACAGATGCACTAACACAGAGTTATTTATGGTGTAGGTGGCACAGGGATTATTAAATCCCAAATGCATCACCTTACATTTATGAAACATTGAATCTCATCTGCCATTCTGCTGCCCATTTTGATAATCTATCTAGGTCTGCTTGCAAACACTTGTTTCCACAAGTTTCCAAAGCTCTGCATAGTTTAGTAGCAAACACAGAGATCTTGCTCTCAATGTCCCCTTCTAAGTCATTTATAAACAGATTAACCAGAAGCGGGCCCCAGTACAGAACCCTGAGGTACCCTGAGGTACCCTGAGGGTCACTCCTAGTAGCTTGGACAATCACAATGCTAGGGAATTGTGATAACACACACAAGGAGATATATGGTTCAGTTTAAACAGCACATTTGGGCCACTAACCCTTTGTTTTTTGTAGACAAATAAACATATTTTCCCCACTCATACCAATATCTTGCCTGTTTCAAGTTTTTTTAGTGAGAGCAAGGTCCTAGTTATCTAATATTTAATATCAGAAAATTTTTTTCATTGTTAATTGTGTAATGTTTTATAGTGCTGTAAACAGCTCCAATGAATAGTTTATGAATGTACAATGCTCAGCCAGAGCACTACACACTACAGTGGTATAAAAGAGGAGGAAACTACTGGTACATACTGTACCATAGCTACACGTCGTGATCAAGTTCTCTGTTATGTACTCCAGTGTATAGTGTTTGCCATTAAGGACCATTGTTAGCATATCATTTATTCTTTAAAATATATTTTAGCATATTGTGCTGGCTGACTCGCTGTTTAAACCAGACTGTGCATACACATATTCCAATAAATATACAAAAAAAAGTCACACGGTTTGATCAGCACTCTAAGTAGGATTTATATTTGTACAAATGGGTACACGCACATAGGGTATCCGTCCTCCGCTGTATGTATAGCAACAGAATGGTTGCAACACTGCAAAATCTTAATTAAATGTTTCTTAGGCAGCAACATTTCAAGACCCTCCGGTCCCTTCATCAGACTTATACATACATAAATACATTCTCTTTTAAAATCAAAATCTTGTTTGCCAGGTACAGTAGGAGAGGAAAATATCCCTATTTGTTTACTTTCTGCAATAATAGATAAGCAGTGACCTGTGTGATTGATGCCAATTGTCTGTAACTGCCACCTTCAATTTTTCTCCCACAGTCTGCTGCTGTGATTCTCCTCACATCCCTAACATACCACACAGTCCTACTAAGTTAAAGTGGGAAGGAGAGAAGCATGGGGAATTGAGCAGTGAAGCTGCAATCTAGTAGCACTGTGACAGCTCACCGCTCATTTACGGTTACAGAATAGGAGGTAGGAATATTTTCTCCTTAACACCTAGCAAATATACATTATGATGTTTAAAATATAATGTGCATATAGATTCATCAAGCAAAAGACATTTTTGAATAATCTCTTCAGACCAAAATGCGAATATTGTGTTTTTTTTAATTAATTACTTGAATTTGGTTTTTTTGGGGGTTTTTTTTACTATAAATGACTTTTATGTTTATTCAGATACACAAGAATTTTTGGTCATTATTTTAAAATGTTAAATTTTCTATCCATTTTCTTTAATGTGCAGTAAAAAAAATTAAGACTTTCCATTGGATTTCTTAATTAAAATCCATTATATTTCCTTAGAGTGACTTACTGTGCTTGACCTTTCCTTTAATCTTAAAATGTCCTGTCTGAGGATAAGAATATTGCTAATCATTTACTGATCTGCAGAACATTAAAGACCTTCTGGCTGATAGAGAAAGTAATGAAGAACTTTTTTATATGTATTCTGGATATGGTAACATGCCTGTCGACAAATGTCTTAAGCATTGCCATTTTTTTAGCTTTTCACAATGCAGTACTTTTTTGGCATGTCTCCACAGCTTACTCTGTATTATCGTATTTATTTTACTCTTTTAGAAATAGTGTCCAAATGCATGGTGTATGGTTCTAGTTGGAACTCTATGTAGCACCTCTCCATTCTTATATGGTTCGTATCAGGGAATTTGAGAAAATAAATATTCCAGTTATATTATGACCCACATTTTCACGTTGTGGTCATATTTATAAATCTAGTGAATTGGAAAAGTCTGATACCACAGGTTATATTGAGATTAAAGTACAGAGGACTTTACAGTCTCATAATTATGACCACTATTGTAAATGAGACTGCAGGCGTAAATGTTCAACTGCGATGTACAATACCTTGGCCGTCTTGCAGTATAAATGGGCCATACCAGGGGGAACAATTTGCTGCATGGTATTGGTTGCAACATGGACATATATTTACCACTACAGTGCAATAGGACATCATTTAACTAGCAAACCATCTGTAATTTACAAATGGCGTTAAAGATACAGTATCACACAAATCTGCGATACCATGCCCTTTATTAAAGGACAATTATACTCACCTTCCCTCCGCTCCTCGCCCTTAGTCAGTACTTTTTACCCAGGGGGAGGACCTGAACTGCTAGGTTGCTGCTCCTGCAGAGCGTGTCTTCCTAAATGCAGAAAGTTAAGCGAACTCAGGGGTGAGGACCTAGCGGTTCGGTCTCACCCTGGGTAGAAAGTACTGACTAGGACAAGGAGTGAAGGGAAGTTGAGTCTAATTGTCCTTTAATACAGCTCTTTGGTCTGCCTTCTTAGTGAAGAAAAGGATTCCATCATATTGTTTTTCTCTATTGAAATATTTTAGATGGTAAAATATTTGGGGGTATCTCCATACTTGTATTGGTCTATCATTATCATGGTATACATCATAAAATGTCTAGTTATGTAATCAGAGGCACATGACTGAACCTTTTGATTATACAGTAGAGAAATGATGTAACAATAGGGGTAAAAAACATTCCTATATAATCTTTGGTTAAAGTGAGGATGTAAGGGGAGCTAGTAATAATTTTGAGCTAAATAAATTGTTACATAAAATAACCGACTTTATTAATATATTTTGCTAGTGGACACCAGTTAATGTAGTTCGTTATGGGAAAAAAGGGGGTTGGATATAACCGGCATTACCATCTCCCCTAACATTCTACCAGACCATGCTGCTACACTATTATTGTACGGTTTTGTTCATATAAGGATCAATTAAGGTCCACTAAAGCCTAAGAACAACATTGAATTAGAAGGCAGATCTCCTGTTATAAAGCAATATCAGTGTCCCACCTCTCATTTAATATGGTTGTTGAAAAATTTAACTTTCTAACACGAGGTTTATTTGCCAGTTTCCGATACCACACAGTGTGGTCACTGACCATTATGTTCTTTACACATTCTCAGTCCTAGATACTGCAGCAACTTGTTACAGTTGGTCCACACCCACTAGTAGCCTCTATCCATCCTTTTACAGGACAGGGAGCATGTGACTGAAGTCAGGGGTGTGGCCAGTCACCATACATACACACAGTTATTTCATCCAGTTCATTTGGTAACATTTACTTTAATGCCATTTACTGCATTGCTATTTACAGTTTATTGGTGTTTTTAGAGCAGGGATGGCAACCATAGATCTCCAGATGTTTGAAAACTACAACTCCCATCTTTCCCTAACCCCAAAATCCTTATAGAGAATGCTGGGTTGTAGTTTTTCAAACATCTGGAGATCTACTGGTTGCCTATCCCTGTTTAGAGGGTATATGTTTTGATTCTGGAATGTAAAAATTTGGGTTTAGTTCTCCTTTAGGTGATAGATAGCTTTTAACATTTGCTCAGAACATCTGATGTTTTTTCTGTTCATATAGAGCATACAGTGTAAGGGAGCATTGTGACCTGTAAGTTCTTTGTGTTCTCTGCTTGCTCCTGACTGTTTATTTGAAGAATAGGAGGTAAGACATAACTCCTTTACCTCCCTTTCTTCAATTAAACTGAAAAAAGTGAAGTGTCATTTATAACCCTTAAGTGTATATCCATTTATACCCTTATGTTTCCTAGTACACCCTCCCCCTATCTTTTTTTAATTTTTTTTCCCATCATTGCTTGCAGCAGCCAAAAAATGTGTGCTAGTTCTTGGGCCACCCTTGACACCACTTCCTCCATAGAAAAGAGACACACAACAACACACACACACACACACAAAACCCTTAAACCAGTTAATACACAGTATAATGTAGGGGTAAAGATAAACTCAAGGCTCAAAGATACCCCCTCTACTCTCAATATTAAGAGGCCCTCATCCAGTATAGTATGGGGGGCACATATCTTCAAACACTGATTATTGCAGTTTTAAATAATAACATCAGCGATAGGACATCATCCACTAAAGTACAATATGAACCTTTATGCACAAATACAACTGAGCATTCATACAGTATGTAATAATGTAGTACCCCCACTAATATTGGAGTGTAGAAAACAGCTATGATATGTGGTGCTACTTTTCAACCTCACAATTTACAAACACCAAACATCGATTAGAATAAAACATAAAAAACCTGGGCATCCCCAGTGTAGCATGTCATTTGGAGGCTAGGTAGCGTGCATCAAATAGAAGTTAATATAGCAGCTTGAATAGCAATTTGGGCATTTATGGCACGTCGCCACAACCCCTGGTTATAATATGTACAAGAGTGTTGGGGTAACCACATATTATACCAAACTTGAATATTGCTTAATTTATTATACTGTAAGTTAAGCTAATGTTAGAGCATAAGCCGTGCTATTACAGAATCTTGGGTATCTGGATCTGAGTTAGTTATATGCATAGCAATATCATTGGGCAGCATTTCACGTTATAGCTAGATGGAATCATACAGTACATCTTTCAACCAGAAACATCCACTTTGTACCTGCCCTTTTTCTGTCCTACCTACTCAATTACCCGAACAGCTCCCACCTTATCAAGCCATTCCATTAAATACTTCTGCTCCTTGTGCCTCAGGTGTGAAGTGACCAAATGCTTTTTCAGAAGTCAACCTTCCTTCTTCTGGGTCACACAAACAACTATGTCCAGCTATCTTTTGAAGTGCACAGATCCCATTGTGAATTGCAAACTTCTACACATTCTATTCAAGGTTCCTATTGCACATCAGATTACATAATTCTGTACATCTACATTCCATTACATCTAAATTCTAACACAAAACCCCTGAACATTATGCTGTAAAAAAGGCTCTGACAGTTACTTTGTACATCTTATCGAGAGATGGCTTCCACTATAGATATACTGTTAATCATATATGAAGCACTACAAAAGAAAAAATGTTAACTTTCTGATAAACTCATTTAATAGACACATCTAATCAACACATTTTATAAATATAATTAGATCTACCTGATCACTAAATTTGCTTTGGAGAAAACTGTGGAACAAATCCCATGCTTCACTAAAATTGCCCTCGAGAAATATGGAGGAAATTAGGAAGGTATACCATTGGATGTCTTGGTACAAAATTGTAATCTAGATATTTTCCCCCTTATATATCCCATGATTCATAGTTTGTTTCTCATAATAAAGGTGATTTCAAAAATATTAACCCTGACACTTTGTCCATGATCTAACATATGGGGAACAATGACTCTGAAAGGAGCCAACTACTAACACCAGATTTGTATAATTAAACTAGCCGATAAGCCAGTAATATAGTGGTTTTGGACAAAAACAACTATGTAGAAGAGGCTTTATGCCATTAAGACTGAAACACAATATCAGATTATAGATAATACCGCTGTGCAAGTCTAAATCAATAGATTGGGCAGTGTCCAAAAATGAATTATTAGAGTATATATTATCTTTAGAAAAATATGATTTTCTGGTTATACAGTATCCTGACGATACAAGTTTTTATTTAATGTTTTTATTTAACTCCATAAAGATCAAAAACATCCTCCCGGAATCCTGCAAATTGGGGGTCCAACGATAAGGCACTTACGGGTTATCAATAAAAGTTCTTATCTTTAAAATGTTGCTAATTTTGACCCCAACGAATCAGATGTTAGCATGTTTCAAATGATAATAAATATCTGATTATTTTGGGGCACATTGTAAGTAGCAGAACTTTTTTATACACAATGTTCAGCAGTTGGAGGAATTTAGATACCTGGAACTATGTATTATATGTCCAATAGGAATCTTGAATAGAATATTAAAAGTTCGCCACCAGAAAATTTTACATGGGGACTGTTTGTGCACTTTAAAAGATAGCCATACATAGTTGTTTGCATGACCCGCAAAGGAAGACTGACTTCCAAAACATGCGTCAGACGCCTTCAAACTGGAGGCAAAAGAACGGGAGCTTGATAAGGGTGGATCATTAGGGTTGATATGAATGAATTCTATCTAGCTTAAAGTTGAAAGCTCCTTGCCCAATGATATTGCAATGCAATAACTAATTTAAAACTCCAGATCCCAGTATTCTGATTGTAGATTGGCTTATGCTTCACTTATAATAAATTAGCATGTTATTACAATGTATTTTGTATTCAATTATGATCAACGGACTTGAAGTTTAGATCTTGAAGACATTTCTCTAGAACTAAACATCAAGTCCAGTTGATCTAATTGAATACAACAGATATACCATGACCTGGATGAATGAGAACCTTCACAAGCATGTTATATAACAAGTTTGGTTATAATATGTGGCTACCCCAAATCTTGTACAAATTATAACCAGGGTTGTGCAGACATGCCCATACTTGCCCATATCTGCCATTCGAGCTTGCTATACTTAATATCTATAGATGCACACTACCTAGCCTCTAAATGTCATGCTACATTGGGGACACCCAGGTTTTTTATATGTTTATAAATTGTGAGGTTGGAAAGATTAAGAAGCACCAAATATCATTGTTGTTTTCCATGCTTGATTTAAATAAAAGTATTAGCTCAACAATTCTCATGTATTATGAAAGCTCTCAACCGTGTTAAATATAAAATGAATAATTTTAAACCAAAATGTGCACAAATTGTCATGGACAAGATGTGTTATAATACAGTCAGTAGTGCACGGAAGAGTCATATTTTAGCACTGAATTCCTGATTGACCTGTGACCAATATCAGTGCATAGATTTACTTCCAGTGCACGTTAAAATGTCAAGACTGTCAGTATACTTCTTTCAACTGTCATCGGCATAAAGATCAAGTGGTAATCAGTATATATTGCTTCTGCTTTAGAAAAATAAACTATAAGGTAAAGGTGAGGTAAATTTAAAGCAAAAGCTCTTAAATTAAGATAATATGTAATTAAGATTTGTTTTTACATGCCATTAAATAAAATTGTCCTAAAAAATCAATGCATGTATCCAGAAACAGGAATCTCCAACTTGTTCACCCTCTAGATGTAAAAGAAAACAAAAAAAAAAAACTATAACTTCCAACATTCCCTGGCTGCCCTTGTGGGAATGATGGAGTGATTGTTTTAAAGCATCTGAGGGGCCGCAGGTTGGACTGAATGTAGAAATGTATATACGCTATTGTATGTTTAATGCTAATATACATTCATTGACTAATGGAACATCAAAGAGTAGGTTTAATGCATTTACATTCAATTCTGGGAACTAACAGGGAGATCCACATAAAAGTTCTTATCGTTTAAAATGGTGCTAATTTAGCCCCAACCAATCAGATCTTATTTAAAATTTGAAAGCTAACATCTGATTGGTTTGGGGCAAAATTAGCACCATTTTAAATGATAAGAACTTTTATTGAATAGCAATGTAATTTTGGGTTTCCTAAGGCACAGACTTTATAGTATAAAACTACATTCTGGAAGGTTAAAACACATCTTAAGTCATAATGTATGGATCTTTGTTTTGAAATCAATGGAGATATATATTTTTACATTCCATAAAAAAAAGGAATATATATATATATATACTAGCAAAAGTGTGCCCGTTGGTGCACAGTGGAAATTATGTGTGTTATGTTTTGCTATGTGTAGTTGCATGTGCTCACAGAAACCATCAGGAAACATCCAGGGGGGCAATAATAAAATTAGTCTGAAGGTCCTGAAAAAAAACCCAAATAATCGCATCATATTAAATGAACAAACACACTCTTATATCCTCCCTTACTTATACACCTGCCTGCAGATAGAATATAGAGGGTCTATGTGGATGAATAACCTGCGGTCTATGAACTGACCCGGCAATCTAAACAGACACCTTGGGCAATAAAGAGCCCATACATATATCCGATTTTACTTTCCCGACCGAGTGCTCCCACAACATTAGACCGATCCCACAACATTAGACCGATCCTATGTCTGTGGCATAGAAGAATGGGAAAGGGTTGTTCTGGCAAGATCAAACTAATATTGCATGAGAGCGTTGGATAAGTAAATCGGATATATGTATAGCCACTTTAAATCCTATACAGTATCCTGATTAACATGCAAGTTCAATTATTAGTATTTACCACAAACAAGTTTAACTAACCTATGGGTTGTTAGGACTTGGAGCACAGGATACTGATTGAATATACATGTTAGAGTGAGAGGTGTGGATAGAGAGCTAAAAGCTTCACACGAGTTTTAACAATGTAATATAGCCTTCTTATAACAGACGGTACCTACATAGAATCATGTTATTATAATAGCATTGCCTTAATAATCACACATATAACACATATTTCTCACTTAAAAATGGGTGGGGACATGCAGTAGTCTTATTATTGCCTGTGGCGTGTGTCTAGATATAATACAGCCTAATGGTATAGAGACGGGTTTAACTTGTGACCTTTTAGGTGTTTTGAAACACACAATTCCCAGAATTCTCGTTTGCAGTAAGTTTTTTTTTAATATCCTGTAGCTAGGAATCTGTCTAGATCTAATACAGCCTAAGCTTGTGACTTTTCACAAATCCCAGCATTGTCTGTTTTGCAGAGAATATAATATATATATTCATTACTTCCTGTTTGGGTTTCCTTTGCATTCTTTACTTCCAATTTGGGTTTCTTTTGCATTGTTTACTTCCAGTTTGGGTTTTCTTTGAATTGTTAACTTCCTGTTTGGGTTTCCTTTGCATAGTTTATTTTCTGTTTTTGGGTTTTTTCTTTGTATTGTTTTGCTTTCTGTTTGGGTTTTTCTTTGTATTTTGTTTACTTCCTGTTGGGTTTCTTTTGTATGTTTACATCGTTTGGGTTTTCTTTGCATTGTTTACTTCTGTTTGGGTTTCCTTGCTTTGTTTACTTCCAGTTTGGGTTTCCTTTGCTTGTTTACTTCCAGTTTGGATTATCTTTGGAGATTGTTTACTTCCTTCTGGTTTCCTTTGCATTCTTTACTTCCTCTTGGGTTTCCTTTGCACTCTTTACTTCCTGTTTGAGTTTCTTTGCACTCTTTACTTCCTGCTTGGGTTTCCTTTACACTCTCTACTTCCTTTGGGTTTTTGTGTTTTTCTTTGCATTCTTTCCTTCCAGTTTTGGGTTTCCTTGCATTCTTTACTTCCTCTTTGGGTTTCCTTTGCACTTTTTACTTCCTGTTTTAGTTTCCTTTGCACTCTTTACTTCCTGTTTGGGTTTCCTTTACACTCTTTACTTCCTGTTTGGGTTTTCTTTGCATTTTTTCCTTCCAGTTTTGGATTTCCATTGCATTCTTTACTTCCGGTTTGGGTTGTCTTTGCATTGTTTACTTCCTGTTTTTGGGATTCCTTTGCATTGTTTACTTCCTGTTTTGATTGTCCTTGTATTGCTTACTTCCTGTTTGGGTTTCTTTGCATTTTTTACTTCCTGTTTGGATTCACTTTGCATTCTTTACTTCCGGTTTGGTTTTTTCTTTGCACTGTTTACTTACCTTTTGGGTTTCCTTTGCATTCTTTACTTCCTGTTTGAATTGTCTTTTGGATTTTTTTACTTCTTTGCTTGTTTGGTTTTATTTGCATTTTTTACTTCCTGTTTGAGATTCCTTGCATTCTTTACTTCCTTTTGGGTTTCCTTGCATTCTTTACTTCCTGTTTTAGTTTCCTTTGCAATATTTACTCCTGTTTGGGTTTCCTTTACACTCTTTACTTCCTGTTTGGGTTTTTCTTTGCATTTTTTCCTTCCAGTTTGGATTTCTATTGCATTCTTTACTTCCGGTTTGGGTTGTCTTTGCATTGTTTACTTCCTGTTTGGGATTCCTTTGCATTGTTTACTTCCTGTTTTGATTGTCTTTGTATTGCTTACTTCCTGTTTGGGTTTTCATTGCATTTTTTTACTTCCTGTTTGGATTCACTTTGCATTCTTTACTTCCGGTTTGGGTTTTTCTTTGCAACTGTTTACTTACCTTTTGGGTTTCCTTTGCATTGTTTACTTTCCTGTTTGAATTCTCTTTGGATTTTTTTACTTCCTGTTTGGGTTTTCTTTGCATTGTTTACTTCCTGTTTGAGATTCCTTTGCATTCTTTACTTCCTGTTTGGGTTTCCTTTGCATTCTTTACTTCCTGTTTGGGTTTCCTTTGCATTCTTTACTTCCTGTTTAGGTTTCCTTTGCATTTTTTCTTGTTTACTTCCTGTTTGGGTTTTTTTTGGATTGTTTTACTTCCTGTTTGGGTTTTCTTTGCATTGTTTACTTCCTGTTTGGGTTTCCTTTACATTGTTTACTTCGGGTTTGGATTGTCTTTGGATTGTTACTTCCTGTTTGGGTTTTCTTTGCATTGTTTACTTCCTGTTTGCATTGTCTTTGGATTGTTTACTTCCTGTTTGCATTGTCTTTGGATTGTTATTCCTGTTTGGGTTTTCTTTGCATTGTTTACTTCCTGTTTGCATTGTCTTTGGATTGTTTACTTCCTGTTTGCATTGTCTTTGGATTGTTTACTTACTGCTTGGGTTTTATTTGCATTTTTTACTTCCTGTTTGAGATTCCTTTGCATTCTTTACTTCCTGTTTGGGTTTCCTTTGCATTCTTTACTTCCTGTTTGGGTTTCTTTTGCATTGTTTAACCCTTTCCCTGCCACAGATCGTATATTCACGATCTGTGCAGAGAATGCTTTAACTGCCACAGATCGTGAATATACGATCTGTGGCTTCCCCTTTAAATTCGGAAAAACACCGCGCGCTGGCCGACCCGGGGGCAGCATTCAGCTGCCCCCCTATCCCCCTCGACCCCCCTCGGTTGTGTCCAAATCCGAGGGGGGGATCGGGAGTTACGGTACCTTTTTTGCCGTGACCATACAGCAGCAGCCGTCCCACGTGGAGTCCAAGGAGGAAGCGGAAAGGGAGACCCGGTGACGTAGGAGCTTCCTCCTTCACCGGGGTCTCCCTTGAAGTGGTAGGAGACTGCCCCTGGTGGTCTAGTTGAGGTACTGAGACTTGATCTCCATAGATCATGCTGCAGTACCTAAGTATAGTAAAAGCTGTCAAGCTGCCAGCTTTTTACTATACATTTGTGAATGGAACTCAAAGTCCATTCACAAATAGGATTTTTCTAAGTCTTTGCTACTTAGCGAAGACTTAGAAAAAAATGGGGACAGAGATCAATATTTGGTGATCACTTCTGATCACCAATTATTGATCTTTGCCAATGAATGAAAAATCACTTCCTGGAAAATGATTTCCGGAAGTGATTTTTCCGATCGGATTTCGAATTGGAAAACGGGAATTTATGCCCGTATTCCAAGTTCGGTATCATTCCCTAAGATGTCTGATGATTATCTTTGGGAATGATCGGGAAAAAAGGGGAAATACACAAAAAAAATTCTTAAAGTGATACACACACCACTTTATTTTTTTTACCCTAAAACTATAATTAGAAAAAAAGTTGTCTTCTCCAAGCTCCCCAATGTCCCCAGTGATATCGGTAAAGTAAACGCGGATACTTATTTGTTCGATTTCAAGGGAAACTAAGCCTATATTTATAAGGAATTTTGCAGAGGTACCAAATAAAGACCGTATTGAATTTTTAGGATCATAAGTGTGCAAAAACGTGTGTGACTCTCCATACTAACCGACTTCACTAAAATACCACTAAAAGGGGAGAGTGAGTGTGTGTGTGTGGGGGTGGGTTGTGGCATTTTTAAAAAAATTTCTTGTAACTGCACTTCTAAATGCGTCCTTTGAGCTAGTTGGTGGCCTCGTCTCTGTTTGCACCCACGCAAATGGCACACCGTTTGATTCAGGACATGTGGGAGATTGCTATTTAGTGGGTTTTTTTGCTTGTCAAGGGGTTAGGTAGGATTTCAACCCTTGAATCATCTCATTTTATTTTTCAACAAATCTCGTAAAAACACAGAGTTCTTTGGACGCTGGGTCTGGAATTCTTCATGCATGTATGAAAGCATGGCACCGTAACGTAGCTGAAGGTGTGTAGATTCCAAAAATTATAGTTGTTTGGAAGGAATTTCCATGTTTCGGGACTGTTTCCTTAGAAAAAGTGTAGGCTGTTCAAATTACAGAGCACTTTGATTTTTTCTTGTAATTGCATTGTGCATGCGTCCATTTGAGCTAGTTGGTGGCCACGTCTCTGTGTGCATCCACGCATATGGCATACCGTTTGATTCAGGACATGTGGAAGATTGCTATTTAGTGGGTTTTTTTGCTGTCAAGTGGGTTTAGTAGGATTTCAATCCTTGAATCATCTCATTTTATTTTCACAAACCTCGTAAAAAACACGGAGTTCTTTGGATCGCTGGGTCTGGAATTCTTCATGTATGCATGAAAGCATGGAACCGTAACGTAGCTGAAGGTGTGTAGATTCCAAAAAATATAGTTGTGGGGGGAATCTCCATGTTTTGGGACTGTTTCTTAGAAAAAGGGTAGGCTGTTCAAATTACAGAGCACTTTGATTTTTTCTTGTAATTGCATTTGTGCATGCGTCCCATTTGAGCTAGTTGGTGGCCACGTCTCTGTGTGCATCCACCCATATGGCATACCGTTTGATTCAGAACATGTGGGAGATTGATATTTATGGGGGGGTTATTTGCGGGGGGCATTTCAAAGTTTTGGGGCTGTTGAAATTACAGAGCACTTTGATATTTTTCTTGTAATTACACTGGTGCATGCGTTCCCATTTGAGCTAGTTGGTGGCCACGTCCCTGTGTGCATCCACGCATATGGCATACCGTTTGATTGTCAGGGCATTTGGAAGATTGATAATTGACAAGTTTTTTTTACATGACATGGAAATTTGCCATGATTTTTAACTTGAATTGTTATTTTTATAAATTTTTCCTGAAAATCTGGTAAGAAAGCGAAATTGTACACAAAACTGCACCCACACCATTAGTGGTATGCATAAAAGAATCACACCATTGTGTAGCTGAAGGTGTGTAGAGTCCAAGAATATATAGTTTTGGGGGTATTTCTAATATAGAGGGGGTTTAGTCTGACAAATCTGAAAAGTTGCTGTAATTGGGCACTGTTCATTGGCTCACTTTGTGGCTAGTTGATTCCAACGTCTGCGTGTGTAACCATACATAGGGCATACCGTTTGATTCAGACATTTGGGAGATTGATTTGGTAACTTTTTTTTACATTCTTGGGATTTTGCATGATTTCTACTTGAGAGTGTTTTTTTTTTAATTTTTAGAAAATCTGCTAAAGCTGTGAACTCTACGAAGAACTGCGCCCACACACATGATGGTACGAATGAACAAACTACAGAATTTCGTAGATAAAGGTGTGTGGATTCGAGAAAAAATGGTTTGTGGGGGTTGTTTTGTGGGGAAAAATTGCAGACTGTTCAATTCAGATTTGACTGAATATTTTTGCTGTTTCTGAGCCATTGTGCATTGTTTCACTTTGTGTTTTTGCTTCCACGTCCACGTGGTAACCACACATATGGCATACGTTTGATTCAGGACATTTGGGAGATTGATATTAGTAGCTTTTTTTACATTCCTTGGGTTTTGGCATGATTTTACCTTTTGAAGTTGTTTTTGTTCATTTTTTCAGACAAATGCGAATTTCTACGAAGAACTGCGCCCACACCATTGATTGTATGAATGAACAAACTACAGCGTTACGTAGCTGAGTATGTAGATTCTGAGAATATATAGTTTTGCGGGGGTATTTCAAGTTAGAGGGGGTGTTCAGTTTGGAAAATCGGGGAAATGCTGTTATTGGCTCACTGCGCATTGTTTTACATTTTGACTAGTCGCTTCCACGTCAGTGTGTGTAACCACACATATGGACACTGTTTGATTCAGGACATTTAGGAGATTGATATTTGGTAAGTTTTTTTTACATTACATGGGGTTTTGGGTGTGATTTGTAACTTTGAAATGTATTTTTCTCTATTTTTCCAGAAAATTGGTGTAGAATGCGAAATTCTACGAAGAAACTGCGCCCCACACCATTGATGGTATGAATGAACGAACTACAGTGCTACATAGCTGAAGGTGTTTAGATTTCAGGAATATATAGTTTGGGGGGTATTTCTGAGTTATCAGGGTGTTTTGTGGAAAAAACTGCAGACTGTCCAATTCGGAGTTGGCTAAATATTTTCGCTGTTTCTGAGCCATCGTGCATGTCTCACTTTGTGGCTTTCGCTTCCACGTTCCGCGTGTGTAAACCACACATATGGCATATACGTTTGATTCAGGACATTTGGAGATTGATATTTAGTACTTTTTTTTAGATTTCATCAGGTTTTGGCATGATTTCTACCTTTTGAAGTTGTTTTTTGTTCATTTTTTCAGAAAAGTGCGAACTTCTACGAAGAACTGCGCCCACACCCATTGATGGTTAGAAGAACAAACACAGCGTTACATAGCTGAAGGGTGTGTAGATTTCAGGAATATATAGTTTGTGGGGGTTATTTCTAAGAGTAGGGGGTTGTTTTGTGGAAAAAACTGCAGACTGTCCAAATTCGGAGTTGGCTAAATATTTTCGCTGTTTCTGAGCCATCGTGCATTGTCTCACTTTGTGGCTTTTCGCTTCCACGTCCGCGTGTGTAACCACACATATGGCATACCGTTTGATTCAGGACATTTGGGAGATTGATATTTAGTAATTTTTTTTAGATATTCCATCAGGTTTTGGCATGATTTCTACCTTTTGAAGTTGTTTTTTTGTTCATTTTTTCAGAAAGTGCGAACTTCTACGAAGAACTGCGCCCACACCATTGATGGTATGAATGAACAAACTACAGTGTTACCTAGCTGAAGGTGTGTAGATTTCAGGAATATATAGTTGTGGGGGTTATTTCTAAGTTACGGGGGTGTTTTGTGGAAAAAACTGCAGACTGTCCAAATTCGGAGTTGGCTAAATATTTTCGCTGTTTCTGAGCCACGTGATTGTCTCACTTTGTGGCTTTTCGCTTCACGTCCGCGGTGTGTAACCACACATATGGCATACCGTTTGATTCAGGACATTTGGGAGATTGATATTAGTAACTTTTTTTAGATTCCATCAGGTTTTGGCATGATTTCTACCTTTTGAAGTTTGTTTTTTGTTCATTTTTTCAGAAAAGTGCGAACTTCTAACGAAGAACTGCGCCCACACCATTGATGGTATGAATGAAACAAACTACAGCATTACATAGCTGAAGGTGTGTAGATTAGCGAATATATAGTTTGTGGGGGTTATTTCTAAGTTACGGGGGTGTTTTGGTGGAAAAAACTGCAGACTGTCCAAATTCGGAGTTGGCTAAATATTTTCGCTGTTTCTGAGCCATCGTGCATTGTCTCACTTTGTGGCTTTTCGCTTCCACGTCCGCGTGTGTAACACACATATGGCATACCGTTTGATTCAGGACATTTGGGAGATTGAATTTGGTACCTTTTTTTACATTCCATGGGGTTTTGGCATGATTTCGACCTTTTTGAACGTTGTTGATGTTCATTTTTTTTAAAAATCTGGTAAAAGTGCAAACTTCTACGAAGAACTGCGCCCACACCATTGATGTTGAATGAACGAACTACAGCGTTACATAGCTGAAGGTGTGTAGATTTCAGAATATATGTGGGGGTATTTTTGAGTTGGGGGGTGTTTGTGGAAAAACTGCAGACTGTTCAAATACAAAACTGGCTATTTTTTTTGCTGCTACTGACATTTGGCACTGGTCACGCTCTGGGTTAGTTTGCAGCCATGTCTCTGGTACACCCATGAATGTGGCATACCGTTTATTCGGGAGTTGTTAGGCTTTCATATTTGAGATGCGTTTGAACTTTCCTCCACAGTTTTTAGCTGAATTCGCATTTGATTTTGTCTCTGATTTTACAGTTGAGGAAAAAAGGAAAATGTGAGAAAGTAACTTACAATTTGACGAAGAGCTGCGTCCGGGTATCTGCATTTTGATCGAAACTAACCTCACTCGTAAATCCTGCGAGTGTGTAGTTTCTAAAAATATCTCACTTGGGGGGATATTTAGATAATTTGGTAGATATTCTATGTTAACTGTCGTAGTGGTTACACATTTTAATTTGGTTGAATATTCTAGGAGGTGCAGTTTTAGTTTGGGGGGGTCTCCTGTACAGGAAACGTCGGGTACCTACATATATCTGGTATCGTTGTACTCGGGAGTATGTAGCTTTTAGAACAGTAAGATTTTGTGCGTAACCTTAAGATAACTATAAGTAAAATGGGAAAAATCCATGAAAATTTGCAATTTTTCATTTTTTTTACATATTTACCCATAATTCCAGTTAAAATTTTCCAGAAAAAGTTAAAATTTTGTTACCATATTAAAGTAGACTTTGTGCTGAAAAAAACAAGTAAATATTCCTGATTTACTGCAAGGTTTCCTACTGTAAAATTAGTCTAAAGCGATTAAGGACAAATCCTGAAAAATCTTCTGGCAGTTAACGCCAAAAAAAAATCTAAATCTCCTGGCAGTGAAAAGGTTAATCCTGTTTAGATTGTCTTTGGGTTGTTTTACTCTGTTGGGTTTCCTTGCATTGTTTACTTCGTTGGGTTTTTCTTATCAGTTCTTTACTTCCTGTTTGGGTTTCTCTTTCATGTTTTTACCTGTTAGTTCTCTTGCATTATTTACTCCTGTTTGGGTTTCTTTGCATGTTTACTTCCTGTTTGGTTCTTCTGTTAATATTGTTTAAAACAGGAAGTAAAGAATGCAAAGGAAACCCAAACAGGAAGTAAAGAATGCAAAGGAATCTCAAACAGGAAGTAAAAAATGCAAATAAAACCCAAGCAGGAAGTAAAAAAATCCAAAAGACAATTCAAACAGGAAGTAAAGAATGCAAAGGAAACCCAAAAGGTAAGTAAACAGTGCAAAGAAAAAACCAAACCGGAAGTAAAGAATGCAAAGTGAATCCAAACAGGAAGTAAAAAATGCAATGAAAACCCAAACAGGAAGTAAGCAATACAAAGACAATCAAAACAGGAAGTAAACAATGCAAAGGAATCCCAAACAGGAAGTAAACAATGCAAAGACAACCCAAACCGGAAGTAAAGAATGCAATAGAAATCCAAACTGGAAGGAAAAAATGCAAAGAAAACCCAAACAGGAAGTAAAGAGTGTAAAGGAAACCCAAACAGGAAGTAAAGATTGCAAAGGAAACTAAAACAGGAAGTAAAGAATGCAAAGGAAACCCAAACAGGAAGTAAAGAATGCAAAGGAATCTCAAACAGGAAGTAAAAAATGCAAATAAAACCCAAGCAGGAAGTAAAAAAATCCAAAAGACAATTCAAACAGGAAGTAAAGAATGCAAAGGAAACCCAAAAGGTAAGTAAACAGTGAAAAGAAAACCAAACCAACGGAAGTAAAGAATGCAAAGTGAATCCAAACAGGAAGTAAAAAATGCAAAGAAACCCAAACAGGAAGTAAGCAATACAAGACAATCAAAACAGGAAGTAAACAATGCAAAGGAATCCCAAACAGGAAGTAAACAATGCAAAGACAACCCAAACCGGAAGTAAAGAATGCAATGGAAATCCAAACTGGAAGGAAAAAAATGCAAAGAAAACCCAAACAGGAAGTAAAGAGTGTAAAGGAAACCCAAACAGGAAGAAAGAGTGCAAAGGAAACTAAAACAGGAAGTAAAAAGTGCAAAGGAAACCCAAAGAGGAAGTAAAGAATGCAAAGGAAACCCAAACTGGAAGGAAAGAATGCAAAGAAAACCCAAACAGGAAGTAGAGAGTGTAAAGGAAACCCAAGCAGGAAGTAAAGAGTGCAAAGGAAACTCAAACAGGAAGTAAAGAGTGCAAAGGAAACCCAAGAGGAAGTAAAGAATGCAAAGGAAACCCAGAAGGAAGTAAACAATCCAAAGATAATCCAAACTGGAAGTAAACAAAGCAAAGGAAACCCAAACTGGAAGTAAACAAAGCAAAGGAAACCCAAACAGGAAGTAAACAATGCAAAGAAAACCCAAACAGGATGTAAACAATACAAAGAAAACCCAAACAGGAAGTAAACAATACAAAGAAAACCCAAACAGAAAGCAAACAATACAAAGAAAACCCAAACAGAAAATAAACTATGCAAAGGAAACCCAAACAGGAAGTTAACAATTCAAAGAAAACCCAAACTGGAAGTAAACAATGCAAAAGAAACCCAAATTGGAAGTAAAGAATGCAAAGGAAACCAAACAGAAGTAAGTGAATTATTATATATATTCTTGCAAAACAGACAATGCTGGGATTTGTGAAAAGTCACAAGCTTAGGCTGTATTAGATCAGACAGATGCCTTAGCTACAGGATATTAAAAAAAACTACTGCAAACAGAGAATTCTGGAATTGTGGTTTTCAAACACCTAAAAGGTCACAAGGTTAACACGCCTGCTCTATACCATTAGGCTGTATTATATCTAGACACACGCCACAGGCAATAAATAAGATACTTTGCATGTCCCCACCCATTTCTTTAAGTGAGAAATATGTGTTTATATGTGTGATTATTAAGGCAATGCTATTATAATAACATGATTCTATGAGGTACCGTCTGTTATAAGAAGGCTATATTACATTTTAAACTCTGTGTGAAGCTTTTAGCTCCTCTATCCACACCTCTCCCTAACATGTATATTCAATCAGTATCCTGTGCTCCCAAGTCCTAACCCCATAGGTTAGTTAAACTTGTTGTGGTAAATACTAATAAATATGAACCTTGCATGTTAATCAGGATACTGTATAGGATTTAAAGTGGCTATACATATATCCGATTTTACTTATCCAAGCGCTCATGCAATATTAGTTTGATCTTGCCAGAACCACCTTTCCCATTCTTCTATGCCACAGACATAGGATCGGTCTAATGTTGTGGGATCGGTCTAATGTTGTGGGAGCACTCGGTCGGGAAAGTAAAATCGGATATATGTATGGGCTTCTTTTGATTGCCCAAAGGTGCTGTTTAGATTGCCTGGGTCAGTTCATAGACCTGCAGGTTTATTCCACATAGACCCTCTATATTCTAGCTGGCAGGTAGTATAAGTAAGGGAGGATATAAGAGTGTGTTTGTTCATTTAATATGATGCGATTATTTGGGTTTTTTTCAGGACCTTCAGACTAATTTTATTATTGCCCCCCTGGATGTTTCCTGATGGTTTCTGTGAGCACTGCAACTACACATAGCAAAACATACACACATAATTTCCACTGTGCACCAACGGGCACACTTTTGCTAGTATATATATATATATATTCCTTTTTTTATAGGTAATGTAAAAATATATATCTCCATTGATTTCAAAAGATCCCATACATTATGACTTAAGATGTGTTTTAACCTTCCAGAATGTAGTTTATACTATAAAGTCTGTGCCTTAGGAAACCCAAAATTACATTGCTATTCAATAAAAGTTCTTATCATTTAAAATGGTGCTAATTTTGCCCCAACCAATCAGATGTTAGCTTTCAAATGTTAAATAAGATCTGATTGGTTGGGGCTAAATTAGCACCATTTTAAACGATAAGAACTTTTATTGGATCTCCCTGTTAGTTCCCAGAATTGAATGTAAATGCATTAAACCTTACTCTTTGATGTTCCATTAGTCAATGAATGTATATTAGCATTATAACATACAATAGCGTATATACATTTCTACATTCAGTCCAACCTGCGGCCCCTCAGATGCTTTAAAACAATCACTCCCATCATTCCCCAAAGGGCAGCCAGGGAATGTTGGAAGTTATAGTTTTTTTTTTTTTTTTCTTTTACATCTAGAGGGTGACAAGTTGGAGATTCCTGTTCTGGATACATGCATTGATTTTTTAGGACAATTTTATTTAATGGCATGTAAAAAACAAATCTTAATTACATATTATCTTAATTTAAGAGCTTTTGCTTTAAATTTACCTCACCTTTACCTTTATAGTTTATTTTTCTAGCAAAGCAATATATACTGATTACCACTTTGATCTTTTATGCCGGAATGACAGTTGAAAGGAAGTAGACTGACAGTCTTGACATTTTAACAGTGCACTGGAAGTAAATCTATGCACTTGATATTTGGTCACAGGTCAATCAGGAATTCAGTGCTAAAATATGACTCTTCCGTAGCACTACTGTATTATACACATCTTGTCCATGACAATTTTGTGCACATTTTTGGTTTTAAAATTATTCATTTTATATTTAACACGGTTGAGCTTTCATAATACATGAGAATTGTTGCTAGAATACTTTTATTTAAATCAAGCATGGAAAACAACAATGATATTTGGTGCTTCTTAATCTTTCCAACCTCACAATTTATAAACATATAAAAAACCTGGGTGTCCCCAATGTAGCATGACATTTAGAGGCTAGGTAGTGTGCATCATATAGATATTAGTATAGCAGCTCGAATGGCAGATATGGGCAAGTATGGGCATGTCTGCACAACCCCTGGTTATAATTTGTACAAGATTTGGGGTAGCCACATATTATACCAAACTTGTATATAACATGCTTGTGAAGGTTCTCATTCATCCAGGTCATGGTATATCTGTTGTATTCAATTAGATCAACTGGACTTGATGTTTAGTTCTAGAGAAATGTCTTCAAGATCTAAACTTCAAGTCCAGTTGATCTAATTGAATACAAAATACATTGTATATAACATGCTTAAGTTATTATAAGTGAAGCATAAGCCAAGCTACAATCAGAATACTGGGGATCTGGAGTTAAATTAGTTATATGCATTGCAATATCATTGGGCAAGGAGCTTTCAACTTTAAAGCTAGATAGAATTCATTCATATCAACCCTAATTGATCCACCCTTATCAAGCTCCCGTTCTTTTGCCTCCAGTTTGAAGGCGTCTGACGCATGTTTTGGAAGTCAGTCTTCCTTTGCGGGTCATGCAAACAACTATGTATGGCTATCTTTTAAAGTGCAAACAGTCCCCATGTAAAATTTTCTGGTGGCGAACTTTTAATATTCTATTCAAGATTCCTATTGGACATATAATTACATAGTTCCAGGTATCTAAATTCCTCCAACTGCTGAACATTGTGTATAAAAAAGGTTCTGCTACATTACAATGTTGCCCCAAATAATCAGATATTATTTATCATTTGAAACATGCTAACATCTGATTCGTTGGGGTCAAAATTAGCAACATTTTTAAAGATAAGAACTTTTATTGGATAACCCTGTAAGTGCCTTATCTGTTGGACCCCCAATTTCAGGTATTCCGGGAGGATGTTTTTGATCTTTATGGAGTTAAATAAAAACATTAAATAAAAACTTGGTATCTCAGGATACTGTATAACCAGAAAATCATATTTTTTCTTAAAGATAATATACCTGAATAATTCATTTTTGGACACTGCCCAATCTATTGATTTAGGACTTGCACAGCGGTATTATCTATAATCTGATATTGTGTTTTCAGTCTTAATTGGCATAAAGCCTCTTCTACATAGTTGTTTTTGTCCAAAACCACTATATTACTGGCTTTATCGGCTAGTTTAATTACAATATCTGGGTTGTTAGTTGGCTCCTTTCAGAGTCATTTGTTCCCCATATGTTAGATCATGGACAAAGTGTCAGGGTTAATATTTTTGAAATCACCTCTTATTATGAGAAACAAACTATGAATCATGGGATATATAAGGGGGAAAATATCTAGATTACAATTTTGTACCAAGACATCCAATGGTATTACCTTCCTAATTTCCTCCATATTCTCGAGGGCAATTTTAGTGAAGCATGGGGATTTGTTCCACAGTTTTCTCCAAAGCAAATTTAGTGATCAGGTAGATACTAATATATAATTTATAAAAATGTGTTGATTAGATGTGTCTATTAAATGAGTTTATCAGAAAGTTAACATTTTTATTACTTTGTTAGTGCTTCATATATGATTAACAGTATATCTATAATGGAAGCCATCTCTCGATAAGATTGTACAAAGTAACTTGTCAGAGCCTTTTTTATACAGCATAATGTTCAGGGGTTGTGTTAGAATTTAGATGTAATGGAATGTAGATGTACAGAATTATGTAATCTGATGTGCAATAGGAACCTTGAATAGAATGTTAGAAGTTTGCAATTCACAATGGGACTGTGTGCACTTCAAAAGATAGCTGGACATAGTTGTTTGTGTGACCCAGAAGAAGGAAGGTTGACTTCTGAAAAGCATGTTGGTCACTTTCACACCTGAGGCAAAGGAGCAGAAGTATTTAATGGATGGCTTGATAAGGATGGGCCTGTTCGGGTAATTGAGTAGGTAGGCAAAAAGGGCAGGTACAAAGCTGGATGTTTCTTGGTTGAAAGATGTACTGTATGATTCCATCTAGCTATAACGTGAAATGCTGCCCAATGATATTGCTATGCATATAACTAACTCAGATCCAGATACCCAAGATTCTGATTATAGCACGGCTTATGCTCTAACATTAGCTTAACTTACAGTATAATAAATTAAGCAATATTCAAGTTTGGTATAATATGTGGTTACCCCAACTCTTGTACATATTATAACCAGGGGTTGTGCGGACGTGCCATAAATGCCCAAATCTGCTATTCAAGCTGCTATATTAACTTCTATTTGATGCACGCTACCTAGCCTCCAAATGACATGCTACACTGGGGATGCCCAGGTTTTTTTTAATGTTTTATTCTAATCGATGTTTGGTGTTTGTAAATTGTGAGGTTGAAAAGTAGCACCACATATCATAGCTGTTTTCTACACTCCAATATTAGTGGGGGTACTACATTATGTACATACTGTATGAATTGCTCAGTTGTATTTGTGCAATAAAGGTTCATATTGTACTTTAGTGGATTGATGTCCTATCGCTGATGTATTATTTATAAACTGCAATAATCAGTGTTTGAAGATATGTGCCTCCCCATACTATACTGGATGAGGGCCTCTTAATATTGAGAGTAGAGTGGGTATCTTTGAGCCTTGAGTTTATTCTTTTACCCATACATTATACTGTGTATTAACTGGTTTAAGGGGTTTTGTGTGTGTGTGTGTGTGTGTTTGTGTGTCTCTCTTTCTATGGAGGAAGTGGTGTCAAGTGGGTGTGCCCAAGAACTAGCACACATTTTTTAGGCTGCTGCAAGCAAATGATGGGAAAAAAAATTAAAAAAAGATAGGGGGAGGGTGTACTAGGAAACTAAGGGTATAAATGGATATACACTTTAAGGGTATAAATGACACTTCACTTTTTTCAGTTTAATTGAAGAAAGGGAGGTAAAGGAGTTATGTCTTACCTCCTATTCTTCAAATAAACAGTCAGGAGCAAGCAGAGAACACAAAGAACTTACAGGTCACAATGCTCCCTTACACTGTATGCTCTATATGAACAGAAAAAACATCAGATGTTCTTGAGCAAATGTTAATAAAGCTATCTATCACCTTAAAGGAGAACTAAACCCAAATTTTTACATTCCAGAATCAAAACATATACCCTCTAAAACAGGGATAGGCAACCAGTAGATCTCCAGATGTTTGAAAACTACAACTCCCAGCATTCTTCTATAAGGATTTTGGGGTTAGGGAAAGATGGGAGTTGTAGTTTTCAAACATCTGGAGATCTACTGGTTGCCTATCCCTGCTCTAAAAACACCAATAAACTGTAAAATAGCAATGCAGTAAATGGCATTAAAGTAAATGTTACCAAATGAACTGGATGAAATAACTGTGTGTATGTATGGTGACTGGCCACACCCCTGACTTCAGTCACATGCTCCCTGTCCTGTAAAAGGATTGGATAGAGGCTACTAGTGGGTGTGACCAACTGTAACAAGTTGCTGCAGTATCTTAGGACTGAGAATGTGTAAAGAACATAATGGTCAGTGACCACACTGTGTGGTATCGGAACACTGGCAAATAAAACCTCGTGTTAGAAAGTTAAATTTTTCAACAACCATATTAAAATGAGAGGTGGGACACTGATTATTGCTTTTATAACAAGGAGATCTGCCTTCTAATTCAATGTTGTTCTTAGGCTTTAGTGGACCTTTAATTGATCCTTATATGAACAAACCGTACAATAATAGTGTAGCAGCATGGTCTGGTAGAATGTTAGGGAGAGATGGGTAATGCCGGTTATATTCCAACCCCCTTTTTTCCCATAACGAACTACATTAACTGGTGTCCACTAGCAAAATATATTAATAAAGTCGGTTATTTTATGTAACAATTTATTTAGCTCAAAATTATTACTTAGCTCTCCCTTACATCCTCACTTTAATACCAAAGATTATATAGGAATGTTTTTTACCCCTATTGTTACATCATTTTCTACTGTATAATACAAAAGGTTCAGTCATGTGCCTCTGATTACATAACTAGACATTTTATGATTGTATACCATGATAATGATAGACCAATACAAGTATGGAGATACCCCCAAATAATTTTACCATCTAAAATATTTCAATAGAGAAAACAATATGATGGAATCCTTTTCTTCACTAAAGAAGGCAGACCAAAGAGCTGTATTAAAGGACAATTATACTCAACTTCCCTTCACTCCTTGTCCTTAGTCAGTACTTTCTACCCAGGGTGAGGACCTGAACCGCTAGGTCCTCACCCCTGAGTTCGCTTAACTTTCTGCATTTAGGAAGACACGCTCTGCAAGGAGCAGCAACCTAGCAGTTCAGGTCCTCCCCCTGGGTAAAAAGTACTGACTAAGGGCGAGGAGCGGAGGGAAGGTGAGTATAATTGTCCTTTAATAAAGGCATGGTATCGCAGATTTGTGATACTGTATCTTTAACGCCATTGTAAATTACAGATGGTTTGCTAGTTTAAATGATGTCCTATTGCACTGTAGTGGTAAATATATGTCCATGTTGCAACCAATACCATGCAGCAAATTGTTCCACCTGGTATGGCCCATTTAATACTGCAAGACTGGCCAAGGTATTGTACATTCGCAGTTGAACATTTACGCCTGCAGTCTTACATTTACAATAGTGGTCATAATTATGACTGTAAAGTCTCTGTACTTTAATCTTCAATATAAACCTGTGGTATCAGACTTTTCCAATTCACTAGATTTATAAATATGACCCAACGTGAAAATGTGGGTCATAATATAACTGGATAATTTATTTTCTCAAATTCCCTGATACTGAACCATATAAAGAATGGAGAGGTGCTACATAGAGTTCCAACTAGAACCATACACCATGCATTTTGGACACTATTTCTAAAAGAGTAAAATAAATACGATAATACAGAGTAAGCTGTGGAGACATGCCAAAAAGTACTGCATTGTGAAAAGCTAAAAAATGGCAATGCTTAAGACATTTGTGCTGACAGGCATGTTACCATATCCAGATACATATAAAAAAGTTCATTCATTACTTTCTCTATCAGCCAGAAGGTCTTTAATTGTTCTGCAGATCAGTAAATGATTAGCAATATTCTTATCCTCAGACAGGACATTTTACAGATTAAAGGAAAGGTCAAGCACAGTAAGTCACTCTAAGGAAATATAATGGATTTTAATTAAGAAATCCAATGGGAAAGTCTTAATTTTTTTTACTGCACATTAAAGAAAATGGATAGAAAATTTAACATTTTAAAATAATTGACCAAAAATTTCTTGTGTATCTGAATAAACATAAAAGTCATTTTATAGTAAAAAAAACCCCCAAAAAAACCAAATTCAAGTAATTAATTAAAAAAAACACAATATTTCGCATTTTGGTCTGAAGAGATTATTCAAAAATGTCTTTTTGCTTGATGAATCTATATGCACATTATATTTTTAAACATCATAATGTATATTTGCTAGGTGTTAAGGAGAAAATATTCCTACCTCCTATTCTGTAACCGTAAATGAGCGGTGAGCTGTCACAGTGCTACTAGATTGCAGCTTCACTGCTCAATTCCCGCAGCTTCTCTCCTTCCCACTTTAACTTAGTAGGACTGTGTGGTTATGTTAGGGATGTGAGGAGAATCACAGCAGCAGACTGTGGGAGAAAAATTGAAGGTGGCAGTTACAGACAATTGGCATCAATCAACAGGTCACTGCTTATCTATTATTGCAGAAAGTAATACAAATTAGGGATATTTTCCTCTTCCTACTGTACCTGGCAAACAGAGATTTTGATTTTAAAAAGAGAATGTATTTATGTATGTATAAGTCTGATGAAGGGACCGGAGGGTCTTGAAATGTTGCTGCCTAAGAAACATTTTAAATTAAGATTTTGCAGTGTTGCAACCATTTCTGTTTGCTATACATACAGCGGAGGACGGATACCCCTATGTGCGTGTACCCATTGTACAAATATAAATCCTACTTAGAGTGCTGATCAACCGTGTTGACTTTTTATATATGTATATTTATTGGAATATGTGTATGCACAGTCTGGTTTAAACAGCGAGTCAGCCAGCACAATATGCTAAAATATTTATTTTAAAGAAATAAATGATATGCTAACAAATGGTCCTTAATGGCAAACTAATACACTGGAGTACATAACAGAGAACTTGATCACGACGTGTAGCTATGGTACAGTATGTACCAGTAGTTTCCTCCTCTTTTATTACCACCTGTAGTGTGTAGTGCTCTGGCTGAGCATTGTACATTCATAAACTATTTCATTGGAGCTGTTTACAGCACTATAAAACATTACACAATTAACAATGAAAAAAATTTTCTGATATTAAATATTTAGATAACTAGATACCTTGCTCTCACTTAAAAAAACTTGAAACAGGCAAGATATTGGTATGAGTGGGGAAAATATGTTTATTTGTGCTACAAAAACAAAGGGTTAGTTGGCCCAAATGTGCTGTTTAAACTGAACCATATATCTCCTTTGTGTGTTATAACAATATCCCTAGCATTTGTGATTGGTCCAAGCTACTAGGAGTGACCCTCAGGGTACCTCAGGGTACCTCAGGGTTCTGTACTGGGGCCGCTTCTGGTTAATCTGTTTATAAATGACTTAGAAGGGGACATTGAGAGCAAGATCTCTGTGTTTGCTGATGCCACTAAACTATGCAGAGCTTTGGAAACTTGTGGAAACAAGTGTTGCAAGCAGACCTAGATAGATTATCAAAATGGGCAGCAGAATGGCAGATGAGATTCAATGTTCATAAATGTAAGGTGATGCATTTGGGATTTAATAATCCCTGTGCCACCTACACCATAAATAACTCTGTGTTAAGTGCATCTGTAATGGAAAAAGGGGTTCTGGTAGATAACAGACTTAGCTGTAGCAAACAATGCCAGGTAGCAACGGCTAGAGCTAGCAAGATATTGTCTTGTATAAAGAGGGAGGAAGATATTATTCTCCCTCTTTACAAGCCACTGGTAAGGCCTCATTTGGAATATGCGGTGCAGTTTTGGAATCCCATTTACAAAAGGGACATCTTGGAAATGGAAGCAGTATAGAGAAAGGCAACTATATTAATAAGGGGAATGGAAGGGCTTGAATACGCAGGCAGATTAGACAAGTTAGGGCTGTTTACATTGGAGAAACGACATTACACATACATTAATGGGCCATACAATGAACTCTCTGGTGCATTGTTCACTAATAGGTCATATAAAAGGACTTGTGGACAACCTTTAAGGTTGGAAGAAAAGAAGTTTCATCTTCAGGTTAGGAAAGGTTTCTTTACAGTGAGAACGGTGAAACTGTGGAACTGTCTTCCAGCATGTGGTAATGGCAAGTTCATAAGTTTAAAAAAGGCCTGGATAAGTTTTTAAAACTAAAAAATATTGAGAATTACTAGTATTAATGCATATAGATCTGGTTGATCCAGGGATACTTTCCGATTGCCGTTTGGAGTCAGGAAGGAATTCCCCCCCCCTCTCTTTTTTGCTGTTTTTTTTTTTGCCTTCCTCTGGATCAACTGTTAGGTTGGGTTAAAAAAAAAAAAGAGGGTGAATAGGTTGGACTTGATGGACGTATGTCTTTATTCAACCTCAATTACTCCATAAAACGGGGGCATCAAGAAGGATGATAGTTACACTTCTGATTCTGATGTTCTTTAACATTATAATTTGAATTTTTTTTTAACATTCTGGTCAATAAAACAAGTACATATTTACAACAATGCCTCTTGTAATGTTACTTACATCCTTCCATTCTTTTATTACCTCCCTCTTTATAAAAAAAAAAATGTTCCCACTCATTTTATTAACTCTCTGTTCATACCCATCTCGATTTTGATCCACCACACCCGTACTATTTTTTTTCTTGGCCTCATCTTGTAACCTTTCTCCCTTCTTTGTAATTCCCACTACCACCTTCTTATTCACCTCATCATATCCCTTTTACATCTCCCTTCTACCCCACTTGACCATACTTCTCATCCCTTTACACATCGCCTTAGTCTAAATTGTTTTGCGGTTTAAGCACTGGAGGCAACTGAGTCGATTAATTTATTTTCCTTACAATTATGTCTTTATTTTAATTTCAATTTTATTTTGTGGAAGATAATTATAAGATGGCTTTAAGTCTGCTGCCCATTTATTCCTGGTGTGCTGTTTGTTTAAATGAGTCAATCCTGTTCTGCTTTACCTCTGTGATTCAGTTGAAATTCACTCTGGTTCATTCTGCCTTCTGATTGGCTCTCACTCTTTTTAAAGGATTGGCTACCCATCTTTTGGTTGTGTTTGGATTGTATTTTCAGATAAAGCCTAAGCCTTGTTTGACCATTTCCCGCTTACTGGACAGAACTTTACTTGTGTTAAACTTCTTGTGACAATTCTTAGCAACTCATGGCTTTAGTCTACAGTTTTTGCAGTATAAGCATTGGAGGTCCAGATAAGCATATGTACCATTTACAAATCTAAGGGATTACATTTTGGAAAGCTGTGACGACTGGAGAATTCATACTGAGAACAAACATAACTAGAGCATTATGATTGCATATGTATCAAACTTTATATTTTACTATCAATTATTATTGAAAATATATGCAGGGTGATGTGTGAAGCATTGTTAAACATCCATTTTTGTTAAACATCCATTAGCTAGTGTTAACAAGTCCCACAATGAATAGCCGTCATTGTCACATCTTGTGGTAGCTGCATAGTTAACTTCATTGTTAGCAAAGCAGCTGCCACTACAAAGAGGTTTGCCACACTAACCAATATTACCAGTTCATGTGATTTTATCTCCATTTTCGGGTCTTCAGTGCATCTCCCTGATAGCAATGAAATTTTCCTTTATCACTTATATTTATCACTTTCATTCCTCATTTATTATTCCTCATCTTTTATTTTTGATTTTTACTTATTCTTCAGTTGTTTCTTCATTCCTTATTTCTCATTCTTTATTCCCTGTTCACTATTATTCCTCATTTCTTTTTTTTTCTTTTTTTTTCTTTTTGCCATGAATGTAATCAATGTAGTGTTGCTGTTTCAGATTCTGATCAATGTACAAGTTGATTTGGAGGTCAGGGATGTAGTTTAGTTTGATCAAAACCAAATTTTACTGTATTAACATTTACTAAACTTGTTACAATCATGGTAAACCATTAGTAGGCATTGTGTAAAACAAACCATCCCTTTATATGCTTTGGTATGTGACAGATTTTGTAGAATCATGGTTGACACTCAGGAACTGTTTGGGATCTGGTTATAACAAACTCTGTAATCCTTTCTTAATGGATTTTAGTACCTCAGGCAGAGTAAAGCTGTAAAATGATTAAAATATGCTCTGTCTCTGTGAAATCAATAAACTTTCTGCTACAAGACCAGTTTAGTCTCAAATACTGCACACCATGATCAGCTATGCTTTATTCATAGAATTGCAAATAAGTAATCTATCATTATTTATATATACACATATACACAGTTCTCATTAGAAACCAAATCCTTTTTCTTACTAGAACAAGAGTAAGTAAACAAACCAAACAGAAAGGTCACCTTTTAACACCTGCGTATTTAAACAGTGCATGCATAATTTCTCTAACAAAGTAAGTCTTATTTCATAATTGTACTTTGTAAAATAAATCCTGTATTGTTTTATTATAAAAAAAAAAAATTCTATAAGTTTTTGTCTTCCTGGGTTTAATTTAGTTTTTTTTAGTAACTTAAAGGATAATTTAGGCTAGAAATATTGTGACTCATTTACAGGGAGCTGCAATTGGTCCCCTCGTAGCGGAGCCTGCAGCTCTGGGTGAATAGTAATTTGGCTTACCTGTCTGTGTGACTTTAACAGCAGCTATTTTCTGGCATTAACAAGTCACCATAAAAAAGGTATAATCACAAAATTTTATTAATTGTGGAGGCTGCACAAGTGGCTTTTGTAAAAATTCCCCTTTTAAAAAATCACGCTAATCCAATGTAAATTGGCTAGTCTGACTTTAAGACGAGACTTCATGCTTGCAACTCTCAGTAAATAGCCCCCATTTACCCTTGTGTATAGACCATACAGTGCAAGCTCAGAATCTCAACAGCATCATAAGCCCCACCCCTAAACTTCTTATAAGACAACTTCTTATAAGACATGCCTTTGACAGAGACAGGGCAATCTGGGAAGTGTAACTTTACAAGCTTATAGATTGGTTGAAAACAGAAAGTAATATTGCTGAACCTTTCCAGCAATACCATCTTATCAATTTTACTTAGAGATAAAGGATTTTTATTTAACCCTAACTTGTTTGGAAAAATTGGAGACCACAGTTACCCTTTAAAGGGCAAGTCCAGTCCCAAAATGAAAACTTACATACAAGTAAATCACCCCCCAAAACCCTAAACGGTAATAGTTTGAAATCTGAAATATATAAGTTTAACCTGAAATCCTGCACAATGTCCTGTTTCATCTGTTTCTGCTTCCTGGTACTTCCAGTTAGCAACTATCAGTTATGGATTTGACAGTTGACATCACAGCCAATGACTGAATGTTAATCCCCTGTCTGCCTCTTCTGAGCATGCCCAGGCCCAGTACAGGCTCAGTACAGGTTTCTAAATTGCTCAGTTTCCATGAGGCATCCAGAAGAATAGCAGGCATACAGTAATGAATTCATAGGACAAACTATGATATATCAACATATTTTAAAGAGGCCATTCTTTCAAAAAGATGTTCTTATGAGGGTGGAGTTGTCCTTTAATATTACCCTTGTCTTCCTCTGGATCAACTGTTAGGCAGAGATGTAATGTGGGTTTGAATAGAAACCAGTTTCGAATTGAAGTCCCGACAAAACTTTCGGAATTCCCAAATTCACGGAACCTGGATTTTTTTAATTTTCGATTTTTATCGAAAATCGAAAGTAGACAATTTTTATCGAAAATTGAAAGTAGACGATTTTCGAAAATTGAAAGTAGACGATTTTCGAAAAACGAAACTCGAATGGAATGAAATTCAAAAGTTTTGAACATCTCTACTGTTAGGCAAAGTTAATGAGTAGGATATTTAGGCTGGACTAGATGGTTTTATGTCTTTTTTCAATTATGTAAATTGATAATAAGTGAACACAGTGTGTGTAGTTGGGGTCTCTCCCTCTCAAAACACAATCTGCTAGTGTTGTGATCAAATACTCACACTTAGATACTGTTGGTCCGGGTGTATAGACTCTGGGTCTTTGTCGTGCTAGTGTATATATTACTATGTTACAATGAAACAAAAAAATGAAAAGTCATTCCTTTTCCCAGTCTTTGAAAAGAAATAGAAGAAAACAATAAAATAATATAGGCTCTGGTTTACAAAGATTTAAGAGTAAATCACAAAAAATATAGAGTTAAATTGTTTATTTGTGTGCTATTGGTAATTAAATGCTTTGGAGTAAGGGCCTGAGCAGTTTCTCACCCTTGTATCAATCATTTTTATATTTTGTACAAACCAAAGTATAAATACATACTGAAAAGTTGTTTGTGTATAATAGGGTGCTTAGATTGTAAGCTCTTTGAGACAGAACCTAATATTAATAGAAATCATTGTACAGTGTACATAAGTTAATCACAAATTGGGAATACTTTGGCCTATATGTAAATACCAACCAGATCTTATCCAATGCGTGATTTCAACACCAGCTATTTGCTGGCATTAAAAAGTCACAAAAAAGCCACAAAAGCCAATACCTGCACAGCTGGCAAAAGTATTTTTTTAACATTCTAAATGGGTTAGTGTGACTTTATGGAGAAAAATTCTGCTTGCTGATAAATAGGCCCCTATGTATATTTAAATTTAAAAAAAAACATGATAATTCAGATAGCTGTAGAAACTGTCAACCAGAAACAACTAGTAGCATGACACTGGGGGCCCTATTTATAAAAAATCGTTATCGTTATCGTAAAATACCGATCGTTATCGTAAAATAACGACTGGGTTTTTACCGATAATGGGCCCTATTTATAAAAAATCGTTATCGTTATAGTAAAATACCGATCGTTATCGTAAAATAACGACCGGGGTTTTACCGATAACGACCGTTATTTACCGATAACGACCGTTATTTACCGATAACGGTCGTTATTTACCGATAACGACCGTTATCGGTAAATAGCGACCGTTATCGGTAAATAACGACCGTTATCGGTAAATAACGACCGTTATCGGTAAATAACGGTCATTATCGGTAAATAACGGTCGTTATCGGTAAAACTCCGGTCGTTATTTTACGATAACGATCGGTATTTTACGATAACGATAACGATTTTTTATAAATAGGGCCCTGGGACTCATAATACAAAAGGAATAAGGCAAAGGAAATTTCAGAGCTCAGGGATGGATCACACGTTTGTTTGCCCAATAGCACATATGCCCCTGGAAGAATCCCCTAATCTGTCAATCCAAACAATAAAGTGCTTTTTTGTCAGAAATGAAGCACTACGCCACTATCAAACGTCATGAACCTACTTTCATAACACAAGGTCCTCTAAAGTTTGGAGTGACAATTCGGGGGAAACAGTCAGTGGGCTGGGCGGATCTTTTTTGTCAATAGTTAACTTTAAAATAAAGTTTTCAGGGCATAGATAATTACTAGTGTTGATGTTTCTTACCAATACATTTTTGGAGCATTATTGTCCAATTATGAACTAGTAAAAGTTTATTAAATAAAGCTATATGTAAAATTTGTTGTGTTCATGGCATTTGTTAAAAAATGCACCTTACAGTACATTAATATCTATTCCAGTTAGAATGCAAATGCACTTACTTGTGAGAACCGCAAAGAAGCTATTAATATGATAAATGCATCTTACCATGCTGTGCTTTTCACAAGACTAAAGTGAATTTATTTTACTTTGTAAACAATACAACACAGTATGTAAGATTTGTCATTTGCCTTATGTACAATAGAAATGTTTGTTATTTACAGCTATAGGAAGTATAAAGAAAGTTAGAGAAGTGTTTATGTTATAGACATTGGGCTGCATTTGTGCCTGAATGAGACATTTTAAGGCTGCAATGCTACTTTAAAGAAAGGTTTAGTGCCCCATGTAGTTCTCCCTTAAATTGCAGCACTCAAATGAGGAACATGTACCAATGGCCAAAATAGCTCTAGCATGGAGAGGAAAGAATGGAGAATGTGGAATGAGTATGGAAGAGTTTGTGTACATGGAAGGTTCGCACTAATGAGATTAGTGACATCAGCAAGCAAGATGATATCTCTACAATAAAAAAAATAAGGCTAACTGTGAAAAAGTAAAGGTTTTATTCATGCACATTTAATTTTAACTTTCATTCTACATTAAATATATATATTTTTAAAAAATGATTTAAATTGATACTATTATTATTAATATCATTATGGGTATTATTATTAGTAAATATTATTCTATCCTCTTTCTACCTTTGTTACAGTACCATATATGCACTACAGATGTTTTGCATATGTTCATTCTGTAAACAGTGCAAATACATCATTTACAACCTTTTTTAAATAACAGGGGGGGGGGGATTTGTTTTATCAAAAAATTATTTAAAAGATATGATTTCAAAAGGGTAACCTATAATTATCTGACCATCCTGTTATTATGCAATACAAACTTTTATGGAAAGTTTTTACTCATAGTGTTACCCACAGAACTAAATTCTCCAGACAACATTGTGCCAATAGACAGAGCACATTTACAAACATACAACAAGCTGTGTCTCACCTCTCCCTTTGCTTTGGCCATTGGGTAATTTATGAAAATAACCAGTGAGTGCTAGGGGTCAGCTCCCACAATCCACCTTAGCTGGGTAAACTCCCAGCTAAGTGTCTGCGTACAGGCACATGCTCTGTAGAGCTCAAAAGATCAAAACAAGAAAGTTGCAGCCTTGCTTCCTAGAGGCTGACAGCCAATCACATTGCAGCACAGAGATCCTCCCTCTCCCTGACACAGAACAGGGATTATCAGTCAGGGGTATTGAACTTGTGACCTTCTGAACTGTGTGTTTTTAAACCTGGTGCCTTACACAGTGTGCCAACACTGAATAAGGACAGAATCCAGCTACATTTGGAAGCTTTATCTTTTGCTAGGAAAAGAATAATAAGTTAAAAAAATGGAATATGGAAGTCAATGATAAGACTTTGAAAGCGGCTTGTTACCCTGCAGTTTATTTCCCAGCAACTCACACTGACTGGTAAATAAATTGCAGGGTAACAAGCAGCTTTCAAAGTCTTTTCAGGGACTTCCATATTGGTGTATAGAAAATACTCTGTGCATAGAAACAGTGAATACTGGGGTCAAGGGGCGTGGCTCTTTAATGACTTCATGGGCTGTGGGTTGTATTGGCAACAACATGGAAACCTTCTTAGTTACAGAATCTATTTCTCATATGTACTAAATGCAACTTCCTAGAGAAGAATCTTAAAATGTATAGGTGTTCTGTGGAGAAAACCTTTCACATTAAGTTTTAAAAATATAAGTTTAGTTCTCCTTTAATGTTATGTAAATCATATTGTTATAGACTGTAGCATTGGATACCCAAATATCTAGCAATAGCAACCTTGTTGTAATGTCACAATACTAACAATATTGTTAAAACATCAGACATCCCAGTCTTTACAAATGTGGGTTCCAGGCAGGGTGGGGGAGTGAGCATGTCGGTGGATGGGAAGGGGGGTGTTTCTTTGTATGGAGACCCAGCTAAGGCAGAGTTAGAAAAATTCCATGGGTGTGGCAGTCAGGTAGGGGGCATTCCAGGGGAGGAGGCAGTCGTGGGAGTTTGCGGGCCCCATTATAGTTTTGACAGAGGCCCAGTGGCCCAGAGGCCAAAATAGCAAACATTTAGCATCTAGCAATGGCAACTTCATTAATATACAAAAAAAGCCGCCCTATTATTGCAGTATGTTACAGTGGAAATCATCTTTACAAGGGCCGTCCCCATTATTATTTAGCAATTATGCATTATTATTTACAATTATGTAATGGCAACCATATTGTTAGCTAACAATGGCAATCCTATTGTTGTGTCACTATAGTAACCCAATTATTATTTCACAATGGCAACACCATTATTTGCTAGCTATGGCAACCCTTTTGGTATGTATCTATAGTAACACTATTATAAGCTAGCAGTTGCAATTATATTGTTATGTCACCATGACAACCTTATTGATGGCAACTCAAATATAACCCATCAATTGCAACTTTGTTATGTCATTATAGTAAACCGATTGTTATTGCACAATGTTAACCCTACTATAAGTTAACCATATTGGTATGAAAAATGTTACCCTTATTACCGACTTGCAAGGAGGGAGCTGCAAAAGGGAATCAGGAAAGCAAAATATGAATTTAAGCAGGAGATAGAGTAAAAGTTCCAGAACTCTGATTCGAAGAATTGGTGGAAAATGTTAAAAATATTGATAAACCATAATGGAGGTACAATAAAATCTGGTTCTAAAGACCCATTATTTAGTGAACAACTAAACACTTTTTACTCAAAAAAGACACTTTAAGTTTAATGTGAGAATCACTAGATAGTAATATCATTATTATGAATGAGGAGGTTCTGGAGGGCTTCAAGAAAAAAGGTGCAGGGTAAGCTGCAGAGCCTTATGGGATACTGGGAAGAGTGCTGCACATGGAGAACTGGCATTCATATTTAGTGATATCTTTAATAGATCATTGAAAGCCTGCACAGTCCACGATATATTTAAAACATTGTGCATTACTCCACTATCAAAGAATACAAAAGCTAGGGAAGTAACTGACTTCAAATCTATAGCAATTACATAATAGGTATCAAAATATTTTGACTGCATAATCATGAACCTATAGAAAGAATATATTCCAATCAGTTTTGATCAGTATCAATTTGCATATAGATCAACAGTAGATGCAATAAATTCAATCATGTTTACAATCTTATCCTATCTTGACATGAATAATTCCTAAGTTAGGATTTTGTTCCTCAATTTCAGTTTTTAATAAGGTTTTGCCTGACAAATTGATTAGTAAGTTATTGGAGCTAGTGGAAGCAAGGCTATGTTAATGGAATTTACATTTTTTGATTGGTAGGCCACAATTGGTAAAATTTTATAAATGTGGGAGTACCTCAATAATGTGTCCTCAGTCCACTGCTTTATGCGATCTACACCAGCGGAATCGTAGTGCAAAATCTAAACATCTCATTATATATGATGATAATACTACCTTGGGAGGCTTGGTCTCAAAAAAACAATGAAGAAGAATATCAATCAGAAATAGAGATGCTGGAAAAATGGTGCAATAAAATAATTCAGTTTTAATGGATAAAAAACAAAGAAATTATAGTGGATTTTAGTACAAATAGACAGAAAACTGGTTCTAGACCCATTACAGTAAAAGGGAGTCTGATAGAACAAGTTGATAATTAAATCATGTTCTGACCTTACCTGGAAGTTACACGTTAGTAAAGTGATCATGAGTGAACAATCCAGACTGTATTCTGTAAGGATGTTAGAAAGGGGAACAACTTTCACAGAAACTTTAAGTTACTTTTTATCACAGAACAGTTGAGTATTCTATGTCACAACTTTCTTGCTTGGTATGATGGGTGCACCAAAGCAAACAAGCACTCTTTGCAACAAATAGTTCATCAAGCACAGTGTACATTATGTAAAGATTTATCATCCATAAATAAGTTATACTGCAAACGTTGTTTGAAAAGGATCAAAAAAACATTTGCTTGGGTAAATTGTGTCCAAATTTTAATTTATTTCATATGCTTCCTTTGGGAGGTGTTTTAAAAATATTTTATGTAGAACTGAAAGATTCGGGTCAAGCATTTATCCATCTGCTATACATTTTTTTAAATGCTATTTTATAAAATGTATTGTGTATGTAGTTCATTGGATGTACCAAACTTAATTTTATTGCTGTTTTTATACTCATATTACTAATGTGTTTAGTGACAATGAATTATTCTTATGTAATTATTATTTAAAAATGGCAACCAAACTACCCATTGCATCCTATTGTTATGTCACTATAGTAAACCTATTGTTATTTTACAATGGCAACACCATTATTAACCAGCAATGGAAATCCTATTGGTATGTAACTATAGTTACCCTATTGTTATTTTACAAAGGAAACCCCATTGTTAGCTAGCATTGTAAATCTATTGTTATTAAAGTATATGCATGCTGTAAATACGACTTAGTATTATTAGATAGCTTAGGTTTACATGTAAAATGTTTTTTTTTTTGTTCTAGGACCCTCCTATACCCTACCTTTAGTCTTTAAAAGTTTTTGTCTTCCTCCTTCTGTTATCTCCTGTTTTTAGCTCCACCCCCAGGAGATTGGCCGATGTTTGTGAGAGGTGACCTCAGTGTGCACGAGCTGCCGTGAGTGTTCATGCACTGATGTCATGCCATGTGCGCAGCAAAGTCAGGCACCTGAACTGCAAACGGAACTTTCTTTCCCTGCAAAGGGATTTGGCGAATCTTGTGGAGTGGCGCTAAAAACAGGAGATAACAGAAAGAGGAGACAGAAACTTTCAAGGACTAAAGGTAGGGTATAGGAGGGTCCTAGAAAAACAACAAAAAATACACTTTACATTTAAAGCCTAAGCTATCTAGTAATTCTAAGCTGTATTTACAGTTTACATACCCTTTAAACAATGTCAACCCCATAATAAGATAGCAATGGCAACGTTACAGTTATGTAACAACGGCAGCTTCAATATTATCTAGCAGTCACAACTCAGTTGTAATGTCACTATGGTAAACCTATTGTTAATACACAATATCAACCCCATTATAAGTTAGTCATATCTACCATTTTATTATGTAATAATGGCAGCTCCAATATTATCCAGCAATGGAAATCCTATTAGTATGCCACTGTGATAACCAAATTAGTATTATTATTACTATTAGTATAGTATAGTATAGTATAGTATTTGAGTTTGAATAAAGACATACATCCATCCAGTCCAACCAATCTAGCAATATCCTCATTTCCTCATTATCAATATAAGTTAAGTGGCACCACATTTAATTTTCTTATTGTCAGTTCAGATAACTCACCCTGTTGAGTTATAGCACCATATTTCTTCCTCTCTTTCTTTTCAATAATATCCTCATTTCCTGCCTAACTGTTGATCCAGAGGAAGGCAGAAACAAAATCCACCAAATTTATGAAGGGGAAAAATTTCTTCCTGACTCCAAGTGGCAATCGGAAATTTCCCTGGATCAACTCTACTTTATGTATCAATACCAGTAACTTGTAACATTCCTTGTTTGCAGAAACTCATCCAGCTTTTTTTTGAAAATGACCAATGAACCTGCCATAACAACGTCCACTGGAAGACAGTTCCATAGCTTTACCGTTCTCACAGTGAAAAACCCTTTCTGAACTTGAAGCCTAAACCTTTATTCTTCAAGTCTTAAGGGGTGTCTACATGTCCTCTGACATGCTCTATTGGTGAACACTATCCAAGTGTAAGGTAGTTACCCGGGCGTCCGCTCCAGCGATGATCCGTTGGGCGGCGCTCCGGCCCCAGTGACGCCGACGCTCGCTCGCGCGTCTTGCGCGAGCGCCGTCGTGACGTCACCACGCAGGGGCGCCGGCGCGAAGTTTAAATAGCTGCTCCTTCCTTCCCTAGACGCCCGCTTGTCAGTTGTTATTGGCGTCTAGGGTCTTTGCTGTTTGGACTAAGTGCATTCTAGTTTTCAGTCTCCAGTATATTTCAGAATCTAGCCACAGTCTCCAGCATATTTCAGTATCCAGCCACAGTCTCCAGTACATTTCAGTATCCAGCCACAGTCTCCAGTGTATTCCAGTATCCAGCCACAGTCTCCAGTGTATTCCGGTATCCAGCCCTAACCCCTTCCGTGTACTGGCTATTGACAATAGACCCCTATCTTCAGAATTTGTCACTCAAATCACTTCAGAGTTATCCTTCCAAACTGGTGCCCTGCATAATGAAATGTTGTCCTTCTTTGTCATTGATTGTCCCTCCACACCCATTATTCTAGGCCTTCCCTGGCTTCAACTCCATAACCCGTCTATTGATTGGCTTTCTGGACAAATAATTGCTTGGAGTTCTAGCTGCGTTTCCCATTGTCTTTCCTTGCCAACTATTCGTTGCTCCACTCTTCTTCCGGAAAAGGACGCTTCTTTTCTTCCTGAACCATATAAAGACTTCCTTGATGTGTTTTGTAAAAAATCAGCTGAGACTTTGCCTATTCACCGACCCTACGATTGCTCCATTGACCTCCTGTCCGGAACCATGCCCCCTCGTGGACGGACTTACCCTTTATCCCAGCCTGAAACCATGGCCATGAAGGAATACATTCAGGATAACTTGTCCCGAGGATTCATTCGTCCTTACACTTCTCCTGCTGGGGCTGGATTCTTTTTTGTCGAAAAGAAAGATGGAGGCTTATGCCCCTGCATAGACTATAGGGGACTAAACAAGATTACGGTAAAAAATCGTTATCCCCTTCCCCTGATTACCGAATTATTCGATCAGTTAAAGGGGGCCAAAATATTCTCTAAACTTGATCTTCGAGGATCTTACAATTTGATCCGGATCAGAAAAGGGGACGAGTGGAAAACAGCCTTTAATACCCAGCCTTCAAAAGGATTAAAACGGCATTTGCCTCTGCACCCGTTTTGGTCCATCCTGATAACCATCTGCCTTTCTTCGTTGAAGTTGACGCTTCTGATATTGGTGCTGGAGCAATTTTATCTCAAACTCACGGAATAAAAAGAAAACTTCATCCTTGTGCTTACTTTTCTAAGAGATTTACTCCGTGTGAGAGAAATTATGACATTGGCAATCGAGAATTACTGGCCATTAAACTTGCTCTTGAAGAGTGGCGGCATCTTCTGGAAGGTACAAGTCAACACATAACTATATTCACTGACCATAAAAATTTAGAATACATCCAAACCGCAGTATCCAGCCACAGTCTCCAGTGTATTCCAGTATCCAGCCACAGTTACCAGTGTACTCCAGCATCCAGCTCCGGTCTCCAGTGCATTCCAGCATCCAGTTCCCACTACTTCCTCCTTCATCCAACTAAAACGTGAGTCTTCCCTGTACTCTACCCCAACGGAGTCAGGGCAGCATTACACCAAGATAGTTTATTGTATGGCCCTTTAATGTATTTATACACAGTAATCATAAACCCCATGCAAGCTCCTTTTCTCTAGCGTACATAATTGTAACTTATCCAGTCTCTCTTCATATTCAAGCTCCCCCAATCCCCTTATTAATTTAGTTGCCCTTCTCTGAACCCTTTCCATTTCAAAGATGTCCTTTTTGTACACAGGATTCCAAAATTGCACTGCATATTCCAAATGAGGCCTTACCAATGCTTTGTGAAGAGGGAGAATTACATTTTCCTCCCTTGAATCCATACCTCTCTTTATACAGACAATACCATGCTGGCTCTGGCTGTTGCCGCCTGGCACTGCTTGCTACCTTTAAGTTTGTTATGCACCAAAATTCCAAGATCCCTTTCCAACAGGGATTCACTCAACACAGAGCCATTTATAGTATAAGCAGCACAAGGATTTTTAAACCCAAAATGCATCACCTTACATTTCTCAACATTAAATATCATCTGCCACTTAATAGCCCAATGTGATAATCTATCTAGATCCCCCTGCAAAGATTGCACATCCTCTGAAGTATTTAATGGTCGACAAAGTTTCATCAGCAAACACAGAAACCTTGCTGACAATATCGACTTCCAAATCATTAATAGATTAAATAGAAGCGGCCGCAACACAGAACCCTGTGGTACCCCACTTAGCACTTAAGTCCATATTGATGAAGCCCCATTAACAGCTACTCTCTGCATCCTATTCATTAACCAATTTTCTATCTATATACAAATGTGACTCCCCAGACCAACAGACCTTAGCTTATACATTAGTCACCTATAGGGGACTGTATCAAAAGCCTTTACAAAATCCAAGTATACTACAGCCACTTCTATGCCAGAGTCTAAATTTCTACTCACTTCCTCAATAATAATATTATTTAGCAATGGCAATTATCTTATTATTTTAAAATGGCTAGCTTCATTATTGTCTAGCAACAGTAGTGTAACCCTATTACAATAGCAACCCTATTGTATGTCAAGATGGCATATTAAATACATTTAGAATATTGCATATCTCTTACTGTAAAGTCGTAAATATCCAATAATATCCAATAATATCAGTGAGAAGCTGTAGCTTCAGCGCCACTGATATTTTGACTTTTATTTAAAGTGATGCTGCCATTTTGGAATTGTCCTACCAAGTAAAAAAAATCCATTTAATGTAACATGCCACTAGAGTAGGATTTTCTACTGATTTAATGATGGAATGCATGCAGCATTATCCTTGGATAAGGACAGTGACAGTTGCCTCCCTACAAATCTGTCAGACTAGGTCACACTGCAACAAATCCAATTTTCCCTCTCAAATCTTGCCAAATTGGATCTGAATCTGATATTTTTGAACATATATATGTGGTCTAAATCCAATGCAGGTCTAACCAGTTTAATCAGAACTGAGAAAACCGTTATCACTTTTCATTAATTTAGGCTGACATAGTTTTCATGAATGTGCAGACAGCACTGTATGTATCATTTATTAAAAATGTATTGAAGCTCTTCACATCTCCTTCCCACCATCCCTGGCTTTATTTACTCATCCAAATAGTCCTTTGGACACTAGTAACTAAGATTAATGCAAAGAAAGTAATTAGTGGAAAACAGTGATACTTCAGCTACTATCAGCAGAAGACTTTACCCACAAGAAGTTAAATTGCTTCTAGTAGTTCAAGTGTTGTAAATGTGTGTGTGACGTTTTGTAAAAAAATTCATTCAGTTTGTCTTTAAGTCATGTAACACCGATGGAATGAAAAACCCCAAAATGCCAGTGGATATGAAAAATGGTGCTGTTAAGCAAGTTTTAAAAATTAGGACTTTAACTTCCAAAACATTGCCTTGGGAAAATTAACTGTACAATGCAGCCAAGGAAAATAGGTTTATAGATATGATTAAAAAAATACATGTTTCACAGAGCAGTTAATAAGAAAACTTGCTTTTCCTTGCACGGTAAAAATAAATGATGCAGAGATAATATTAAATGACTGAGCATTTTGGAAATTGTTGTCATCATGCAGTCTTATTTTTATCGATTAGGTAAATTTCATCAACTTATACAATTTATAATTGTTATAGTTATTTTATATTTCTAAAGTGATATTGCAACAGACATTTTAGCAATATGATTTTACAAGGAAAATATTTCTCTTCAATTTAGTTTTATGAAAATATGTTTTATTTTATTTTTAGACACCCTGAGACAGTTGGTATCTGAAATCCAGTTAACCCCTGACAAAGTATAGTAGAGAATGGATCATGTCATAGAGTGTAGAATCAGCTTGTTGTGACCTCAGTTATTCAAGCACATGGACCAATGGCTGGAGATGTACACCCAGCATTCCATAGTAGTGGTAATGGCAAATGGAGTTTTGTGACAGAGGTTGAAATGTGGTACTATCAGGACATTTGTTCTTATGTCTATTATACTTATACGTGAGTAAATATCGAATCTGTGAGTAAAATGTTTATTATACCTATACGCGAGTATCGAATCCACGAGTAAAATATCTATTATACCTATTCACGAATAAATATCAAATCCGCAAGTAAAATGTCTATTATACCTATACGAGAGTATCGAATACGCTAGTAAAATGTCTATTATACCTATTTGCAAGTAAATATCGAATCTGCGAGTAAAATGTCTAACATACCTATACGAGAGTGTCGAATCCTTGAGTAAAATGTCTATTATACCTATATGCAAGTAAATATCGAATTATCAAATTCGCCAGTTGTTCATGGGATAATTATCGAATGTTCGAATGTGAGAGCTCGAACGTAGCATGCGTGAGAGTAAAATCGATTATTCGAAAGTCCTGGATATTTGAACATGTTCCCCAGACCATTTCCCAGGTCCCACAGCCATTTACATTACGTTACCATTGATATTTTAATTGTAATTCATTCGAACTTTTCCAACTATTTAACTCCAATCGACTTTAATGGGTCAGTTTTCGAACTTTCGAACTTTCCATATAGTTTGAAAGTTCGAAAATGGACCGAACTTTGTAAAGTTCGGGCATCTCTAGTCTCTACTCTGTCTTTACAATGTGACCAATATGAAGACTCCTGGGAAGGGGGATACTGGATAATGCACTCCCATTTCAAGAACACCATCTAAGAGGTAGTTTAATACCTGCTTGATAAAAGAACCATAGCATATATTGTAATTATCCAACCATAATAACATGTAGAGCACTCTCAGGACTTTGGAACTTTTATTCCATATGCAGCTAACAGATAGTGACGTTTCGGTCTTTGCCTCAGACCTTTCTCAAGCCATAGTTTTGCAGGTGCAAACAACCCACTCGTGCTCTACATGTTATTATGGATGGATATTTAGAGGATCTGCAGTAGCACCTGGGCATAGTATCACCTGAAGGTAGAGTGCACACTATTTGTTAATTAATATATTGTAATTAGATAGAAGAACTGCTACACACATTTTAGACAGTGGTGTGCATTTTACTAAGCACAATATTCCATGATATACTGCATTACAGAAATACCGGAGCTAAAAATAGAGAGAAAGAGATGGAATAAGCATCAAGCTCATTACAAAGTCACTACTATTACATTCTCGGGAAGAAAAATGGCTATAGCTTGAGGGAATAGGCAAAGGAGTCAGTATGTCATAGAAAGAATGAGATGACTTCTGAATTAAGTAGAAGCATTGCTTTCTGCAACTTTACTGTTGCCACATCATTGATATTTTAGCGTGAATGAAACTTGGACAGCAGCCAGTTTTTCTATTTTAATCTTCTTAAATTACTGCAACTCTCTCTGGTATAATGTAATATGGGCTTATAAATGGTAGTTTTTCCCATCTGATTCAACTGAGAGAAAGTTACAATTGCAAATCACTTGGAAATGTTGCCAATAGATGTATTCGCTAAGGATATCAGTATACATAAAATAGCATATGATGCAATAAAATACTGACTCTACACACCTAATTAATTTTATAAATTAGAATTGTTAGGACTGGCAGGGCTACAGTACTATCTATGATTAATAGTTAAATTATTTGAATGTGTCTAAAATGTAATACTTGCAGCAGTCCTTATAAATTAAGGGGCTTATATTATAAGAGGTCTTAAAGGCTCCTTCTGATAATAATCTGCAGCAGCCAATCAAAACAGAAAGGAATCCAGGCAGAGCAAAGTGCAGGAAATAAATCAATGACCTCCTGCACACCAATGGTAGTGACCAGTAAAAACATTACAGAGCCAACAGAGATACAAGTTGGTCTATAAAGGGCATACACATCCATAAAAAAAAACTTGTCAATTGTCAATAACCTTCCCCCAGCCCCAAGTGATTTATAACCAGATAATTAGGGATAGTTATCGTCACCAATCTGGCAAAGAGAGATAAACCCTCCCTTCATGCAGCCAATCAAGGCTGTGACAACTGAATCACAACCAATGACTGACTGCTGTTTCACCTGCAGACTCCTCTGTACAAAAAAATTGAGCAGTGAAAGGAATAGAACCTTTGATTGAATATCTGGTTACAAATGCATTTAAATAACTGGTAAAAATAGCAGTTGGGGTTGCAGGCTGATTACTGACAAGTCACCAGTCTTTTTATTTTAAAGGAAGATATGTCCTTCAAACAGGGGAGATTAGCTGCAATCTCTTCCACATGTGTATGTGTGTGTATCTGTGTGTCTGTGGGTAGGCATGTTTGTGTGTGCATGTGTGTATTTGTATGTTGGTAGGCATGTCTGTATCTGTATGTGTGTTTGTATGTGTATCTGCAATTTTGAATTCCAAAATGCGATGATGACTGCACTCCTGGCACTTGCATGTGCCTATTCTTTTCCACTAGAGATGTTCGAAACTGGTAAGTTTCGTACCGTTTTTTAAATTTTCGGAAACTAACCCATAGAATCTCTATGGAAGAATTTTTTTCAAAAGTTTCTGTCTATTTTGAGGGACATATGCTTGTGAAGGTTCTCATTCATCCAGTTCATGGTATATCTGTTGTATTCAATTAGATCAACTGGACTTGAAATGTAGTTCTTGAAGACGTTTCGCTAGTCATCCGACTGGCTTTCTCAATTCAGAATGACTTGTACAAGAATCTGTGGCAATTATGTACCCTGGAAAATCCCAATTAGCATATCACAGCCAAGTGTTAAGGGTGTGATTGGATAGTGGCTAAGAGGTGTTAAAGGAACGCCCAGAGTAAGGTGTCAAAACAGCATTGTACATGGCAGACAGTTGGTGTTGAACCCCCCCACCTCTATTTAGGCTTGGTTTCTTTATTTTCACATAAATGGCCTCCTTAACACCTCTCTTGAACACCTCTCTTGAACCAGTCAAGTTCTTCTTAATTTCTTCTTAATGTAGCAGGGGTCTCCGAGAAATTAAGAAGAATTTTCAAAAAACATCGTATCCCTGTCTGCTTTAAACCGAACAACACACTGAGGCAGCAATTGGTACATCCGAAAGACCCAATACCTAAACACAAGAAAAGCGACATCATATATGCAGTGCAGTGCAGTGAAGAATGCTCTGATTTGTATGTGGGGGAGACCAAACAGCAACTGCATCAACGTATGGCCCAGCACAGAAGAGCCAATTCCTCGGGTCAGGACTCAGCCGTGTATCTGCATCTTAAGGATAAAGGACATACCTTTAAAGATTGTAATGTTAACATACTGGCGAAGGAATGTGACTGGTTCAAGAGAGGTGTTAAGGAGGCCATTTATGTGAAAATAAAGAAACCAAGCCTAAATAGAGGTGGGGGGGTTCAACACCAACTGTCTGCCATGTACAATGCTGTTTTGACACCTTACTCTGGGCGTTCCTTTAACACCTCTTAGCCACTATCCAATCACACCCTTAACACTTGGCTGTGATATGCTAATTGGGATTTTCCAGGGTACATAATTGCCACAGATTCTTGTACAAGTCATTCTGAATTGAGAAAGCCAGTCGGATGACTAGCGAAACGTCTTCAAGAACTACATTTCAAGTCCAGTTAGGGCCACCATAGTCAGGGAGGGAGGGATAGGGAGGGGCACCATAGTCAGGGAGGGAGGGATAGGGAGAGAAGTAGGGACAGGGGGGGGCACCATAGGAGGGAGGGAGGGAGTAGGGATAGTAGTAGGGGGACAGGGAGGGGTAGTAGTAGTAGGGGGAGTGATGGGAGCAGTAGGGAGGGGGGAGGGAGTTATAGGGCCAGCAGGGAGGGGGGAGGGAGTGATAGGGCCAGCAGGGAGGGGCCAGCAGGGAGGGGGGAGGGAGTGATAGGGCCAGCAGGGAGGGGAGAGCCCATTCCTCAGAGGCACATTGCACATATACCACAGATCTCCGAGCTGTGGTCCTAAATTTGTTAGAAAAATAGAACTCACAGCATTCCACTACAGCACTTACAATATCACAAGGCATGTAGGGAATGTTGGGAGTTGTAGTTTTCTGACATTTGGATGTTTTCAAGTTGAAGACCCCTGCTATATATTTTAGTGGTATGGTATGCTTGTTTCTATTAACATTTTTGATGATTAATCCAACATTTACTTTCAATTGTAGACGTTTTGGAACTTCCCTGTAGAAAATTGAGGAAGAAATGCTAAAGCGGGTTGGGTATTTTTTTGGGTCACAAAGCTTACGGGTAGGGTGGCGGTATGAAGTGGATCTAAAAGTGGGTTGCGGCTATGACTTTTATTGGGTTGTGTGTGGTGGGGGAAAATATATCCATGCAGGACTCTAATGTTCACTTCTATGTGTTTTTAACCTTTGCCAAACGTACAATTTGTATGACAATTTTTCCCACACTTGACTTTGCATAAAAATGAATATTAAGGGACAGACTTGTGATATTTATTGATATGTTTTTCCAACAGATATCGGTGAGCAGCCCTGCTTGCGGGTGGAACGTTCTCGTTCGGAAGTCCAACCGGCACCTATGGATGGTAAATTTATACACATATCTTAAATCAATCTTCAAAATGTACTGCAGAGTGAGGCACAACAACAGATCAATTCCTTTTTAAATCACAAACGTATGCATGCGCAAACGCAAACGAAATCTCACCTGAAATTGCATGTGATTGCGTGTGCAATTGCGTTTGCAGCGCAGTGACCATGCCCTTAACATAGTATATCCATTCACAGAGATTCAATATGATGGGACCACTTTACTGGGTGGCTACATGTACAAATAAGGAACAGTAGCATAGTAGAAAGAGTTTTTTTGTAACGGGCCTCCACAGCAGACATCAATCAGGAGATACAAATGAGATTAGTGGCTTCATATAAAATGTAACTTTTAAAAGTCCATATTAAAAACATTCATATAATATTTGACTGGCCCATATATACATACAATCCGGTTGCCAACCACCTGAGTCCTGGCTGGCATCTAGTTTACAAATGTGACATTGGTATGGACATTAATTTGAATATTGGATACTCACAACATGAAAAGTCCAAACTTGCATATCCTGCTAGGGGCCGCCAGCCTGACATCTTAAGGGTGTTTTCTATGGGACAAAAATACAACTTATTAACAAATCTACAACTTAGACAATATGACGTTTAATTGTAACTATACTATTAACAGTACTTACAAGCAAAGTGTGAGACGATAAGCTCCCGGCGTACTCTTTGCCCTTCACGAGTAGTGTCCCCAGACCTGGGAGCGTACCCCTCTTCATGTGTGTCCGAGTCAACGTTGGGTGTGGGTACTCCATGGCGTAAAGCCAAATTATGGAGTACCGCACACACAACGGTGATTTCGGACACACGGGTGGGAGAATAAAGAAGTCTCCCACCGGTTGAAGAGAGGCACCGGAAGCGCGCCTTTAGAACACCAAAGCAACGTTCAATGACGTTGCGCGTCTTCCGATGGGCACGGTTGTACCTACGCTCTCCATTAGTCTGAGGCACTCTTACAGGGGTCATCAACCATGGCTGAATCCCATATCCTGCGTCTCCTTAGAGGTAAAAGAGTAAGATTACAAATGCAAAATATGGAAATTGTTAAAGGAAGACTAAAGCAGCTACAATGATTATATTCCATTCCTTTATATTCAAAGGGAGATGTGACCCACTTCATCTTACCTCCCCGTGAGTAATAGAATGCCTGGGGGACACAGCCAAACTTACCTTACAGCCGCTTGCAGTACATTCAGCACTGACAGCCTTGTTACACCTCTTAGCCGACCAAGCACCTAACTGTGTGCGCTATTCCAAAAGATAAGTGCACAATTGGGAGAGCAGGACAGTGCGGCTGTCAGTGCAGAAGGAAATGCAAGCGGAGCAGCTGTAAAGTAAGTTTGGCTGTGTCCCCCAGGCGTTCTATTACTCACCGGGAACTGAGAATAACTTTAGAGCCCATTCTACGGTTTTAAAGCTCAATAAACAGCAGTGTGAAGATTGCAGGATATCTTCCCGTCGTTTTTTGACTTCAAATGATCAGTGAGTAAGTTGCTTTACCACACCATAAAAGTCTTAACAATTATGGAATTTTGCATAATAAAGAAAAATATGCTCCAATAAAGTATAGACTTCCCAACAACAACAACCTTATAACAACTTTATTAAATTGCACATTTTAAAGAATTAGAAATACTTATATTGGAGAAAAGATTGGGCTAACCTACTGAGAGATAGAATTATATATATATATAAATATACTTAAAAAGCGTTTCCCGATAACTTGACAGTGCTGTTGAAAAATAGCATAGAGGCCTCATTTACCCAGACTCGCTGGGCAAATATATGGAGGTAAGTCGCGCTAAGCGGTTCATATCGGTTAGTGTGACTTAACTCCATATTACTCACGATTAATATCGCGTTGCGCCAGTTTTAGCGCAGGCTTTTAACGCCAGCAGATTAGCTGCAAATAAAATCCCACAGTGGGTTAATCCCTTACTGGGATTTACCCACATTGGCAACAAGACACCTTACCGGGATTTACCACATCGGCAAACGGGAACAAGCATTTACCCAGAGCAAAGCGTCTCTCGGTAAATGGCCTGATATGTTGCTTTCTCTTATCTGCCCTAAATAGAACATAGGTATATTTTTTAGTGTTCGCTAAGCCATGTGATCGAATTAGTAGTGGATAATATACCCCCAACTGATAAACCATAGAAAACACACGGCTGTATGGTAATTTACTATACTTAATAATTTTTAGTTGGAGGTACATTATCCAATATTAATCTACGCCAATATAATTTTAAACAAAGAAGAACTACTCTTCTCCCTACTGTCTCTGCCACAAGACATGTTTCCATGGCTTCTTCACATCATTGCAGGTTAGAGCCAGCAGCCTTTTCCTCCTGCAGCTGCGTTCCTGTAGCTACTGTTTTCCCCTGCACATGATCGCAATCCACTTTTTAAAAGAATTGTGGTCTACAAAAGAGGACTAAGCTATAGAAGATTGCCAACACTCTGAAAGGGAGCTGCAGCATGGTGGCTAAGACCATACGCAGATTAACTGGACAGGTTTCATTAGCCTTGTCTGAACGAGTTGATGAAGTTGAGTGCACATGCTCAGTATCATATCCTGAGGTTGCTTTTCCAAATAGACATAGAGGTTGTGCAGAGATTAAGGAGTGGGAGGTCAGCCTCTCAGTGCTCAGACCATATGCCTCACATTGCATCAAATTGGAATGCTGGGCTGTCTGAGAGGGAAGCTTTTCTAAAGATGATGCACAAAAAAGCCTACAAACAGTTTGCTGAAGACACGCTGTTTAAGGACAGGATACTGGAACCATGTACCGTGGTCTGAAGGACCAATATAAATGCTATTTGGTTCAGATGTTGTCAATCATGTGTGGCAGCAAACAGTTGAGGAGTAGAGAGTGGCCGAAACTCACTGGTTTTGTTCCATTTTCGGATTCCCGGATCTTGGGAAAATACCAAAGATCCAAAAATCCAAAACCGGAATAAATTTTCATTTGTTTTTGAATGTACAGGGCTATTTAGATAATTTCGAAAAATAGCCTTGAACATTCAAAAAATTATCGAAATACGATCGGAGACCATTTTCGAGTTTCCGATCGTATTTTTGAATACTTATAAATGGCTATTTCAAAAAATTATCAAAAATAGCTCGAACGGTCGATTTTCGAAAATACGATTGGAAACTGAAAATGGTTCTTGATCATGTTTTCGATAATTTTTGAAACAATTGGGGCTATTTTCGAAAATTATCAAAAATAGCCATGTACATTCGAAAAATATCGAAAATGTCTTCTGAAGTCCCGAAATCCGGAGGATCCATCTGGATTTGGACGGATCTTTTGGATTCGAACCGAGGAATACAAGTCAAAGACAAGTGTGTCTTGGTTACAGTCAGGCATGGTGGTGGGAGTGTATTGGTTTGGGCTGCATGAGTACTGCTGACACTGGGGAGAGCTACAGTTCATTGAGAGGACCATTAATGCCAACGTGTTTATGACATACTGAACAGAAGTAGAGCATGATCTCCTACCTTCGAAAACTGGGATGCAGGCAGTATTCCAAAATGATAACAATCCCAAACACACCACTGACTGCTAAAGAAATTGAGGGTAAAAATGCTGAACTGGCCAAGCATGTCTCCAGATCTAAAATTCATTGAGCATCTGTGAGGCAACTTCAACAGAATATTACAAAATATTTATTAAAAAAAACGTTGGCGGAATTGGCACCTTTTGGAATTTTCGGTAACCCTCGAAAGTATCATTGGTTTTCAGTAACCTGAATGTATGGATCGTTTTCGCTAACCCTAGAATGTATCGTTGCTAACCATCGAAAGTATTGTTCGATTTAGGTAACCCTCAAATTTATCATTCTATTTCGGTAACCCTCGAAATTATGTTCTGAGATCCTCAAATGGTTAGGTGATTACATTAGTCTCAACTCTGCAATCAATTTGTGAAGGATCCTTTTATACTTTGCTGTGGAATCTGAGGGAAGCAGTTTGTAATTAGTAGAATTATTAAGTGTCTGCCAATCTCCTACAATTTCCTTAATGGGCCAAATGGTGCTTAGTATATGATCGGAATGGCTGCAAGGGTATTTTTATAGTCAAGATTTTTTTTTTTATTAGATTTTAACATCCAGGCTGCAAATTGCACGAGCAAAGGAGTATATTTAGATTTCGGTTTTAAATGTTACCTCAGCTAATTCCAAGGCATGATATCTGTATTGTTTCTCCTCCTAAAAAAGACTCAGTTTTGCTTTCAGATTGTGTAGAGTCAAGTTGGGTATTACGTTTGTATTCATCTTCTCAATCTGGGGTTCATCTATTCATGGTATGTTTCCACCTATATACCATTCCCTTCTGATAGTTCAAGCTTTCCCTAGCTAGTTTGTTCTCTTTACCCTAACTATATCACCTTCTACTTTCTCTAGTCCTTTTTAGGTCACTTTCAAATTTTTCCACCTGTTGTTTGGTGAACTGAGTTTTACACATTAGTCAAGGTCTCATTCTCCTTTTTTAAGTCTGATGAAACCTGTCGTCATTGTCAATAAGTAATTGGATCAAAGTTAAAGAGCATTTCGTCAAAGCTGCCTCCCACTCATCTTAAAGGTCTGTGATGGTTCCAGGAAGGTAGTGTCAGCATTTGCAGCCCTCTGGGTATAATATCCAAGGATAATATTTCTCAAGGCTCAATGATTCCACCCGATTTGGCGTAATTACATGAATCGTTTCCAAAGTATATCAATTTTAAATTCCCCTATACATGGCCACCCCTCTTGAAAAAACAGAGTTAAGGCCTGCCAATCAATCCGTTTTAAGAGCGGTTATCTCACACGTTATAACAAATGGGAAATAAAACTCTGTAGCAGAACCAGTGATAAATGCAGTTGATTAATTTCCTAATATCAAGAGGTGAGCCTCCCTTTAATATCAATACAAGAAATTTAAAGAAGCAGAAGTGAACGCGCCCTATTAAAATATAGCTTTTATTATTACTACATTAAGACAAGAATCAAAATAGTAAAAAATATAAACATAATGGTAAAAATATCCCATAAGGGCCCACTATCCTAAGTTCTTAATACTAGTAACACCACAGTTACATTGAATGTGTCAATATACACAATCATATACTATCAGTCGTCTAAGTCGTGGCAGGAAATTCTACTCGACTGGAGTATCGTGGCTGCAAGATCAATGTAAGTATAACGGGTAATACTAGTAGAGGTGGGCCCCGCACCCAACGCGTTTCGCCCCTGACTTATAGATTTTTCAATGGCGCTGCAGCTATGTGTGCTTCAAACACTATTTAAACAATTGGCCAGCCAATCTGCCGGATGTCTGTACCTGACGTTGTTAAATATAAATAACCACATAAAATGAAGTACTGCAAAACTCAGCAATGTCTTCTAGTCCAAACATGTTTTACAAAATTGTACCATTCAAAAAATAACATACAAAGTTCATAAATGCTCAACATTGTAAAGGGAAAACATTGTATCAGCACCACCCTCAAGTAATGTGCAGTTTATACACCTCACAGTGGTGGAGAATGAACCATTTGATATTAAGAATTATAATCTCCATAAATAGCACCCATCTTGTCTCTTATAATCCATCTGAGAGCCAATGTCAATCCAATATGATCCGAAGTTCAGAATAAATCATCCCAAAGGTATCAAAACATATATTCAGATCCACTAACAATTTTCTGAGGGAGTGCATTTTTTTTCGACAAGCCAAACTCTCTTCATATGGGAAAACATCCATTACAAAATATGGAGTCCAAAGATCCTCATCGTGCCAATGATGAAGGAAAGGTCCAAGTCCCAAGTATTATCCATCACTGTACTGTCAATGCCCTGGGCATATGCCCTGAACATAAATTCACAGCTGCAAAACATCTCATAGCATAATATAATGAAAATCTGGACCCTCCTTGGATTCATTTGAAGTATTCAAAGACCAGCCAAAAAAGTAAAGGTAAAAAATATACATACCGTTATATTTGCACAAACACACAACAAAAGTAACACCAGCACAGCGCCACAGGCTTTGCAGTGATATTACGTCATGTAATAGTACATATTTACACATAATTAAGCAAGAACTGTATTACAAAAAGAGCAGATTGCAATATGAAGTTTTACCCACCGAAGAAAGTAAAATAATTACCTTAAACGAGAAGTTTCAAGAAAGTAAAAAGTTACATTAACAAGGAACTTTAAAGGAAGTAAAAAGTTACCTTTAACAAGAAGTTTAAAGGATAATGTGGCCTCCATTCCAATGCCAAATAACTCTCTCATACCTTTCAAAAAGCCTAGTATGATGTATAACTTCTCTGGATCTTAAGTTATTAGGCTTTACACTTTCCGGACGCCCTGTCTGTGTCACAGTGACAGGCATGTGTTATAAGCTGTGTCTTATAGGCCCCACCCCAAAAATTAGCATCTGGTCCATCCTCTACCTATGGACCCTTAAGAAAATATATTCAGGTTTGTGGTAGCTTTAAAAATGATTTAAAAATGACTCTGTACAAGCAGTGGGCATGCTCCAGCCTTAAACTGGGAGGCAGCCCTTAATTGCTGGTTATGTCACAGCCACAGTGCTAGCAGGAAAAAAAAAACACCATTATACTGCTGTAACTTTGAAATTGACTGCAGCTGGAGCATGATCTTAGAGTCATTGCATGTTTGTTTCTCACAAAGTGATTTTTGTTTCTTTAAAACAAAGGTACGCCCATTTTCTTTCAAACAAAGTAAATCCATAATAGAAACCATGTGCTATGCTTGCATGTTGTTTATCATCTGAATGTCGTACCTGCTACTTTCGTGGGTTATGGTTGGCCGTAACGCGTTAGTTTATTGGTAATGTGTTAGGTAATGTTATGTAAAAATGACACAGTAATGTAACATTATGACACACAAAGATATCATCAGAACAAATCTACCAAGTGATCATTGGAAAAAACAGCTGAGAACAGTCATGGATTTTTGGTTTTAGTTGGTCGTTGCAGTTTATTGTTAGTATGAATATTGAACAATGGATTGTTGCCAGTTATCTAATGTGTAAATGAGACTTAAATCATAGTTATTGAGCAATTTAAATGTGCAAATCGTTATAGCAAGTTTTAAATGCCCTCTGCCTCCCCCTTCATTCTCCCTTGGTTCATGCAATACCAACACGAGGTTCCCTTGAATTTGAACATAATTGCATGTATGCAGTGGTTCTCCTTGGGTGTGGTGGTGACCAAGTCTCTGTGTCCACCTATGCATGAGGTATACTATTTATTCAGGAGAGGTTGAGCTTCATATTTGTGGGTTTCAAAGGTACTGCTACGGTTTTTGTGTGAAATTTACCTGTGATTTTGTAGATTTTAGTGAAAAAAAATTAGAACATGAGAAAGAAACAATCCAATTGATGAGCGTTGGGCCTGTCTTTTTGCAACCCCCCCCCCCCTCTGGTAGTATATAGCTCCTTAAAATAGTAACATGTGGGGGTCTCCTGGGCAGAAAAAACAGTGTGTACATATGTCTTGGTATTGTACTCAGAAGAACCAGAACTTTTAAAACTATCAAGATTTTTGTGTGTACACTTTTTTACAAAAGAAAATGCAAAAAACAATAAAATTTAGCAAATTGAATTTTTTTATTACACTATTCACCCAAACATCCAGTCAAATCTCAGAAATGGGTACAAATGATATCTGCGTATTACCATTTCTTTGCAATGTGATTTGTACAATATTCCGAAATCAGAGGGCATGCAATTCCACAAAATAATGGTGATCACATGCTTCCAAAAACAGAAAGCAACGCAGAGCATGCTTCTACCTTTTATTTGTCTGGTTGTAGCATTCATGTACATTGCGCTCGCTGCAAGCTAACCGTATTGTTTTAGCCATTTAACTACAATAAGAGGAAGTATGTACACAAATAATGCAATAATGTTTATGTTCAAAAAAATATAGCAATAGCTTTGCTTAATTTAATGCCTATAACGAATATAATGAAGCTGAATTTATGAGCTGACAAGCATATTCTATATGCTTTTTTATGGTAAAATATCTTGTTGTCCCTAATTAAGAATATGTAAGTGTGAGGGAGGAAAATGTTTAGACTAATTTATCCTGCTGCTTTTTATATTTAATGAGGTAAATTACCATTACCAATATTAATTGACTTAAGCGTCCAAATGGAAATATATCTTGCTTTACTAAAGGAATACTGCTATGTTTGAAAAGAAATTCATCTTAAGCTGGAAAACAATTAATTATTGTACACTCTGAATATGTAATAATGTGATCTGACAATGTCCAAACACATTATGTAATACATAAAACAGCTAAAAAACATGTTAATAAGTCGGCTGCTTTGACGGGGGAAAAAACTTGTGAGAAAAAAGAAAAGAAAAGTGTTCTGATGTATTTTTATCACTTTTTGTGTAAAATATAGTATTCTCATATTCCCACCAGTTCTTGCTAGGAGATTTAATCAGTGGGGTTAGTGCCTAAAGCTCCATATGTACTGCAATTTATCTCGGCAGTAAAGCCTGACAGTCGACTGCTGAACGTCCTGGATGAGAATTGCATGTGAATGGGCGCATGGTCAGCGGTCATTCGCTAATCTGCCAGGAGGGATCAATTAATGCCCCACTCAATCAAGCGCTATACACAAGTGTTACAGTTCTCAAATCCTACAGTGAAAGAATTTTGCGTGTGTATGGAGCTTAAAAGGAGAAGTAAGCAAAAGCCAAAAAACAATGTCAGTTTTTCATGATGCTAGCAAAAGACCATCATGGAGAAAATAGGAGTAAAATTAAATATTACGTCACTGTTTAAGTTACTGTAGGGGATGTGTGTGTCCTGGTTGTGTGAAAGAGTCTCCATTAGATTAATACTGATATGTTCCATGAAAGAAGAAAAAATAGACCATCAGCATTCCAAAATACTTTTGTGTTATTTACCAAACCATACCTGCATTACCTGACACATTTCATACTAGGTGCACTTAATCATAGGTGTGTTGTGTCTCTATATTACGTGTCTGAGGTGTGCATCAAAGAACCATAAATGATTCAGCTTTTATAGAGTCACTTTTTGCATTATATCTGCAAGTTTTCCCCAAGTTTCCATGTCATGGAAAGTAATATTCAGAAATATTGTCTTCTTAAAATTTGTTTCTAAATTTACTGTTCCCTGATCTACAGATTAGATAATTATGGAATTTATGGGCCATCCAGGTAGGGATCACAACATTGCAGGCCCCATGGCCAACCGAATATAGGGGCATATAGGGCCCAATTCCCATCAAACCACCCACCCATAAAAAAGACCCCTCTCCCAGAAAATAATCCCTCTAATCCCTTCAAACATTCTTTCTCTTACTCTTCTCTCTCCTACCTGTATTTTTTCACATTTCTTCTAATTAGTCCCTTTTCGATCAATATATTTTGCTCCCTCCTCTTCTTATTTGATGTAACTGTTCTACTGTTTCTTAGGGGACCATGTGAGGGGTGCTGCAAGCACTATCTGGGAGAACTTATCACATGCAGCCAAGACACACCTATCTTTAAAAAGCTCCTCCAAGCTTAGTTTTCTGCTTTGATCCCTCCAACCATTTCATGACTGCAGCTCCTTTGCTAACATGGACAACTTTGTAAGATTACTGAACTTGTTGTAAAAGAACTGTGGTCATGGCCTTGAGTATTGAGGAATCAAAGCAGCTTTCGAGCTTAAAGAGTTTTTGGAAGTCATGGTGGTGCTGTCTGCATGCAGTGAGTTACAGTATTCCCAGTAGGACTGTGGGTGCATGGGCACAGTAGATGTCCATCAATTGACCACCCCCTTTCAATCTATAAATACGATGTTTATAACATATACAACCTAAAATATCATTTATAAGGGGTAACATGCAAGGTTACCCCGATCTTCTGGCACCTAACACCCTTTAAATTCCATAAAGTATTGATTAAGAACAAATATAAAGTTTGCAACCCCTTTACTGAGTTCTATAAATTCTGACAACCTAAAGCCTGTCATTCAACATTTTAATCTTTTTGAATTGCAGGAATAATATCATCTCTTGGAGGTTTCATATACAGATTGTGCCTTCTGTTATGGCCAGAGCATGTGTGTAAGTGTAAAGTTAAGCAGCGATGTTCATATGTTGTGTAAACACATGCCATTAAGTATGTGAACATTTAAAAGATAAAATATAAAGAAAAAATAAGAAGGACTGTCAGAAGCTTTAGGACGAATTCAGGTTTTTTCTGTTAGTATTTTTGTCTTTCTTTTTTATACTTATTTTATTCTATTTTTCCAATGATATTTAAAGAAATAAATCACTTGAACAGTTGGATATCACTATAGCTTTTTTTTGCAGTTGTGCTTAAAGGTTAATGAGAACAAAAAAGCAGGATTATAATGGGCTGTGCAACTTAATATGTGAGACCTAACAAGCTTGTTAAAATATTCTCAGTAGTGTGAAGCCTTTTTTATTACACTACTTTTCTTTAATGCTTTATTAGACTATATACTGGTATACAATTTATGCTATACACATTTTTGTAATATATGTAATAGAACATTTAATGCCAAAACGCCAAGGCATTTTCAGCTATCAGTAAGCCGTTATCAGGACATCTGGGATTTATGAAAAGAAAACACAAAACACATCCACTTCAATAAATATATTCTTATAAATGTAACAAAGCTACCATAATCCCATATATATAGTTTACATCAGTTCCTACATCAGGCAGGGCAGCCTAGCCAAATAATATACAAATGCAGTCAGTAACTAAGATAACCTAAAATGGCGAGTTTCGTTCCACAAACAGTAAGTAGATATTTTGAAATTCTACAAAATCAATGTAACGCTGTTGCAAATCCTCATTTACTTTTCAGCACAAATGCCTCAATCTCTACCAACTTGCTTCAGCTATAGACAAGCCCCACTTGTTGGGCGAAGCAATGCCTCCCAAGCACAATTGCCCGAGGATTTCAAAGTATTAGTGCTGAGGCCGAAGTAACCAAGAAAATCCCAAGAACCCACAACTAATACAGAGCTAATAGAGGTACAAAGGAATATACAGGATAGTGTCAAATATACAGGCACAAATGGATAAGGCAGAAGGTCCCAGGAAAAGGGTCAGTTCAGGCAGACAAACACTCAGTCAAAGTCCACACAAGTATGAAACATAAGCATGCACGAGCAGAAATGACTAGCAAATGTTATAAGTGCAAGTAATTAAAGCAAGAGCGAGCTACACATAGGCTAGCAACAGCAGGACTATCTGTTTTACTTTTGATAAATTTAGCCAGAGCAAGTTTTATATCACTCCTGTGATGCTTGAAACCTATGTTATACAGGGCCAATTTTGTGCCAACATACAAAAGTATATGGAAATCTAAGAAGATAAACACAATTTTAGTATTGCAATTTGCGGTTATAATAAGCTGGAATTTTATCACCCGCCCAGAATAGAAAAGTGTGAATGTTTCTCCCCAAATAAAGCATTACACATGTTACAGTTGGCTACATCTAATTTTCAAAGTAGCCTTTTTGAGTAAATAAAGATCAGTTGCCTGTGTGAAAAAAGGTGGTGCAAACCATCATCCCGTACAATATGACAGTTCCATGGGACTGCTCATCGAAGTCCCAACACTTCAGACACATTGTATGTCTATACTTGTAGACAATGAGGGTAATACCATTTATTTTGAGGGACCTGCATTATATAATTCAAAAAACTATCCACATACTGGGATAAGGATTACAACATGAAACCAATAGAAGATACACTTGGTCCAAAAGGCAGATTATTCGGATTATTATGTATTTTAGGAAGATGTACAATACGTCTTCTGGGATGTACTTCCATTACAATAACAAATGCATGTTGGTCAATCCAATTTGCAGACAGGTTGTATTGGCCACCACCCTTAGTTTTGATAAAATCTAAACTGTAGGATCTTTGCTAAGTTACACATAGGTTCATAGGTTCCAGATTCAGCAATGTTGTCTCATATTTGTAGAAAACTATAGTCCATAGGCACTATCGTATTGCCTTATTGGCAGGTTTGAATATAAGGAATTTATCTTGAAGTGCATTTTCTCTGTATATGAAAGATTATTAGACACTTTAATAGAATCAGTAGTACATGAATCAACTCATTAGTTGTAAAGTGATGAATAAGTGATCAATCCCATGGTTAGAATCCCAGTGGGAAAAAAAGCACTTTTGGCCCCTCCCACTTGCAGGCTCTGTGGTCCCACCACTCATGGGTCCAATGGCCATGCATACTCAAGGGCCTGTGGCCCTCCCCCACTTGCACCCTCAGTCCAAATACCCCCCCTACCCCCTACAGAAGACTGTGTAAAAACAGCTTTCAGCAGAGAAAGAATCAGACAACGTTTAAAACTGCTGATTCTCTCTCTGATGAAAAGGCTGTTTTTACCAGTCTTCTGTAGGGGGTAGGGGGGTATGGTCTGAGGTGCAAGTGGGGAAGGGGCCATGGGGCCACGAGTGGGAGAGGCCACAGGAGGCTGCAAGGAAATGGCCCAAGGGCTGCAAGAGAAGTGGCCAGGATGGGTCTGCAAGGGGAGGGCCAAAGAGGTCCACAAGTAGAAGGGACCACTAGACCTTGAAAAGGGTCCAGTGTAGCTCGAAACATGTTGTGTTGACACATGTAATAAACCGCCAGTGCAGTTAAGCTGCATGTCGCCTAAGTGTACCTCTATCACATTGTATTATTTGAATCTACTTATGCTGTTTAAAGGGCAACTAAAGCCACAGAACAACACTTAACCAGAAGGCAGAACACCTGATATAAAACCAGTAATCTGTGTTCTTACCTTCATTTTGATACGGCACTGGGAAATTTACCTAAATAAATATAGTTTGTCTTTACTTCTCAGCATTCTAGTATCACACAGTTTGGTCAAAGACTATTATGTTCTGTCATGTCAGTCCTTACCTATGGCACAAACTTGTTACAGTTGGTCACACCCATTATAATTTCTAGCCAATCCTTTACAGGACAGATAAAGCAAGGAAGCATGTGACATGAGGTCAGGAGGTGTGGTCTGACACTGCACATACACACAGATACTTCATCCAGTTCTTAACAGGTTTTGATTTACTTTAACAAGTTTACTAAAGTGACATTTATAGTTTATTGGTGTTTTTAGGGGGGGTTTTCAGATTCTGGAGTATAAAAAATTGGGTTTAGTTTCTCTTAAGGATGGAAAGCATAGATAGATGTAACCAAGTTGCTGTTACACAGTGTGGAGGACTACTCATAAACAATTGCTGCCCACATACAAGATACGTCACTCACAACAGATACCCACATGCACAGTTGCACACACAGGTACACATGTGACTTCAAACATCTATGTGTGCTCCCCCTGTGTTCACTAGCATCTATAGATTTCAAGGCACAAGCCAGGGATTGAGCACCTAGTGGAAAGTAGAGATGTAGGGCCATATTTATAAGCCGCGGTATCACAAATAGCGATATCGTTATTTTACGATCGCTATCGTTTATTTTACGATCGCTATCGTATTTTACGATCGCTATCGTTATTTTACGCTCGTTATCGGTATCGTAAAATAACGATATCGATCGTAACATAACGATAGCGATCGATAAATAACGATATCGATCGTAAAATAACGTGCGCACAGATGCCGCTAGCTATCGTAAAATAGGCGCTAGTTATCGTTAAAATAACGATCGTTAAATAAGATACCGCGCGTAAAATACCGATAACGCTAATATCTTAAACAGCCCATGAAAATAAAAACATCCATTCACCATGTACAACGTGTACATATAAAAACGTGTGCATGTTCTTATTATTATCATTCATCTGTATCATTTTACACGTTTAAAGACATACAGCTTAGTTTTACATACCAATATTGCTGCTCTCCATTTAGGAGAAATCTTAATCCATTTTCACTACTGCATGCCCTGTTATTATGCTGAATCGGTGTGGTTTACAACAAGGTTGGCTTTGTTTATTATGATGATGTTCTACAACTAAAACTGTGTTGTAATCACAAAATGTAGCAGATTTTGTTGACCACATGTGATGGCTGATAGATATAACAAATGCAAAATAGTGGGAGGAGCACACTACTGCGTTTTCAGTGTTTATTTCAGCAAAAAGACAACAACGTTTCGGGGTATACAAATTCCCCTTCCTCAGGTATACCCCCATTTCGGGGGATACAAATTCCCCTTCTCAGGTATACCCCCATTTGGGGGAACAAATTCCCCTTCTCAGGTATACCCCCATTTCGGGGGATACAAATTCCCTTCCATACTGGGAACCTACACTGTCATTATGTAGTAGATGGTAGATATAACTGATAGTTATAACAATTACACGTGTCATGTATGTAGTAGATGGTAGTATATAACACCGTTATAGTTATAACAATACACCATGTCATTATGTAGTAGATGGTAGATATAACACCGCTATAGTTATAACAATACACAGTGTCGTTTGTAGTAGACAGTAGATATAACACCAGTTATAGTTATAACAATACACCGTGTCATTATGTAGAGATGGTAGATATAACACCGCTATAGTTATAACAATACACCGTGTCATTATGTAGTAGATGGTAGATATAACCTGCTATAGTATAACAATACACCGTGTCATTATGTAGTAGATGGTAGATTAACATGTATAGTATAACAATACCAGTGTCATTATGTAGTAGACGGTTAGATATAACACCGTATAGTTATAACAATACACCGTGTCATTATGTAGTAGATGGTAGATATAACACCGCTATAGTTATAACAATACACCTTGTCATTATGTAGATGGTAGGTAAACACTGTTATAGTTCTATTACTACACAGTGTAGTTGTGTTTTATTTGCCATTTAACTCTGATGTTACACTAGGGTGTGGTCAGAGGCCATGTGAAACATTCCTAAGGTTTGCATGTGAACTGTTATAATTGCGTGAACGAACTAGAAAATTGGAAATACATCATTCAGACTTTAAGTAAATAGTTTAGGCTTTCAAGTTTAGAGAGGGTTTTCCACTGTGAGAATGTACAGCAAACAAGGAATGTCCAGCCTATAGGTATTGATTCATTAAGTATTGTCTCAAAAGGATTTTATTTCCTTTCTAATTCTTGCTGGGGGAGGGGGGGTTGCCTTCCTCTGGATGAACTGTTAGGTAGGAAATGGTGATTGCTGAGATGGTTGGGCCTATGTCTTTATTCCACTGTAAATACTATACTATACTACACTACAGGGTTTATTCATCTGTCATTTTTGTTAGCTTTTACCGCAAAAGGGATCCATTACTTGCTAAAATAAACAAAAACACAAATGCCGCAAAACTCCTCAAACTAATCAGCGAAAATGTTCTACCATGAGCTCCATTAATTAGAGACAGCTCCAAGCTTTCACACTTAATTAGGCAACTGATGAGATTTAGAAAACAGGCAGCCTATAAATGGTCAGTAACAGTGCACTAATACAATGCCATGGAGTTTATAATAGCTGGGCAGCTATGGCTGCCACCATTTTGTGGAGGAAAGAGAGAGGAGGTAGAAGTCTGTTAGGATCAGGCAACCAGAGCTTCCGCAAGAAGAATTTCTTGGAGGAGCTGATAATGATGTGGTGAGGATGTTCCGGTTAAAACCGTGATGCTATTCATGCTCTGTTTTCCTTAGTGAAACAGAGCTTGAACCTCTGAGTGCCAGAAATGTGGCAGTGCCTGGAAATGACTAACTGCTTGCAGTTTGTATTTCTTGGGCAATGCCACATTTCAGCCGGTGCCTCCCGCATCATTGGCATGAGCCAGCCTACATTAGTGGATACTCCAGCAAGTGCTGAAGGCGATATTGCGTCACTCACGGAGGCTCATTACCTTCCATCTACTGGGGCAGAAATGGCAACAATTAAAAGATGATTTTTATCAAATTGGCCATTTTCCAAAGTGCCTTGGCGCAATAGATTGCTATATTCCGCTCGCACACCTCGCCATCAGGGAGTCAGTGTATAGGAAACCGGCGTCGGTTTCACTCCCCTGATTTGAGATGGTGTGTGGATTCCACCTGCGGATTATGGGTGTAAGATCTGGATTCCCAGGCAGTGCCATGACTCCTATATTCTGCGCCAGTCAGCTCTATTTGAACGTTTCCGCAAGGATCAATGCCAAGGGCTGGCTAGTGGGTAAGTTCTTGTAAAAACCAAAATGTGTGTGGATTGCATGCCCCAAATGTGTTGACCCTCTAATATTCCCTTTGTTATTATACAGAGCTGTGCTAGAGATCTGCTGCTCTTCCTAATCCTCCCCTGCACTATGTTGTGTCTTAACTACCTAACTCTCAACATTCTGTGAAATACATTTCACAGAGCTGGTTAAAAACATCAGGTTATCTTATTATCCTCCCCCTGTACTTTTTGATGTGGTTTCTATAACCTAAGCCTCCATATTCCCCTTAACTAAGTACACTATGAGAAGAACATTTAACAGAGCTGTGCTGGATCAGGTGAACTTTATTACCCTCTGCATCATGTGTGGTATAAACAAGCGGCATTAAAGGGTAATAAGTAGGTGTATCTCTAGTGTGGTTCAAATCGGTTTTATATTCCACATGTCTTTGTGAAGCTGTGGTGGGAGGGTATCAATTTAGAGGACATAAAGGTCAATGTGTATTCAAAGTGTATGTTAGGCATCATATTGCTAAAGGAACACTAAGCAAAAAAATAAGTTAACTAATTTGTTTATTATCACGGGATGGTGGAATAGGGGCCACCATAGTCAGGGAGGGAGGGATAGGGAGGGGCACCATAGTCAGGGAGGGAGGGATAGGGAGAGAAGTAGGGACAGGGGGGGGCACCATAGGAGGGAGGGAGGGAGTAGGGATAGTAGTAGGGGGACAGGGAGGGGTAGTAGTAGTAGGGGGAGTGATGGGAGCAGTAGGGAGGGGGGAGGGAGTTATAGGGCCAGCAGGGAGGGGGGAGGGAGTGATAGGGCCAGCAGGGAGGGGCCAGCAGGGAGGGGGGAGGGAGTGATAGGGCCAGCAGGGAGGGGAGAGCCCATTCCTCAGAGGCTGAGAATAACTATTCTCACCTCCCTGTGAATAATAAACAAATTGAGTTAACTTATTTTTATTGCATTAGTGTTCCTTTACAATATGAATGCTAACATACACTTTGAATACACATTGACCTTTATGTCCTCTAAATTGATACCCTCCCACCACAGCTCACAAAAGACATGTTGGAAATATAAAACCGATTTGAACCACACTAGAGAGACACCTACATTATTAACCCTTTAATGCTGCTTGTTTATACCACACATAGATGCAGAGGGTAATAAGTTCACCTGATCCTAGCACAGCTCTGTTAAATGTTCTTCTCAATAGTGTACTTAGTTAAGGGGAATATGGAAGGCTTAGGTTATAGAAACCACATCAAAAAAGTACAGGGGAGATAATGAAGTAACCTGATGTTTTTAACCAGCTCTGTGAATGTATTTCACAGAATGTTGGGAGTTAGGTAGTTAGAGACCAACATAGTGCAGGGGGAGGATTGGAAGACCAGCAGATCCTAGCACAGCTCTGTATAATATACAAGGGGAATATTAGAGGGTCACACCATTTGGCATGCAATCCACAACATTTTGGTTTTTACAAGAACTTACCCACTAGCCAGCCCTCTGGCATTGATCCTTGCTGAAACGTTCAAAGAGAAGCTGACTGGCGCAGAATATAGGAGTCATGGCAACTGCCTGGGAATCCAGATCTTACACCATAATCCCAGGTGGGAATCACACACCATCTGCAAATTCGGGAGTGAAACCGACGCCGGTTCCTATACACTGACTCCTGATGCGAGGTGGTGCGAGCGGAATATGAGTGCAATCGATTGCGCCAAGGCAATTTGAAAATGGCCAATTTGATAAAATCATCTTTTAATTGTTCCATTCTGCCCCAGTAGATGGAAGGTAATGAGCCTCCGGAGAGTGACGCAATATCGCCTTCAGCACTTGCTGGAGTATCCTACTAAATGTAGGCTGGCTCATGCCAATGATGCGGGAGGTCACCGGCTGAAATGTGGCATTGCCCAAGAAATACAAAACTGCAAGCAGTTTAGTCATTCCAGGCAATGCCACATTTCTGGCACTCAGAGGTTCAAGCTCATTTTTCACTAAGAAAACAGAGCATGAATAGCATCACGGTTTAACCGGAACATCCTCACCACATCATTATCAGCTCCTCCAAAGAAATTCTTCTGCGGAAGCATCTGGGTTGCCTGATCCTAACAGGACTTTCTACCCTCCTCCTCTCTTCCTCCAACAAAATGGTGGCAGCCATAGCTGGCCCAGCTATTATAAACTCCATGGCATGTATTAGTGCACTGTTACTGACCATTTATAGGCTGCCTGTTTTCTAAATCTCATCAGTTGCCTAATTAAGTGTGAAAGCTTGGAGCGTCTCTTTAATGGAGACTCAGGGGTAGAACTTTCTGCTGATTAGTTTGAGGAGTGTTTGCGGCATTTGTGTTTGTTTATATTTTAGCAAGTAATGGATCCCTTTTGCGGTAAAAGCAACAAAAATGACAGATGAATAAACCCTGTAGTGTAGTATAGTAAGTATTTACAGTGGAATAAAGACATAGGCCCAACCATCTCAGCAATCACCACATTTCCTACCTAACAGTTCATCCAGAGGAAGGCAACCCCCCCTCCCCCAGCAGAATTAGGAAAGGGAATAAAAATCCTTTGAGACAATACTTAATGAATCAATACCTATAGGCTGGAACATTCCTTGTTTGCTTTACCATTCTCACAGTGGAAAACCCTCTCTAAACTTGAAGCCTAAACTTATTTACTTAAAGTCTGAAGGGATGTGATTTCCAATTTTCTAGTTCGTTCACGCAAATATTAACAGTTACACATGCAAACCTTAGGAAGTGTTCACATGGCCTCTGACCACACCCTAGTGTAACATCAGAGTTTAAATGGCAATAAAACCACAACTACACTGTGTAGTAATAGAACTTAACTGTTATACCTACCATCTACATAATGACAAGGTGTATTGTTATAACTATACGTGTTAATCACCATCTACTACATAATCAACGTGGTATTGTTAAACTATAACGGTTATATATCTACTTCTACGTCTACATAATGACACTGTGTATTGTTATAACATATAACGATGTTTATCTACCATCTACTACATAATGACACGGTGTATGTTTATAACTATAGCAGTGTTTATCTACCATCTCTACTAAAATGACACGGTGTATTGTTATAACTATAGCGGTGTTATATCTACCATCTACTACATAATGACACGGTGTATTGTTATAACTATAACGGTGTTATATCTACTGTCTACTACATAACGACACTGTGTATTGTTATAACTATAGCGGTGTTATATCTACCATCTACTACATAATGACATGGTGTATTGTTATAACTATAACGGTGTTATATCTACCATCTACTACATAATGACACGGTGTATTGTTATAACTATAGCAGTGTTATATCTACCATCTACTACATAATGACAGTGTATTGTTCCTCAGGTATAGGAAGGGGAATTTGTATCCCCCGAAATGGGGGTATACCTGAGGAAGGGGAATTTGTATCCCCCGAAATGGGGGTATACCTGAGGAAGGGGAATTTGTATCCCCCGAAATGGGGGTATACCTGAGGAAGGGGAATTTGTATACCCCGAAACGTTGTATGTCTTTTTGCTGAAATAAAACACTGAAAACGACAGTAGTGTGCTCCTCCAACTATTTTGCATTTGTTATATCTATCAGCCATACATGTGTCAACAAAATCTGCTTACATTTTGTGATTACAACACCAGTTTTAGTTGTAGAACATCATCATAATAAACAAAGCCAACCTTGTTGTAAACCACACGATTCAGCATAATAACAGGGCATGCAGTAGTGAAAAATGGATTAAGATTTTCTCCTAAATGGAGAGCAGCAATATTGGTATGTAGAAACTAAGCTGTATGTCTTTAAAACAGTGTAAAATGAATACAGATGAATGATAATAATAAGAACATGCACACGTTTATATGTAACGTTGTACATGTAGAATGGATGTTTTTTATTTCACTGGGCTGTTTACGAATATAGCGTTATCGGTATTTTACGCGCGGTATCGTTATTTAACGATCGTTATTTTACGATAACTAGCGCTATTTTACGATAGCTAGCGGCACTGTGCGCACGTTATTTTACGATCGATATCGTTATTTTACGATCGCTATCGTTATTTTACGATCGATATCGTTATTTTACGATACCGATAACGAGCGTAAAATAACGATAGCGATCGTAAAATAACGATAGCGATCGTAAAATAACGATAGCGATCGTAAAATAACGATATCGCTATTTAGTGATACCGCGGCTTTATAAATATGGCCCTACATCTCTACTTTCCACTATGGTGCTCAATCCCTGGCTGTGTCCTTGAAATCTATAGATGCTAGTGAACACAGGGGGAGCACACATAGATGTTTGAAGTCACATGTGTACCTGTGTGTGCAACTGTGCATGTGGGTATCTGTTGTGAGTGAGTATCTGTATGTGGGCAGGCAATTGTGTATGAGTAGTCCTCCACACTGGTAACAGCAACTTGGTTACATCTATCTATGCTTCCATCCTTAAAGGAGAACTAAACCCAATTTTTTATACTCCAGAATCTGAAAACAACCCCCCTAAAAACACCAATAAACTATAAAATGTCACTTTAGTAAACTCTGTTAAAGTAAATCAAAACCTGTTAAGAACTGGATGAAGTATCTGTGTGTATGTGCAGTGTCAGACCACACCTCCTGACCTCAGTCACATGCTTCCTTGCTTTATCTGTCCTGTAAAAGGATTGGCTAGAAATTATTAATGGGTGTGACCAACTGTAACAAGTTTGTGCCATAGGTAAGGACTGAGCATGAGCAGAACATAATAGTCTTTGACCAAACTGTGTGATACTAGAATGCTGAGAAGTAAAGCACAAACTATATGTTATTTAGGTAAATTTCCCAGTGCCGTATCAAAATGAGAGGTAAGACACAGATTACTGGTTTTATATCAAGGTGTTCTGCCTTCTGGTTAAGTGTTGTTCTGTGGCTTTAGTTGCCCTTTAAACAGCATAAAGTAGATTCAAATAAATACAATGTTGATAGAGGTAACACTTAGGCGACATGCAGCTTAACTGCAACTGGCGGTTTATTACATGTGTCAACACAACATGTTTCGAGCTACACTGGACCCTTTTTCAAGGGTCTAGTGGTCCCTTCTACTTGTGGACCTCTTTGGCCCTCCCCTTGCAGACCCATCCTGGCCACTTCTCTTGCAGCCCCTTTGGGCCATTTCCTTGCAGCCTCCTGTGGCCTCTCCCACTCGTGGGCCCCATGGCCCCTTCCCCACTTGCACCTCAGACCAATACCCCCCTACCCCCTACAGAAGACTGTGTAAAAACAGCCTTTTCATCAGAGAGAGAATCAGCAGTTTTAAACGTTGTCTGATTCTTTCTCTGCTGAAAAGGCTGTTTTTACACAGTCTTCTGTAGGGGGTAGGGGGGTATTTGGACTGAGGTGCAAGTGGGGGAGGGGCCACAGGCCCTTGAGTAGGCATGGCCATTGGACCCATGAGTGGGTGGGACCACAGAGCCTGCAAGTGGGAGGGGCCAAAAGTGCATTTTTTCCCACTGGGATTCTACCATGGGATTGATCACTTTATTCATCACTTTACAACTAATGAGGTTGAATTCATGTACTACTGATTCTATTAAAGTGTCTAATAATCTTTCATATACAGAGAAAGATGCACTTCAAGATAAATTCCTTATATTCAAACCTGCCAATAAAGGCAATACGATAGTGCCTATGGACTATAGTTTCTACAAATATGAGACAACATATTGCTGAATCTGGAACCTATGAACCTATGTGTAACTTAGCAAAGATCCTACAGTTGAGATTTTATCAAAACTAAGGGTGGTGGCCAATACAACTCTGTCTGCAAATTGGATTGACCAACATGCATTTGTTATTGTAATGGAAGTACATCCCAGAAGACCAGTATTGTACAGTCTTCCTAAAATACATAATAATCCGAATAATCTGCCTTTTGGACCAAGTGTATCTTCTATTGGTTTCATGTTGTAATCCTTATCCCAGTATGTGGATAGTTTTTTGAATTATATAATGCAGGTCCCTAGCAAAATAAATGGTATTACCTCATTGTCTACAAGTATAGAACATACAATGTGTCTGGAAGTGTTGGGACTTCGATGAGCAGTCCCATGGCACTGTCATATTGTACGGGATGATGGTTTGCACACAACTGTTTTCACACAGGCAACTGATCTTTATTTACTCAAAAAGGCTACTTTAGAAAATTAGATGTAGCCAACTGTAACATGTGTAATGCTTTATTTGTGGGAGAAACATTCACACTTTTCTATTCTGGGCGGGTGTATAAAATTCCAGCTTATTATAACCGCAAATTGCAATACTAAATATTGTGTTTATCTTCTTAGATGTCCATATACTTTTGTATGTTGGCACAAAAATTGGCCCGTATAAACATAGGTTTCAGCATCACAGGAGTGATATAAAACTTGCTCTGGCTAAATTTATCAAAAAGTAAAACAGATAGTCCTGCTGTTGCTAGCCTATGTGTAGCTCGCTCTTGCTTTAATTACTTGCACTTTATAACATTTGGCTAGTCATTTCTGCTCGTGGCATGCTTTATTGTTTCATACTTGGTGTGGACTTTTGACTGAGTGTTTTCTGCCTGAACTGACCCTTTTCCTGGGACCTTCTGCCTTATCCATTTGTGCCTGTATATTTGACTACTATCCTGTAATATCCTTTGTACCTCTATTAGCTCTGTATTAGTTTGTGGGTTCTTGGGATTTTCTTGGTTACTTCGGCCTCAGCACTAATACTTTGAAATCCTCGGGGCAATTGTGCTTGGGGAGGCATTGCTTGCATCCCAACAAGTGGGGGCTTGTCTATAGCTGAAGCAAGTTGGTAGAGATTGAGGCATTTGTGCTGAAAAGTAAATGAGGATTTGCAACAGCGTTACATTGATTTTGTAGAATTTCAAAATATTCTACTTACTGTTTGTGGAACGAAACTCGCCAGTTAGGTTATCATTAGTTACTGCATTTGTAATATTATTTGCTAGGCTGCCCTGCCTGATGTAGGAACTGATGTAAACTATATATTATGGGATTATGGTAGCTTTGTTACATTTATAAGAATATATTTATTGAAGTGGAGTGTTTTGTGTTTCTTTCATAAATCCCAGATGTCCTGATAACGGCTTACTGATAGCTGAAATGCCTTGGCTGTTTTGGCATTAAATGTTCTATTACATATATTACAAAATGTGTATAGCATAAAATTGTATACCAGTATATAGTCTAATAAAGCATTAAAGAAAAGTAGTGTAATAAAAAAGGCTTCAACACTACTGAGAATATTTTAACAAGCTTGTTAGGTCTCACATATTAAGTTGCACAGCCCATTATAATCCTGCTTTTTTGTTCTCATTAACCTTTAAGCACAACTGCAAAAAAAAGCTATAGTGATATCCAACTGGTCAAGTGAATTTATTTCTTTAATAGTCATTGGAAAAATAGAATAAAATAAGTATAAAAAAGAAAGACAAAAATACTAACAGAGAAAAAAACCTGCAATTCGTCCTAAAGCTTCTGACAGTCCTTCTTATTTTTTCTTTATATTTTATCTTTTAAATGTTCACATACTTAATGGCATGTGTTTACACAACATATGAACATCGCTGCTTAACTTTACACTTACACACATGCTCTGGCAACATAACAGAAGGCACAACTCTGTATATGAAACCTCCAAGAGATGATATTATTCCTGCAATTCAAAAAGATTAAAATGTATGAATGACAGCTTTAGGTTGTCAGAATTTATAGAACTCAGTAGAAGGGGTTGCAAACTTTTTATATTTGTTCTTATATCAATACTTTATGGAATTTAAAGGGGTGTTAGGTGCCAGAAGATCGGGGTAACCTTGCATGTTACCCTTATAAATGATTATGTTAGGTTGTATATGTTATAAACATCGTATTTATAGAGTTGAAAAGGGGGGTGGTCCAATTGATGGACAGTCCTACTGTGCCCATGCACACACAGTCCTACTGGGAATACTGTAACTCACTGCATGCAGACAGGCACCACCATGACTTCCAAAAACTCCTTTAAGCTCCAGAAGCTGCTTTGATTCCTCAATACTCAAGGCCATGACCACAGTTCTTTTACAACAAGTTCAGTAATCTTACAAAGTTGTCCATGTTAGCAAAGGAGCTGCAGTCATGAAATGGTTGGAGGGATCAAAGCAGAAAACTAAGCTTGGAGGAGCTTTTTAAAGATATGGTGTGTCTGGGCTGCATGTGATAAGTTACTCCCAGATAGTGCTTGCAGCACCCCTCACATGGTCCCCTAAGAAACAGTAGAAACAGTACATCAAATAAGAAGAGGAGGGAGCAAAAATATATTGATCGAAAAGGGACTAGATTAGAAAGAAATGTGAAAAAAATACAGGTAGGAGGAGAGAAGAGTAAGAGAAAGAATGTTTGAAAGGGATTAGAGGGATAATTTCTGGGAGAGAGGGGTCTTTTTTATGGGTGGTGGTTTGATGGGAATTGGGCCCCTATATGCCCCTATATTCTGGTTGGCCATGGGGCCTGCAATGTTGTGATCCCTACCTGGATGGCCCATAAATTCCATAATTATCTAATCTGTAGATCAGGGGAACAGTAAGATTTAGAAACAAATTTTAAGAAGACAATATTTCTGAATATTACTTTCCATGACATGGAAACTTGGGGAAAACTTGCAGATAATAATGCAAAAAGTGACTCTATAAAAGCTAGTAATCATTTATGGTTCTTTGATGCACACCTCAGACACGTAAATATAGAGACACAATCACACCTATGATTAAGTGCACCTAGTATGAAATGTGTCAGGTAATGCAGGTATGTGGTGTAATAAAACAAAAAGTATTTTTGGAATGCATGATGGTCTATTTTTTCTTCTTTCATGGGACATAATCAAGTATTAATCTAATGGAGACTCTTTCACACAAACAGGACACACAAACATCCCATACAGTAACTTAAACAGTGACGTAATATTTTAATTTTACTCCTATTTTCTCCATGATGGTCTTTTGCTAGCATCATGAAAAACATGACCATTGTTTTTTGGCTTTTGCTTACTTCCTTTTAAGCTCCATACACACTGCAAAATTCTTTCACTGTAGGATTTGAGAACTGTAACACTTGTGTATAGGCGCTTGATTGGAGGGCATTAATTGATCCCTCCTGGCAGATTAGCGAATGACCGCTGACCATGCGCCCATTCACATGCAATTCTCATCCAGGACGTTCAGCAGTCGACTGTCAGGCTTTACTGCCGAGGATAAATTGCAGTACATATGGAGCTTTAGGCACTAACCCCACTGATTAAATCTCCTAGCAAGACTGGTGGAATATGAGAATACTATATTTAACACAAAAAAGTGATAAAAATACATCAGAACACTTTTCTTTTCTTTTTTTCTCACAAGTTTTTTCCCCCGTCAAAGCAGCCGACTTATTAACAGTGTTTTTAGCTGTTTTATGTATTAAAATAATGTGTTTGGACATTGTCAGATCACATTAATTACATATTCAGAGTGTACAATAATTAATTGATTTTTCCAGCTTAAGATGAAATTTCTTTTCAAACATAGCAGATATGTCCTTTAGTAAAAGGCAAGATATATTTCATTTGGAGCGATTAAGTCAAATTAATAATTGGTAATGGTAATTTACCTCATTAAATATAAAAAGCATGCAGGATAAATTAGTCTAAACATTTTCCTCCCTCCACACTTACATATTCTTTAATTAGGGACAACAAGATATTTTACCATAAAAAAAGCATATAGAATTATGCTTGTCAGCTCATAAATTCAGCTTCATTATATTCGTTAATAGGCATTAAATTAAGCAAAGCTATTGCTATATTTTATTTGGAACATAAACATTATTGCATTATTTGTGTACATACTTCCTCTTATTGTAGTTTAATGGCTAAAACAATACTGTTAGCTTGCAGCGAGCGCAATGTACATGAATGCTAGCAAACCAGACAAATAAAAGGTAAGAAGCATGCTCTGCGTTGCGTTCTGTTTTTGGAAAGCATGTGATCACCATTATTTTGTGGAATTGCATGCCCTCTGATTTCGGAATATTGTACAAATCACATTGCAAAGAAATGGTAATACGCAGATATCATTTTGTACCATTTCTGGAGATTTGACTGGATGTTTGGGTGAAATATGTAATAAAAAAATTCAATTTGCTAAATGTTATTGTTTTTTGCATTTTTCTTTGTAGAAAAAGTGTACACACAAAAATCTTGATAGTTTTAAAAGTTCTGGTTCTTCTGAGTACAATACCAGACATATGTACACTGTTTTTTCTGCCCAGGAGACCCCCACATGTTACATATTTTAAGGAGCTATATACTACCAGAGGGGGGGGGGGGGTTGCAAAAAGACAGGCACAACTGCTCATCAAATTGGATGTTTCTTTCTCATGTTCTAATGTTTTTTCACTAAAATCTACAAAATCACAGGTAAATTTCACACAAAAACCGTAGCAGTACCTTTGAAACCCACACAAATATGAAAGCTCAACCTCTCCTGAATAAATAGTATACCTCATGCATAGGTGGACACAGAGACTTGGTCACCACCACACCCCAAGGAGAACCACTGCATACATGCAATTATGTTCAAATTCAAGGGAACCTCGTGTTGGTATTGCATGAAACCAAGGGAGAATGAAGGGGGAGGCAGAGGGCATTTAAAACTTGCTATACGATTTGCAGCATTTAAAATTGCTCAATAACTATGATTTAAGTCTCATTTACACATTAGATAACTGGCAAACAATCCATTGTTCAATATTCATACTAACAATAAACTGCAACGACCAACTAAAACCAAAAATCCATGACTGTTCTCAGCTGTTTTCAATGATCAACTTGGTAGATTTGTTCTGATGATTATCGTTTGTGTGTACATAATAGTTACATTACTGTGTCATTTTTACATAACATTACCTAACACATTACCAATAAACATAACGCGTTACGGCCAACATAACCACGAAAGTAGCAGGTACGACATTCAGATGATAAACAACATGCAAGCATAGCACATGGTTTCTATTATGGATTTACTTTGTTTGAAAGAAAATGGGCGTACCTTTGTTTTAAAGAAACAAAAATCACTTTGTGAGAAACAAACATGCAATGACTCTAAGATCATGCTTCCAGCTGCAGTCAATTCAAAGTTACAGCAGTATAAATGGTGTTTTTTCCTGCTAGCACTGTGAGCTGTGACATAACCAGCAATTAAGGGCTGCCTCCCAGTTTAAGGCTGGAGCATGCCCACTGCTTGTACAGAGTCATTTTTAAATCATTTTTAAAGCTAGCCACAAACCTGAATATATTTTCTTAAGGTGTCCATAGGTAGAGGAATGGACACAGATGCTAAATTTTTGGGGGTGGGGCCTATAAGACACAGCTTATAACACATGCCTGTCACTGTGACACAGACAGGGCAGTCCGGAAAGTGTAAAGCCTAATAACTTAAGATCCAGAGAAGTTAGATACATCATACTAGGCTTGTTTGAAAGGTATGAGAGAGTTATTTGGCATTGGAATGGAGGCCACATTTATCCTTTAAACTTCTTGTTAAAGGTAACTTTTTACTTCCTTTAAAGTTCTTGTTAAATGTAACTTTTTACTTTCTTGAAACTTCTAGTTTAAGGTAATTATTTTACTTTCTTCGGTGTGTAAAACTTCATATTGCAATCTGCTCTTTTTGTAATACAGTTCTTGCTTAATTATGTGTAAATATGTACATATTACATGACGTAATATCACTGCAAAGCCTGTGCAGCGTGTGCTGGTGTTACTTTTGTTGTGTGTTTGTGCAAATATATACGGTATGTATATTTTTTACCTTTACTTTTTTTGGCTGGTCTTTGAATACTTCAAATGAATCCAAGGAGGTGTCCAGATTTTCATTATATTATGCTATGAGGATGTTTGCAGCTGTGAATTTATGTTCAGGGCATATGCCCAGGGCATTGACAGTACGAGTGATGGATAATACTTGGGACTTGGACCTTTCCCTTCATCATTGGCACGATGAGGATCTTTGGACTCCATATTTTGTAATGGATGTTTTCCCATATGAAGGAGTTTGGCTTGTCGAAAAAAAATGCACTCCCTCAGAAAATTGTTAGTGGATCTGAATATATGTTTTGATACCTTTGGGATGATTTATTCTGAACATTCGGATCATATTGGATTGACATTGGCTCTCAGATGGATTATAAGAGACAAAGATGGGTGCTATTTATGGAGATGATAATTCTTAATATCAAAATGGTTCATTCTCCACCACTGTGAGGTGTATAAACTGCACATTACATTGAGGGTGGTGCTGATACAATGTTTCCCTTTACAATGTTGAGCATTTATGAACTTTGTATGTATATTTTTTGAATGGATACATTTTGTAAAACATGTTTGGACTAGAAGACAATTGGCTGAGTTTTGCAGTACTTCATTTTATGTGGTTATTATGATTTAACAACGTCAGGTACAGAACATCCGGCAGATGATTGGCTGGCCAGATGTTTAAATAGTGTTTGAAGCACATAGCTGCAGCGCCATTGAAAAATCTATATAGCAGGGGCGAAACGCGTTGGGGTGCGGGGCCCACCTCTACTAGTATTACCCGTTATACTTACATTGGATCTTGCAGCCACGATACTCCAGTCGAGTAAGATTTCCTTGCACAGACTTAGACGGACTGATAAGTATATGATTGTGTATATTGACACTTCAATGTAACTGTGGTGTACTAGTATTATAGAACTTAGGATAGGGGCCCTTATGGGGATATTTTTACCATTATGTTTATATTTTTACTATTTTTGATTCTTGTCTTTAATGTAGTAATAATAAAAGCTATATTTTAATAGGGCCGGTTCTACTTCTGCTTCTTTAAAATTTCTTGTATTGATTATATAAGGGGAGGCTCACCTCTTGATTAATTAGGAAATTAATCATACTGCATTTATCACTGGTTCTGCTAGCAGAGTTTTATTTCCCATTTGTTATAACGTGTGAGATAAACGCTCTTAAAACGGATTGATTGGCAGGCCTTAACTCTGTGTTTTCAGAGGAGGGTGCCATGTAATAGGGGAATTTAAAATTGATATACTTTGAAACGATTGCATGTGAATTACGCCAAATCGTGGTGGAATCATTTGAGCCTTGAGAAATATTTATCCTTGGATATTATACCCAGAGGGCTGCAAATGCTGACACTACCTTCCTGGGAACCATCACAGACCTTTAAGAATGAGTGGGAGGCAGCTTTGACGAAATGCTCTTTAACTTTGATCCAATTACTTATTGACAATGAACGACAGGTTTCATCAGACTTAAAAAAGGAGAATGAGACCTTGACTAATGATGTAAAAACTCAGTTCACCAAACAACAGGTGGAAAAATTTGAAAGTGACCTAAAAAGGACTTAGAGAAAGTAGAAGGTGATATAGTTAGGGTAAAGAGAAACAAACTAGCTAGGGAAAAGCTTGACTATCAGAAGGGAATGGTATATAGGTGGAAACATACCATGAATAGATGAACCCCCAGATTGAGAAGATGAAATACAAACGTAAATACCCAACTTGACTCTACACAATCTGAAAGCAAAACTGAGTCTTTTTTAGGAGGAAGAAACAATACAGATATCATGCCTTGGAATTAGCTGAGGTAACATTTAAAACCGAAATCTAAATATACTCCTTTGCTCGTGCAATTTGCTAGCCTGGATGTTAAAAATCTGAAGAAAAAAAAAATCTTGACTATAAAAATACCCTTGCAGACATTCCGATCATATACTAAGCACCATTTGGCCCATTAAGGAATATTGTAAGGAGATTGGCAGACAACTTAATAATTCTACTAATTACAAACTGCTTCCCTCAGATTCCACAGCAAAGTATAAAAGGATCCTTCACAAATTGATTGCAGAGGTTGAGACTAATGTAATCATCACTAACCAATTTGAGGATCTCAGAACAATAATTTCGAGGGTTACCGAAAATAGAATGATAAATTTGAGGGTTACCTAAATCGAACAATACTTTCGATGGTTAGCAACGATACATTCTAGGGTTAGCGAAAACGATCCATACATTCAAGGGTTACTGAAAACCAATGATACTTTCGAGGGTTACCGAAAATTCCAAAAGGTGCCAATTCCGCCAACGTGTTTTTTAATAAATATTTTGTAATATTCTGTTTGAAGTTGCCTCACAGATGCTCAATAGAATTTAGATCTGGAGACATGCTTGGCCAGTTCAGCATTTTTACCCTCAATTTCTTTAGCAAGTCAGTGGTGTGTTTGGGATTGTTATCATTTTGGAATACTGCCCTGCATCCCAGTTTTCGAAGGTAGGAGATCATGCTCTACTTCTGCTTCAGTATGTCACAGTACACGTTGGCATTAATGGTCCTCTCAATGAACTGTAGCTCCCCAGTGTCAGCAGTACTCATGCAGCCCCAAACCAATACACTCCCACCACCATGCCTGACTGTAACCAAGACACACTTGTCTTTGACTTGTATTCCTCGGTTTCGAAATCCAAAAGATCCGTCCAAATCCAGATGGATCCTCCGGATTTCGGGACTTCAGAAGACATTTTCGATATTTTTCGAATGTACATGGCTATTTTTGATAATTTTCGAAAATAGCCCCAATTGTTCAAAAATTATCGAAAACATGATCAGAGACCATTTTCAAGTTTCCAATCGTATTTTCGAAAATCGACCGTTCGAGGCTATTTTTGATAATTTTTTGAAATAGCCATTTATAAGTATTCAAAAATACGATCGGAAACTCGAAAATGGTCTCCGATCGTATTTTCGATAATTTTTGAATGTTCAAGGCTATTTTCGAAAATTATCTAAAATAGCCCTGTACATTCAAAAACAAATGAAAATTTATTCCGGTTTTGGATTTTTGGATCTTTGGTATTTTCCCAAGATCCGGGAATCCGAAAATGGAACAAAACCAGTGAGTTTCGGCCATCTCTACTCCTCAACTGTTTGCTGCCACACATGATTGACAACATCTGAACCAAATAGATTTATATTGGTCTCTTCAGACCACGGTACATGGTTCCAGTAATCCATGTCCTTAAACAGCGTGTCTTCAGCAAACTGTTTGTAGGCTTTTTTGTGCATCATCTTTAGAAGAAGCTTCCCTCTCAGACAGCCCAGCATTCCAATTTGATGCAATGTGAGGCATATGGTCTGAGCACTGAGAGGCTGACCTCCCACTCCTTTAATCTCTGCAGCAACTCGTATGTCTATTTGGAAAAGCAACCTCAGGATATGATACTGAGCATGTGCACTCAACTTCATCAACTCGTTCATGACAAGGCTGAATGAAACCTGTCCAGTTAATCTGCTGTATGGTCTTAGCCACCATGCTGCAGCTCCCTTTCAGAGTGTTGGCAATCTTCTTATAGCTTAGTCCATCTTTTGTAGACCAACAATTCTTTAAAAGAGTGGAATTGCGATCATGTGCAGGGGAAAACAGTAGCTACAGGAACAGCAGCTGCAGGAAGGGAAAAGGCTGCTGGCTCGTAACCTGCAAATGATGTGAAGAAGCATGGAAACATGTCTTGTGGCAGAGACAGGAGGGAGAAGAGTAGTTCTTTGTTTAAAATATATTGGGCAGTAGATTATATTGGATAATGTACCTCCAACTAAAAATTATTAGATTATAGTAAATTACCATACAGCCTTGTGTTTTCTATGGTTTACAGTTGGGGGTATATTATCCACTACATAATTAGCGAATCACATGGCTTAGCGAACACTAAAAAAATATACCTATGTTCTATTTAGGGCAGATAAGAGAAAGCAAACAATATCAGGCTCATTTACCGAGAGACGCTATTGCTCTGGGTAAATGCTTGTTCCGCGTTTGCCGATGTGGGTAAATCCCGGTAAGGTGTCTTTGCCAATGTGGGTAAATCCCAGTAAGGGATTAACCCACTGTGGGATTTTAATGCCAGCTATCTGCTGGCGTTAAAAGCCTGCGCTAAAACTGGCGCAAACGCGATATTAAATCGTGAGTAATATGGAGTTAAAGTCACACTAACCGATAGTGAACCGCTTAGCGCGACTTTACCTCCATATATTTGCCCAGCGAGTCTGGGTAAATGAGGCCCTATGTGCTATTTTTCAACAGCACTGTCAAGTTATCAGGAGAACGCTTTTTTAAGTATATTTATATATATATATATATCTATCTCAGTAGGTTAGTCCAATTCTTTTCCAAATATAAAGTATTTCTAATTCTTTAAAATGTGCTAATTTAATAAAGTTGTTATAAGGTTGTTGTTGTTGTGGAAGTCTATACTTTTAATTGCAGTCATATTTTTCTTTATTATGCAAAATTCCATAATTGTTAAGACTTTTAGTGTGTGGTAAAGCAACTGACTCACTGATCATTTGAAGTCAATAAAAACTGACGGGAAGAATACTGCAAGTCATTCAACATGCTGTTTATTGAGCTTTAAGCCTGTAGAAATGGCTCTAAAAATCACAGTTTCCCTGAGGGTTTCACAGTCTGATTTTCTAGTCTAATTCACCGTTCTGTATCAGACTTTATAACAAACTTAAAATGCATTTCTGTAATTTGCTATTTTACCAATTGGCTTTTCATTTTGCTTGCATGCTAAAATTCTAGTTGGGGAAATTCGCTAAACATCTTTTCAATGAAATATAATTGGGCATTAATCAAATTTAGGAGAAAATCATTGCATATCCACTGTGTACTAATTATATAAATAAAAGCCCTTCATAAAAAAAGTGCAAGGTATGGTTAAATTCGTATAAATATCTCCAATTCTGTATTTGCGGTATATAGGAAGACATCTAACCGTCTGTTAAGCTAACCATTAACTAAGTATAAATACATTTATTAAATAAAAACCCTTTAGCCTACTATCATTTATTTTGAAAGCATGTTGAAACATTTGAAATAGTATGTTTTTATATTTTTGAAATCATACATTTGCACTGCATAAGTCTCACTACTGCACTTATACCCTTTCCTTTGTATCTGTATGTTACCCACCCACCTAGATTGTAAGCTCTACAGAGCAGAGACCTCTTTTTCTCTTGTGGCAAGGATCGAGCGGAGATGTACAGCACTGCGCCCCCAAAAGAAGCTACTGTATATAAATAAACTATACATACATAGCTACATATACCCTTAAGGTAGGTGAATAAGCACAGATGCGCACTCAACGTCTGATGCCCGAGTACAAAACAAAAGGGCGTTTCGGACGGCAATTTATTCATGTATGGCAGTTCAGTCTGGTGATGTTGATGGTCATCAAAGATCATCATGAGGCACTCACCTGCCGGAGTAATGAAAAAGAGATGGGCAAAAACACAACCTAATAACTAAGTGGTGGACACAGTTCAGTAAATGAAACAAATATTCCCATTTGATTCGTAACCTGTATGTATAATAATTAATTGCAAAAAATGTGTTATTAAAGTCCTACACAGGGATATGCAATACTTTTCACTACAAACTATACCTTTAGATTGCCCCCTATAGTTTCTGATAGTATACACAAAAGATAATAATGGATAAACAGTGGTTGGGGAACCAAACAAAAAATAGGCCACTGGACATACTCTTCAAACCCATTAAATCCATGATGTACAATGATAGTTGTGTATGCCAGCAATGGTAAGTAAAAGGCCAAACAATGCTCCAGTATACACTTTATAAATTCATTGTGAAGTTAATCCATAATGGAGGCCTCATAGAGACTGGATCAAGTACAGTTATCCTACAGGGAGACAGTAATAAAAGCCAATAAGTAGATAATATATTGTAAAGTCAAATGTCTGACATGCTGGTCACATACCGTAGCATACACATAACAATGAACTGGTAAATGTTGGCACAGTCTCACTTATCTTGTCGAAAACCAAGGAGTCTTACAAGATTCCTTGTTGTAGTTTAGACAATCCGCTGATCTAAATATGGTTCCCTAACGAACATACAGATCTCTGATGCTGAGGCCATCAAATCACAAATGGGCAAAGTCTCTCCAACACAACTAAAGAGGAGTTCTGTTGAAGAGACTTTACTTTGTTTTATTTGATATTTGTTTGATTTACTGATAACTGTGTCCATCACTTTGTATAGTGATAATGGGTTGTCTTTTTGGCCATCTGTATTTCATTATGAAGGCAGGAGGGTGCCTCGTGAACTTTGGTATGGCTGTAAGCTCCCCTTACCTTCTTTGGGGGAAGTAATTTGATGTATTAATACCTTTTTACTTGTCTACAACTATTAGAAAACATTTAATAGAATTTGGTTGCAGCACATTAACATTACAGGCAAACCTGAATAACAAATAAGCTCATAAAGAATGGAGACTTCTGGGTAATTACCATGTTTCCATGGTAGACCTTTAGGAAATGCCACCTTCTGAGAGGATTGTATAGAATTCCACAAGCTAAATGCAAAAACCAGAGAGAAAGCCAGGAGTCTCCATTCCTTTTTTGAATATGAGAATATGAGTGAAAGGGAGCACTAATGTCTCCCTATCGTATTTACAGGGAGATTGAATAAAAGTTCTTGTCGTTAAAAATGGTGCTAATTTTGCCCCAACCAATCAGATATTATTTAACATTTGTAAGCTTACATCTGATTAGTTGAGGTAAAATTAGCATCATTTTTAACGATCAAAACTTTTATTGAATAACCCTGTTAATTTCTTAGTTTAAAAAAATTATTAAAATTTAGTTTTTAAGAGGACGTTTAATATAAACTTGGAATAACTTGAAATAGCCACGTGCTAAAACAATGGGGGTGGTATACACCATTTAAAGTGAGTGCCTAGTGGAGGAAACAATGATATACGTATAGTGAACAATAGAGATTAATAGACTCCACTATAACACGGGACAAAAAGTTCCATGGCACTCAACCACCAATATCCCAATATAATTAGTACCCATGGTGGGGGAAAAGAGACCTTTTCATGACCCACCCAGCGAGTGGGGTTTAAACACTACAAATCAAATCATATATTTTTAATTTTATTAGACAGGGCTAGGAGTAAAAAGTCCTGGTAGCCGGGCTTCTGATGGAAAGTTCCCAAAGTTCTGGTACACCTGTAAGCCCAGATATAAAATGAAAGGACTCTGTGGGGATCACTAAAAGTTTAGGGTGCGTGCACCCACTAGCACTGTAATGAAAATGCATGCACATTCATAGAAGCGATCTCACCCATATATGATACAGTCCAGCGTTGATGGGAAAAGGGCGAGAGGATCATCGTTTACGTCAGAAGTCCGAGGGGGTGATCGAGGATCCTCTCGCCCTTTTCCCATCAACGATGGAGAGCCTGTGGGAGGGGAGGACAGAAGAAAAACACGCAAAGGAGAGCTTCTGCCCAAGCAGGTGTTACGCCTGAGGCATAAACAGCAGTGAATAACTTATCCAAGGTCAGTCTCTCTACTGTTGAAATCTCTTTACTTTCAAGGGTTTGGGATTTTGTCCCACAATGGATATATTCCTTTTTCAGGCGTCTCAGACTTAAAGTTCATTTTGCACAGAGACGAGAACAGACTTTAGAAGAGACTCCTAATACCACATTAACCACTCAGGGATTTGGTTTACTAGCTAAAAGCAATTTTGTGCCACCTACCACCTATATTGGTATTGAGAGCTTTGTAAAGAAAATTAAACATGATTCATCTTTAACACTGCAAAAATTTGATCATGTGACATGTGAAAGGAAAGCACTTAAACACTTAAACACTTGAAACTCAGATCCAATATCACAATCAAACCCTCCAACAAAGGGGGTGCAATCATGATTTTGGATACAAAATACTATTATAGAGAGATAATGGGTCAACTAGGTGATGGAAATTTATAAATTAAGAGATCCTATAAACGACATTAAAAAGGATATACCGTATATACTCGAGTATAAACCGAGTTTTTCAGGCTGTAAAATCAGCCTGAAAACTTGGACTCGGTTTATACTGAGTCCACTGCTAACTTACCTCTCCGGCAGCCGCACGATAATTCTTTGTACTGGCGCGCCGGCCGACGTCACTGCCCGGCGCCAATTAGTGACGTCAGCCAGTGCGCCAGTACAGGGAATGAGCGCGCCGGCTGCCGAAATGCTTACCTGATTGTTGACTCTTCAATTACCTGATCGCTGACTCTTCAATGCTGGCACATTACTCGCTGACTCTTCAATGCTGGCACATTACGGGATGGAGGAGAGCCCACAGGTACAAACTAAACTGGGGGGGAGGGTGAGGGTGGCATTCAAGATGTTTGGAAACTACAACTCCCAGCATGCTTTATAGCTGAGAGTTGTAGTTTCCAAACATCTGAATGCCAAGTTTTCTTACCCCGGTTTATACTCGGGTCAACCACTTTTATTATATTTTATAGGTGAAATTGGGTACCTTGGTTTATACTCGGGTCGGTTTATACTCGAGTATATACAGTAGATGCCTTCGCTACCAGGATGACAGATGAATTAGTGATCTCTGAAGATCTTAAAAAGGTCTTAAGTGTGGTTTACTCTATCACGCCAGTATTGTATTCCCTGCCCAAGGTTCACAAAAATCCCACCCAGCCTCCTGGTAGACCCATAGTGGCAGGCATAGGTTCTGTGTTTACCCCTATGGCTACCATGCTGGATGGGATTCTTGCACCCTTGGTGCAGGGTACGCAAGCATATCTGAAGGACACCTCCCATTTTTTGGAGAAATTGAATGATTTAGCAGTGAGTGATTGGGATGAGGTCACTATGGTAACTATGGATGTGTGGAGACGGCGTGGCGTCTTGCCGCAGTTTACTATGTGGTGTAGGGAAGTACAGTGGATGTCAAATTGAATTCTTTATGAAGTGTCTGCAATTAATCTTACATAAAGCATATATCAGGTTTTCAGAATTTTTATATGCAACTGAGGGGTACTGTCGCCCCATCATACGCCGATGCCTTTATGGCATGGCTGGGGGAGGACTTCATCTATGTATTACCATTCTTGCCCAGGCATTGTCTAGCCTGCTGGAGATACATAGATGATGTCTTCCTCGTGTGGAGGGGTGTCATTGGTTCCCTACATTGCTTTCACGAACAGGTGAATTCTGTTCACCCTAATATTAATTTTTCCATGCAATTAAGTGAGGTTGAGATTAGTTTTTTGGATGTAAAAATAGTAATGGAAAAAGGATTTAGAATGGAGGTGTATACCAAGCCTACGGACCGTAACCAAATTTTGGCATATGGAAGTTTTCATCCTCCATATATTAAAAAATGTATCCCTGTTAGCCAGCTCAAAAGAGTTAACAGAATTGTGAGTGATCCAGAGACCCATGATACACAACTGGACCAAATTTATAATAAATTCTTGAATAGAGAATACCCTAGAGAGATATTGGACATGGCAGAAAGCAGGGAAGACCAATAAGAAAAGTAAGGCTCAAAAGAAAAGGATACAAATGTATCATAAACAGTCCATATGCACACTAATCCCCAGGTGGGTGCAGAGAGTCTAATTTCCCTACTTCAAAGGGAACAAGGCAATCAAATAGATACAAGGTGGACTGCACTCCAAAATAGAATGTTTATTATAAGCCAAACATCAAACAGCAAATACGACGTTTCGAGGGTAACACCCCCTTCATCAGGTGATGTGAGCAACACAGTGTGGGTTTAAATAACCAAGTGCTTATACAAAGGAACACCCCCAAAAAGAAAAGGATACCCCTGATTATGGAGTACGCAAAGGGCAGCCATATGATTAGCGATGTGGCATATGTTGAATCAGGCATACCCAAGCGTGGAGGAATTTAAGAACCCACCATTGATAACCTATCGAAAAGGTTATACTGTGGGAAACAGCTTAGTTAGATATTTGTTCAGACAAGGGGACATGGACAGAAAGACTTTCCTGGGTATCGCTGTCTACGTTGCAGTCAGTATAAGTTTGTAGAGAAGGGACCCTCTTTTAGACACCCCGTTACAGAGAAGGAGTACTGTAATAGGGAGTTTTGTACGTGTGAATCAGTATACACTATATATGTGTTGTGGTACCCCTGTGGACTTTTGTACATAGGGGAGACCACCCAGATGATAAAGTCCTGCATTTCCCAGCACCGTTCAAGTATTCGGAAAAAGGATATTAAATTCCCTGTGCCAAAGCATTATGTATAGGTGGGTCACACCGATGCAGATCTTAAATTCAGGGTACTGGAGGTGGTATTGAATTCAAGTAGGGGAGGCGATTGTAGCCTTCTTTTAAAAAAACAAGAGGTCTGGTGGGTGCACCAGCTTAAGAGCCTATATTCAGGGGGATTAAATAAGGACTATGATTTTTATCACTACTTAAAGTAATGTGGAATGGGATTTATAAATTTTTATCAACCGTGTATCAACTTTGATGGTAATGATGTGTCTAAACCATATTTGTTTTGCTTGCAGCTTACAGACAGCTTACAGACTACAGACTAAAAACTAATAGACTAAAAACTAATAGACAACTAAGGGTTAATAACACGGTGAGCAGTAGCTGATGGTGATGTCAGTTACTGTGGGAAGGGTATATAATGTTTCAAAGATTGGCCAGCATGTGATAGCCATTGTTTGTTCCTGACGAAGGGGATTGCCATCCCCGAAACATAGTAGGCTTGAAATGTGCTGAATAAATAATGAGTCATACAGGTACACTCCCATACACCGGCACCAGGTAAGAATAACAGAAGAGGTGTGCGGTTAATATTCTGGATATATATATATATATATATATATCAATGCACATTCCTAGGCCCCATACAATATCATATTATCTGCACACTGGCATACTTTATACACAAAGGGGTTTTAGTATACATTACTGTAATCACATGAATGAAAAACCATGTCAATTAACCCCAGTCTGGAAGGTCTTAACTTCTAACCTTTTTTACTTCAATTACCATTAGAAAACTTTTGCATTTCTCATAGTTGTGCACTGGATCCATATAACAGGCTTTCTCACCCCCCCCCCCCCCAGCCATTTGGCTTTTTAAAATGAGGTTAGAGGCCATCCAGTACTTTATATTATATTAAAGGCATAGGACCTCCCATAAAAGTCCTATGCCTTTATATATATAAAGCACTGGATGGCCTAACCTCATTTTAAAAAGCCAAAGGGCTGGGGGGAAGTGAGAAAGCCTGTTATAGCCTGTGGGGGGTGCCTTATAGCATTTTAAAAGCATATAATCCCAGGGAGGATCGGGAGGGAGGGGGGGGGGAGGGCTCCAGTGCGAATGTCTCTATCCCTCCCTGAGGCATCACAGAGGCAGAGACCTTTTGGTCAGAAAGAAAGCTCCTACCCTACAGTTTCCTGGACTTTGAAGAGCCACTACAGGAGAACCACAAGGAGCAGGAAAGTAAGGTAAGGATTTTTTTCTAATTGTACAGTGGGGCCAGAAGTGGGTGAATTTTTAGTTTGGGGGTAGACATGCCCTTTAAATGACCATAAATAAATGTATAGTACTGACTCAAAATGGAAGGTTTAGCCACACCCCGGTCACTGCAAAAAGGTCTATATATGTTTACAGATATTAAAACGGAAAGGAAGTAAATGTCACTTATGTTTTACTCTAAGATCTAATTTTGTGCTAATTTAAAAACATGTGGCACTCTTAGCCAATCAAAAAAATGTGTAGGCACTGAACAAGAGCGCTACATTACTAAGTAGTTAGTGCAGAGCAGGATATATACCTATATATTTGGGCAGGTCATGAGGGCATCTTATATGTACCCATCTGTGTGAGCTGGGTACGAGGGCAACTTATATGTACCTGTCTGTGTGAGCTGAGCACAAGGTCATATTATATCTGCCTGTTTGTGTGAGCTGGGCATGATGGCATCTTATATGTAATTCTCTGTGTGACCTTGGCATGAGGGCATCTTATATGTAGCTATTTGTGTGAGCTGGGTATGAGGGCATCCTATATGTACCTATCTGTGTGTGCTGGGCATGGGGGCATTTTTTATGTATCTGTCTGTGTAAGCAGGACCTGAGGGCATCTTATATTTACCTGCCTGTGTGAGCTGGGCATGAGGGCATCTTATATGTACCAGTTTGTGTGAGTTGGGCATGAGGGGGCACCCTATATGTACCAGTCTGTATGAGCTGGGCATGAGGGCTTATATGTGCCATTATAGTGTGTAAAATACTAATACATTCTTTTTAAATTTGCAGGTTAGTGTAGTGAACTATTACACACTATTAGGGAGATGTAATAAAAGTTCTTATTGTTAAAAATGATGCTAATTTTGCCCCAACCAATCAGATGTTAGCTTTTAAATGGTAAATAACATTTGATTGGTTGGGGCAAAACTAGCAATATTTTTGACGATAAGAACTTTTATTACATCTCCCTGTACTACTATTAGCAGTTGTGCTAATGTTATTCAGCTTTTTAATTGTGATTTGCGACAGTAAGACCTAATATCTCTTTATGTTTCCAAATTTATTATGCATAGAAAACACTGGGGTATTTGCCATAGTATCTTGTTTTTGTGCAAGATATGAGCAACCATAATCACCTAGATGTAATAACAGCCGCAAATGGGTGAAAATGAGTTTATCCCAATGTAATATCAAGTTAGAATTAGAGATGGACCCGAACCCTGTTCCGAAGCGGATTGCACGAATCTGCAGGATATCAGACATTGCATATTTCAGACTCTGATTTTTTTAAAACCATGGAACTGTTTTTGATAATTATTGAATGTTCAAGAATTTACAAATTTCATATAATTTCAGTGAGTTCGACCATCTCTAGTTAGCATGGGTTTAATTGCAGGGCCTGTGCTGTTTTCTATTAACAACAATGGCACCCGATGCACAATCTATAGAATTAATTTTTGCGCTACTAAGTAGCATGAACACGAATGCCATTTAAATGCTGGCATTACCCTATGTGCTCCTGACTAGAGATGGCTGAAACTCACCACTATCGTTCGGGAAAATCCCAAAGACCCGAAAATCCGAAAACATTATTGAATGTTAAAGGCTATTTTCGATAAACTTCGAAAATAGCCTTGAACGTTCTATAAACCTCGAAAATACAATCGGAGACTACTTTCGAGTTTCAGGTCATATTTTCAAGGATTCAGACAGATCTTTCGGATTTCTGAACCGAGGGATTCTATGTCGGATCTGGGTCCGAGTTGAACTCCCATCTCTACTCCTGACCTGCCTGGTTTATGCAATGCAGTAAGTGCGGAGGGTAAGTATAACATTGGCCTGAAAGTCTTTAACAATTTTTTTTTACCCAACTGTTTTATTAATGGTTTTGGATTTTATTGTTATTCTTTCTCTTCCTTTACTAAAAATGCTAGAATGCTAAAATTTCTAAAATGCTATGAAAAAGAAAAAAATACACTATACATCTTATCTGTTAAGTTTAATAGATATTTTCTTTTACCCATCTGGTTATTTCACTATATTGATTTAACCACTTAAATGTTAATAATTCTGAGGCATGTACTCTACATGCAAAGTCATTTTCTGCAATGCACAGTAGTTTTCTTTTTTGACTGTTGTGAAGCTAAATAAGTATTCATTATTCCAAGAAAAAAATTATTTATACACAGTAGTATGATTCAATATAGTCTGTTTGCTAAGACAGTGAATTCAGGGGACATATGGTGCCCAAGCTTAAATATCCATGTTTATTTCATTTTGAAGCTTATCTAGCCAGTTGGCTAAGGATACAGAACAAGCTGTTAGGCATTAAAATCTTCGGAAGCAACCCATCTAATATTTGACAGACTATACCCAAAAGGAAGGCTGAAAAACCAATCCTAATGCATTTAAGTATTTGGCAAGACATCTTTACTCTTAAATATGTTACACTTCTTTCAACAACTGGCATGAAAAGGTATCTTCCACTACAATGAACAGATTGTTTCAGGAGTGTATTATACAGAAATGAAATGGACACCTGTTGAATTCTCATACTTGCTAACAGATGTAAGGCTAGAAATAGATACCATCAACATAGAGGTTAAAGGAAAAATAGTTACCAAGCAACAAAAAACAAATATAAACCAGCCCGAAGAATTTTCAAATAGAATTTTCAAATAAATTATATGTACTGTTCTTATATACAGTAAAACTTATTTATTTAAATAGAAATATGGGCAGTTAGATATGTCCATATATGTCCAGATCATGTTTTTTTTTTTTAAATTGGAATAGATTTTATGTGGCCTTAGACAAACAAAGCCTAGGCATTCTTAAGCCAATTTGATTTGAATTTTAATTAAATTTTGACAATAAAGAAATGAAAGAAATAATTCCTATGAATTTAGTTTCTGCACAATAGTGTAGAAATTTAGAATTTTTAAGATTTTCCCATAAGCTGGCTATACTGTAAACTGCAAACCTGCTTTCTGAACTTCCTGTACCATAAAACCTTTTGGCTATGGTCATAATTTCAATCACAAATGATGATACCAATGGAAAAAAAGTCAGAAAATGTATCACCTACTACTTAAAGAGGTTTGGAAGATAACACCCAGAGGTGTGTTACCATACACAGTTAATTTTGAACTGAATAAAAGACAACAGTCCATCAAATTTTAACCCTTCACAAGCCTACCAACCCAACAAAAAAATCACACCCTCTTACCCTCAAATGATACATGCCCTTCAGTACACCAAACTAAACAAGGATACAACCAAACTCTAGGGTCTCTATCATCTTCAAATATGTTAATCTCTCGACATACTCAAAAGGATGGGGCTTGGCTATAAAGGTTGTTTTTCGAGCTCAAGTAGGGACGGACTAGAACTCAAACAGGAGTTTAAGATGAATTTTATGAGTTGATATGAACTCTGACTTTTTAGACTCTCTGAACTACAAACTTTCGGGTTTCCCGAAGTCACAGATATATTTTTGATAATTATTGATTATGGCCAAATTCAAGGGTTAGCAAAAACTACTTTTGAGGTTTATTGCCAATTCAAGGGTTACCAAATGACGCATTTGAGGGTTATTCGAATTCTGCACTAATAGCGTTCTCTTACCCTCAGATTTTGCAATAACCCTTGAATGTGGAGATCAATTTCGGTAACCCTCGAAAAGTCAATGCTTATTACAGAGATTGATGGTACATTTATTTTAAAAATAGACTTGTACTATACATTATCTCTTTTTTTTACTTTTGCCAAAGTTAAATTGCCTGTAATAAAGACAGATAGAATACAACATCTAACATGCTTACAAAAAAAAGTTTTGTAAGCATGTCCGATCTTGGCACCGAACACTGAGCATGTTCACAAGTGTGATTGACGTCCAGTTTAGCCGATAATCGATTGTGTGTATGTGTTCAGTCGGGATCCATCATGGTGGATCAATGAAGGATCCCCGTCTGAACACACGTTAGAATATCATCCAAAATGGCCGATTGTTGTGGGTGTGCGTCGTGGGTCATGGATTGGTGCCAAGATTGGATGTGTGTACGAGCCTTTACTTAAGAGCTGATATTTAGAATACTATAGTTTTAAAACCATTAAGGGGTCAGGTTAATGTGTACATTGACCACTTGGTACATTATCTATATGTATATTGGTTGGAATCTTTCTGCAATGACTGAACTTTTTGGAGCCATTACAATTCGTTGGATGTGGTCTATTTTTACACAAGGCAAGGATACCCTGTACATTGGCTCTTAATATGAATTACTATCTAGATTTTATATGTTTGTAAACTACTGTACTAAACCCCAAAGCTGTCAATTGTTTGTCTTTTTAAATTATTCTCAAGTGATCATTTACTTGACACTAGAAAAAGGCATATAAGGGTGAAAATATTTTGTATGATCTTGTACATTAAAGAGCTGCAGCAAACACCTGGTTCTCATGTCTCATGTCAATTCCATGTCAATTCCATGTCCAACCATTTTTTTTAACTACTGACTTGAGAATATTGGCGTATTATTTTGAATTTATACAGAAAAAGTACAATTTTGAGACATGTTATTCCAGATTTATAGCTTACTAAATGGTGGAGCTATACTTTTTTTGTATTTTATTTTCATCATTGTATAGTAGCAAAACCTGCAGAGGAGTGCTATTGATTTTACACTCTTTTTACTGAATAACATCTTTTCAGGTACAGTATGGACAATAGCTTGTCTTTCACCCTTGGAGTTAATCCCTGGTGCTAATTAGACCAGATGACAAAAATATAGACAGAGTGATAAATAAAAAAACGTGCAACAGGGGATTTGAGAAACTGCAGGATGTGTTTATTACTTGGTCTATTTACCAGAAGTGTTTGAGAACTTTTCATGTTGTCTTTTTCTGTGTTTTTTTTTTTAATAAACAGTACTAAATGACACAAACAACAACATTAATTACAGTAAGTGTACTGCAGCTATATATAGTATATCATTCATAAGTATATGTTTAAACAACCAAACAAAACATACTCTGTGCACTTTTCCTATGAAAATGCCATTTAGATTAATTATCCTTTGAAAGCAGTCAGCATGCCAGACAAAAATGTTGCCTGAGGCATCAATCAGTTATTGGTACACCAGAACCTCAGGGCCAGACACAATTTGCTTCTATAAAACCTTTCATATCCCTATTATACATCCATTCCCTCCAAAAGGACTCCCCAAACATCCCATGATCCTTATATCTGTTAAGCAATAAGGCCACACTCTAATCATGTGTCCTGGTGTATGTATGAATGTATGCATATGTTTATTTCTATAGCGCCACTTTGGGACGCAGTGCTGTACAATATTAGATTACAAAAAGAACATACAAGGCGACAAATAAATACATAAATATATAAATAGGTATGTGCATCATGAAAAATACAAGTGCTTGAAACATGTAACATGAGGAAAGGTCCCTGTCCCGTAGAGTTAGTGGTTAGCGATTCCACATTTTTAAAAGATTGGGGGGGACAAGAAAAAGTAATTATCTTTTTATGATCTTTTTATGACTTAATTATATTAATATTATTAAATACATTAAAACATTTTAAAAATCCAGACTTGTTCTTATTTTAGCATCTAACACTAAGGGCCATACTGTATTTAGTGGTATAAGCTATAGCATTTGTTCCGGTAATGTACGACAGTAATGTGTTAATTAATGAACGTTCAGTCGTAGAATACCACGCGATAGTAAACTACCGCAATGGTATCCTATGGGGATCTTAAATCTACGATAACGCCATTGTATGTTTATGATCCCCATAAAATACCATTGCGATGATTTACAAATGTTAATTTACGATAACGATCTTAAAGTAACGATCATTAAATTGATCAGAAATTAATGATTGGTTTAATGATCATTAAACCAATTGTTAAAGGTGCGTTATCATTAAAAAGCGACACTGCGCCTTTATAAACATGGCCCAATATTCTGTGCTTTCAGCTCATAAAAGGCAAGTAGGACCCAGCTGAAAAAGCAAACCTTGAAGATGGGTTTAAAATAATTTGTTATTGAACAAATTTTTTATTTATCCAAAGAGAATGGTAGGCTTTTTAAAGCAGCATCATAAAGGAAATAAACATGTGCAATTTGAATTGGATGTGCACTAGGCATCTATTTTGTATGTATACTGAACTTGTAGCAATGGCTAGAGCTAGCAAGATATTGTCTTGTATAAAGAGGGGAATAGATTCAAGAGAGAAAGATATTATTCTCCCTCTTTACAAGGCACCAGTAAGGCCTCATTTGGAATATTTGGTGCAGTTTTGGAATCCCATATATAAAAGGGACATCTTGGAAATGGAAGCAGTTCAGAGAAGGGCAACTAAATTAATAAGGGGAATATGCTTGAATATGCAGGCAGATTAGACAAGTTAGGGCTGTTTACATTGGAGAAGCGACGTTTGCGTGGGGACATGATAACCTTATACAAATATATTAATGGGCCATACAATGAACTCTCTGGTGCATTGTTCACTAATAGGGCATATCAGAGGACACGTGGACATCCTTTAAGGTTGGAAGAAAAGAAGTTTCATCTTCAGGTTAGGAGAGGTTTCTTTACAGTGAGAACGGTGAAACTGTGGAACTGTCTTCCAGCAGATGTGGTAATGGCTATTCATTGAATAGCTTTAAAATGGCCTGGATAAGTTTCTAAAACTAAAAAATTTTGAGAATTACTGGTATTAATACATATAGATGGACATATCTCTTTATTCAACCTCGATTACTATGTTACTATGTTGTATATCTTCCTGTTAAACTAAATATTTTCTATTATGGTCTATCTGTCATTACGGGATTTAAATGGGACAGCTACAATAAACAAGAAAAATGGCGTCATTGTGAGTTGTCCCAACTGAAAGTAGCTTTATGTTGGCAGTTTTAGCCAAGTAAAAGTATGATATTATTATATAATATGATGATATTCAGTGATACTCTATTGTAAATGAGTGAATAGTGGTTAAATCTTCAAATAGTGTAAAACTAAACAGAGTTTGAAATCTAAATCTGTAAAACCATGGTGTCTGCTTTTCTGAATTGTTATCCTATTACCTTAGATTAATTTACTGAACAAGTGGAAGGAGAAACAACACAAAGAAAGAGGCAACTAATTGATTTCCACGGTCACCTCCAAGAAGTGGGCACCCTCCTGGGACACCTGCAGGTCAGTGCTTGTATGTTTTGAATACTCTAATGCTGCAGAAGTGTCCTTAACCTGCTAGAGTTTGCTTGTTTAAAATGAAGCAATTTTGTTTTACTTTATACTCTTATCTGTACAATATTTTCTTAAAAGTTTAAGCTTAATATTATGATTACAATTCCACACACAACAGTATTATTTATAATAATAGTGGATTTATATCATGCCAACATCTTCTGTGGCACTTTACAATTACATAGATACATTGATATGTATCTATGCCCCTTAAAGCTTTCAATCAGCACTATATTTCACACATACAACCTATAAGTATGTTTTTATGATTGTGGGGGAAACCAGAATGCCCAGAGGAAAAAAACTTGCAGATTATTGTGCCAAGGAGGATTTGAACATTTAATTTAGAATTAGTATTGATTAGAAAATGTGAACGAGGAGTTTTAATGTTGGTTTAGTTAGGTAGAACTGCAGTCAACCAGTAAGGAGTACCTTCCCCAACACTGACCAGTCTTTAGTTCTCTCATTTCTGGAACTGTTTGGGGACTTAAAAAGGGATGCCATAACTTTCTAAAAATGTTGTCTGGAATGGCAAACAAAAGGTTCTTGGAGGATCTGGAAATATTCAGGGACATTTAGCTTACATTTTATGTTATATTAAAAACATACATAAAAAAAATACATATATAATAAAATTAAAATGTTGACAATCATGCAATCTTTCCAGCAGTTATCCAATGCGGCACACTTAACTAAACTTTATGTTGTGTGGTTAAATGCAAGGAAAGCTGTTTATTTTCAGAGTATTACAGAAAATCGCCTGGGCGAATAAAATGCTTATTCAGGAGTTAATAAACACTTTTAACTGTCAGCTTTACTCTTCCAGAAATGACAGCAATGTCAAAATTCTTACCTGAAAACTTGACCTTGATAGAGACATATTTAACATGAATTTGACTCTAGAAGCTACATATTCAGAACACTGAATAACACCTTATTTTGAAGAAAATGGAAAAGGAAGAACAAATGAATTAAAATAATAAGATACCTTCAGGATTAAGGATATTTTTACAAAGGTCAAGCCTAATTGTTATTGTCTAGTTCTTTGCTACATTAGTTTCATCACCAAAAAGGTTTCTTAAAAAAAAGAATTTCATCAAGCACCTTCCAAAAATGTAGAATATTGACTAAAATAAAAGCAAAATAAAGTTACTTCAATAAAATACAGAAACTGTGATTCAAACATTAATGTTTTCATTGACTAACTGCAAAAAAGGCCCAAGAAGTGCCCTAGACTTGTAATTTCCCTTTAACTAGATGTATTTTTTGATAACTCAAAACATGTTATACTTAGGTTAAATTAGGTTTAAAATATTACATTAGACATGCAGCAAAAACCTTTCTGAAGTTTCAAATTGTAAATTTAAAATGTAAAAAAAATTCTGCTGAACATACTAAAATACATTTTAAAGATATTCTCTTTTTAGAAAAAGCAGTGAATCTTAGTGCATGTTTTTCAATGGGGACAGTGTTTCTGGGAACAGCACCACCTAAGTCAAGAGACTTTCTATGCTTCCCCCTATGAAGTTTGGGATTTCAAAGAATAAAATTGGGACATAAATCTTTCCCCTGAGGTGACCACTTCAGTCCCTTTGTGGCAGATACAGCCTGATATAATACTAACACGGTTATTCAATAAAAGTTCTTATTGTTTAAAATGGTGCTAATTTTGCCCCGACCAATCAGATGTTAGCTTTCAAATGTTAAATAAGATCTGATTGGTTGGGGAAAAATTAGCACCATTTTAAACAATAAGATCTTTTATTGAATCTCCCTGAATATATACAGATATAGGAATATTGTAGCATTTCGGCTGTCAATGACAGGCTTTGTACTGCATAAAAAAAGCTCTGTATAGCCTACTGCAGCCACTCTAACTTTTTAAACCCAATGCAACATCTTTAACAATGCATATGAGAAAATAGGTAAAAATGCCACTGTTTCTAGCCAACTTTAAACAGCGATACAGCAGAACAAATATGTCCAAACTCCTGTTCCCCAGACCATAAATCCTGCCTTTCCCTCTCTGTCAGTGACACAAATTAGAATGTGCCATTTGATTGGTCAGGAAGCATGCAGCTTTGCTGATCTCTGTCACCCATTCTTACCTACAACATGCTAATAGTGTGATTTACTTTCTGCCCGGAGCTTCTGGAGTTCCATGGCTGTAACAAGCTTGACTTCAAAGTAGGAATTCTCTGCATTCTTGTATTTTTTTTTTTTAACAAAAGGCAGAGGGAAGGTTGGAGAACTTAGCACAACATACATATACATTTAACTTGTTTCCCATTTTATGAGTAGAATTGTCCTTTAACCCTTCGTTTGACAAAGCTTTAACTTGAAATCTAAATGCAGAAGAAACACCATTAAACATCTTGTACACACGATATAATAAAAACATTATAAGATACATTTTATGGAATTTTAAGAAAAATTCAATGTGGCAAATTTAGTGAACCAAATTTAATACATTATTTTGAATTTTTTTTAAAAGCCACTCTTCTCTAACAGCTTCCAAATCATATTGGATTACAAAACTAATCCCTGGTAAGTGGGGAGGGGAATACTGTATTATACTATCCAGGAAATATCCCACCTAGAATTAAGACCGTCCGGTATTCTGTCCATATCTTCATAATCCAAAAGGCTTCCCTTCTATTTAGAAGTTTCAATACATCACCACCCCTTATACCACACCTCACCTTTTTAATAATGTGTACTGTACTGCAAGTGACATTACCCATATTACATTCATTGGAATGTTTACCTACATGGAGATCTATGGTATCTTTTGCTAATGGCGTTTAAATGTTCACGTACCCTCTCCTTAAGAGAACGAGAGGTTCTACCTACATATTGTTTGGAAAAACTCGTACAGGAAATTAAGTAAATTACATTAATAGTATCACAATTGACATACTTAAGAGATCTTATATTCTTTCCTAGTCCCATTTGACCTGAAAGTATAACCAGTCACTATCATTTTACGTCAAACTCTTCTTAATCCTGTGGCAAGAATCAGTCTCAAGCAAGGTTCTTTTTTCAAAATAATCCATTTGATGTAATCATATTAAAACTATGGTCTGTAATAAAATAAAGACTGATCTCAGTCTTCCAATTTGTCTTGTAGTTATTCTTCAACAACATTGCTCATGATTTTAAACGGGCTCACCTATATGCCCTGTCTGATGTTTGATCGAATGTAATTTCACTCTAACAGCCTCTTTTTTCAAATGTCTATACTGTATGCATCATCAAAGAGCTTATCCGTAGAGCAATTTCTTTGGCGCCAAATAAATTGAAAAAAGGGAATGATCCTGGTTGTTTGTCTTAGCTGACAGATGTCTGCAAGTAGTACGGTATTCTTTGCCACATCTTTCCTATAGGCATCAGTTATCACCTTCCCTGTTCCAACTTCACTCTCCAATTTCAAATCCAAATAGAATTTTGTCTTTTTATCTACTGTGGCTGTAAACACTAGATTTAAATCATTGCCATTCACATAGTTTACAAAGCCACAAATAGACCCTTAATCACCTTTCCATATGAACAACAGATCATCAATCTAACTGCCATACCATTACCCTCTAAATGGATTCCTATCTCCAAAGATGCGGGACCCCTCCCACCAACCCATAAACAGATATATGCTGACTGTTATGCCTTTGTACACTTTATATCTGTTTTTGTATCTCCGCCTTAACTGTTCTTTTTAAAACATTGTCAAAAAATTCTCACTGACAAGCTGTTGATCCAACAGCTTGTCTTTATTTATGAACCATTTAGTAAATTCCACTACCAGATCTAGTAATATAGTTAATACAAACAACCAATCTCAAGATTTCTTATATGTATAATAATACATCAACTTGTGGAATGTATTCTAAGGATGTTAAGATATCAAAAGACAAGATATTGTATGTGTGTAATTTCTAACCATATTCTCAAAACAGATAGATTGCAGTGTGATTTATAATAAAAAAAAGTTACCTAGAGATTTTTCTATTTTCAAAAAAGAGTGATGGAAGCAATTAGAAATGAACTTTATGGCAAAGCCAGCAATGGCATAATTACACCGCTTCCTCTGCCTGACTATCAAAAGACATTAACCCTGTCAGATTAGAATTGAGACTTCATAGAAAGAATAATTATACCTACACATCCTTTTCAAGTTGTAAGAATTTGGGCCTGCACATATTTCAATTTTGTTTATACAAAATACATTTTTATAATATTTTAAATATATTGAAATAAAAATTCTTTTATCTATGAAAACAAATCTTTTTTCAGTTTGGGTGTAAAAATATAATTTGCTATAAGTTGATGTTATGTTGAATTTTACAATATATTCTTAGACTATGGACATAGAAATGTACCAAACCCACACAGACACAATAAAGTGTATTATTATTCTCCCCTTTTAATATAAGATACATAACAGAACACTGATGGTACATGTGAAATAACTTGTATATGTATAATGTAAGATATATTTGTTAATTTTTCTTTGTTCTTAATGTTTCTATATTCCATAATTAAATACCCCTGTTAGGGGGCGAATTAAAAAATATATATATCATTTGCTTTCTCAAAGCACTTCTCAAATACCCATGTGCAAAAACCCACCATGATGACCTATAGGGCATGTTGACTACATGGTTATTTTCTAGTAAACACCTTAATGCCTTTATAAAGAATAGCCAATATTTTGGGAGCACAGCTATAAATTCTTTATAGAAAGAATAATTGATTCAGGAGACACATGAACACAAATATGAAATATGTTGCTATTAATTCTCTTTACCCGTTTCCAGAGTTTACAATCTCTTGGCAGAAATTTGTTAGAATGATGTATGCATTTAATTTTGTTCCAACCAGAAATAAAACTGGTTTCAAATTATTAGGCATAACATGCCTGTTTTAAGACAACAAACTAACAGGGGAAACCGAGTGACTCCAAATAAACAGCTAATAAGGAACACCATTACTCAGCAGGTTTCAGTCTGGCTTGGTTACAGAAAATACACATGTCTTAATTAGGGCAAAATCAAAATGATGCAACTTCACTATCTTTATAGATCATTTATCTGTGTGCAAATGGAAGTTTTAGGAGGTAATATTTTTCATGGTTTATACCATAGTTAAAATAATAAAAGGAATATATTTATGTTATAGTTATGGACAGAAATGACAGAAATATTTTTCTAAATAATGCAGGAGTTTTTCCAGGAATGTTTTGTTTTTTTACAGTCTTAAGGTTTGAACACATTTGCAAACAAATGATAGGAACGTCATCCGGGGAGCATGGCATGGGAGCTGGAAAAAAACGAAACTGTTAGATGTGTATCATCAGTTAAATGCAGATTTTGTCAGTAGGGAGTTATCCATGCTCAACTTCTGGGGGAAAGGAAGTACTAGTAACACCATCTGGTGAGATAGCAAGAAATTCTTGAGATACCATCTTGTGTAAGGGAAAGAATTGCTAAAAATGCCATCTTGTATAAGGGCCTAAGGAAACCATCTTATGAAATGTCAGGAAATACTTGAGATCCCATCTAATGTAAAGGCAGGAAATTCTAAAACACCTTCTTATTAGAGATGGCCGGTTCGCGGACCCGAACCTGGATCCGCCACGGATTTATCCCGTCCGCGAACGGCGGATTATTCCGGATTTTCCGCCTTCCGAACTTCCGAACCGCGGATTTTTTTTTTTCCCAAAATTTTCGAAAATACGAGTATCTCCGTAATTACGAGAATCTACTATCTTCCGGGACCCGGAAAAACCGAAGATCCTCGTAATTACGCGGATTCTCGTAATTACGAGAATTTTCGTAAAAACGAGAAATTCTTGTAAATTCGAATTTTTGGGGATTATTTTCAAGACGGAGCAAGCCACATGACCCAAATTAGCCAATGGCAGCTAACATGATTATTGCCAGCCCCCTGGGTATAAAAGGTTGCTTCACAGGTGACATTTTGTCAGTGTGTTGGAGTGTGTTTAGTGGAGACCTGACAGTGTAGGAGTTGGAGAGAGATTTTTGCGCTTTTTGAGCTTTTTGAGCTTTCTGTGTGTGGATTTCAGTGTGGTGGTTTAGCACTTGTTGTTACCCACCCCTGTATTCACACATCTTAAGACCCAACAGTCCTTTTAAGGACTAACTTTGTGAGACCCAAAAGTCCTTTTAAGGACTAACCCCCCTATAAGTCCTTTGGACAAATTTTGTGTTAGACCTTTTAGAGGTCTAGGTGTCCTGTTTTTTTGTTTGTCTTTCTGTATATGTGTGTCAGTGTCTGTGTGTTTTGTGTAACTGACAGTGCTGCCTTTAGCAGCAATCAGCAGCTTTTGCTGTCTGATCTGCTGTTTGCTGTCAGTTGTGTCTGTGTCCTATTTGTGCTTTTAGTGTAAAAAAAAAAAAAAAAGCTTTGTCTTTATTTGTTTGCTTCTGTGTTGTTTTGTTGCTTTGTCTTTTGTGTTTGTGTGTGTGTATATATACATATATATATATATTTTTTTTTTCTTTTTTTTTTTCTTTTGTTACAATTTGGGAGAGGGAAATGCCTGGCAGGGCAAGAGGGAGAGCCAGGAGCAGGGGTGCTTCTGCACGTGGAGGGAGAGGGAGAGGCAGAGGAGAGCCTACTGAAGGCTCTGGCCAGGAGCTACCTGGCCCTTCGCAGGGCAGCCGGGTAACCGTGCCCGATATTTTTAGGGGTAGCCGGGCTAGGGCTATCCCTTCTGATCAAGGAAGGCGGGTAGTAGAGTGGATTACCCAGCCTTCCTCATCCACCTCCTCACAGGCACAGAGCAGCCGAGCTGCTACTGTAGATATTGTGCCTGCTCCTTCCTCACCTGAGGCTCCTACTGTGGGCATGGAACCTGATCCGCTCTATCAGGAGTTCATTGCCCACATGAAGCATACCTTTGGGGATCCGGAGGAGGAGTCTCGGGATCTGTTTTCGCACATTATGTGTGGGGCTAGTGTGCTTGAGGAGGAGCTGTGCACTGATGCACAATCTTTCCTGTCGCCCGAGGCGGAGGAAAGTGCTCAGTGCACAGGGGGACAGGAGGCTGACCGTGTCACGCAGCAGTCTGTGAGCAGCCAGGGAACTAATGCAGGGGGTGAGGTTCCAGATGCTGCTGCTGTTAGTGACGCATCCTCCAGTATTGAGGAGGTGGAAGTGGACGATGAGGTCACCGATCGTCCATGGGTGCCCTCTGTGAGAGAGGAGGAGGATAGTGTCTCTGAGGGATGCCCCTCAGAGCATGAGCACGATCCTGAACCCAGAGGCAGGACTGGGGGCAGGGGCCGGGGCAGAGGCAGTGCACCTAGTGTTGCACGTGGAGGTATGGCACCAATGAGATCTGGTGCCAGTGCCCCACAGCAGCAGGTGACCTCTGCTCCGAGTCATGTCGGTGGCTCAGCGGTGTGGGGGTTCTTCTCACTGGCTCCAGGTGACAGCACGGTTGCAGTGTGCAAGTTGTGCCTGCAACGTGTTAGCCGTGGGAAGACCACATCACATTTGGGCACCTCCTCTATGAGGAGACATATGATTCTGCACCACTTTGCCCGGTGGGAGCAGCGGACAGGGAACGTGCAGGCACCCACACGTTCCCTACCTCGTGCCCAGGTAGCCACCATTCCTCCTCCTCCCCCTCCGGCCCCATCAGCTGCTTCCTCGGTGGAAGTTAGGGAGGAGAGGCAGCCTTTGGCCCCAGCACGTGGTGTTAAGAGGCCTCTTGACACTGCTGCTGGAGCGTCAGCTAAAAGGCAGGTCTCTCTTCCCCAGTTGTTGGAGCGGAGGCAGAAACTGTCCCCCAGTCACCCCCAAGCCCAGCATCTCACTGCCGGCTTAGCCAAACTCCTGGCGGTGCAGCTGCTACCTTTCAGCCTGGTAGACAGTGCAGCGTTCAGGGAGTTTGTGGCCATTGGCACACCACAGTGGCAGGTCCCTGGCCGTAGGTACTGCCCAGAAGGCAGTACCAGCCCTGCACGACCATCTGCAGGGCAATATATCTGCTTCGCTGGACCACAGTGTGGGCAAGTGTGTCCACATTACTATGGACGCAGAATGGTCTGCCGCAGAACCGTCTGATTTATGACGCCCCCACCCACTGGAACTCTAGTCTTATGATGCTGCTGAGGCTGCTCCAGCAGAGGCGAGCCATCATAGACTACTTGTACGAGTACGAGGCAAGATCAGGCTCTGGGGACCTGGGTTTGCTGTTACCCAGGCAGTGGCTGCTGATTAGAGATGCCTGCCGTGTGCTCGCTCCATTTGAGGAGGCCACCAGGATGGTAAGCCGCAATGATGCCACCATTGCGGATACCATCCCACTGGTGTTCCTCCTTGAGCACACTCTGCGCGGCATACTCGACAGGGCACTCACTGTCGAGCAGCAGGCACTGGAAGAGGAGGACGCCGACACCGTGATGCTTTCCGAGCCCGAACATCACGGTGCAGAGCAGCCGTCCGATGACGAGGAGGGGGATTTAGGTGACCTGGACCAAGGGGAAATGGGGCATTCCTCCAGGGGGACATCTCAACCCTCCCAAGTACCACATGTCATTCGTGGTTGGGGAGAGGTTGAGCCCGACACTATTGTCCTCAGTGACATCGAGGACATGGGGTCCTCTGCGGCAGGCAGTTTGCGGCACATGGGCTCTTTCATGCTGCAATGCCTTCGCAAGGACCCCAGGATTAAGGCCATCAAAGAGAAGGAGCAGTACTGGGTGGCCACCCTTATAGATCCCTGCTATAAGGGTAAAGTGTCAGAGTTTATCCCCGCATCTCAGAGGGAAGGTAGAATGCAGCACTATGAGGCAACACTGCTACGTTGCCTCTGTTCTGCCTTCCCAGGTGCTGGCAGGCCTACAGCACCTGATGTTGGGGATCAACAGGGCTCACGCCCCCCCTGTGCCTGACCGGAGGAGCAGCAGTACTGGAGGCGGCCTCGCGGCCAACTTCAGGCTGTTCTTCCAGCCACAGTTGCCAGGCCCATCTACTGGCAACTCCACCAGGCAACACCTCAGTCGCCAGGTCACCGACTACATCAAATCCAGGGCCGGTGTAGCCACATCAGAGACTGAGGATCAACTGGACTACTGGGTGGCGAGGCTTGATAACTGGCCCGAGTTGGCACAGTATGCCATCGAGGTCCTTTCATGCCCGTCATCCAGTGTTCTTTCGGAGAGGACCTTCAGTGCGGCAGAGGGGGGTTGTAACGGAGAGGAGGACCTGTCTCTCCACTGAGAATGTGGACCGCCTTACATTCATCAAGATGAATGAGGCGTGGATCACATCTCAGTACAGCACCCCTATTGCTGATGCCCGTGACTGAAGGCCTCCTGCCCCTGGCCACCCATACTGTTCCTTCCGCCTCATTTTCCACCTAGAGGCTTAGCTGATGCCAGCTTAGCTGGCAAATGGCAAATTTTTATTATTGGCAGGGCCATATATGGTCCTACCTTGCTCTACTGCATTCAGGTTATGAAATAACAAATGCTCTGAGACAACAGATACTCTGTGGCTAATTTTTCTAAGATTGGGTCGATCCTACTTGGCCCGAGAGCAGTACTCAATTTTAGTTCTTCATTCTCTCTCCATGAGGCACCTTTATGGTGTCACCTACTCTGACCATCTCATACAGCCGCAACAGCTACTCTGTGGCTAATGTTTTCAGCTCTGGGAGAGCAGTACTCCATATTTGTTCTTCGTTCTCTCTCCATGAGGCACCTTTGTGGTGTCACCTACTCTGACCATCTCATACAGCCGCAACAGCTACTCTGTGGCTAATGTTTTCAGCTCTGGGTCAATCCTGCCTGGCCCGAGAGCAGTTCTCCATATTTGTTCTTCCTTCTCTCTCCATGAGGCACCTTTGTGGTGTCACCTATTCTGACCATCTCATACAGTCGCAACAGCTACTCTGTGGCTAATGTTTTCAGCTCTGGGTCAATCCTGCCTGGCCCGAGAGCAGTACTCCATATTACAAAGTGTGGGCCTGCTGTAACTCAATGGTGCTGTTCCTACAAAGCCTTACCCATTCACCCGCTTTCCCTTGCATGATGCATACCTTGAGGGAGAGTAGCCAATGGGGTGAGGGGTATGTCCAGTGGGGCCAAGCTTGCCTGGCTCTTCAACAATGGTGGCAAACTGCAGTGGGCCTGCTGTAACTCAGTGGTGCTGTTCCTACGAAGCCTTACCCTTTCACCTACTTTCCCTTGCAAGAAGCATACTCTGAGGTAGAGTAGCCAATGGGGTGAGGTGTATGTCCAGTGTGGCCAAGCCTGCCTGGCTCTTCAATAATGGTGGCAAACTGCGAGTGGCCTGCTGTAACTCAATGTGCTGTTCCTACGAAGCCTACCCTTCACCTACTTTCCCTTGCACGAAAGCATACTCTGAGGGAGAGTAGCCAATGGGGTGAGGGTATGTCCAGTGGGGCCAAGCTGCCTGGCTCTTCACAATGGTGGCAAACTGCAGTGGGCCTGCTGTGAACTCAATGGTGCTGTTCTACGAGCCTTACCCTTTCACCTACTTTCCCTTGCAAAAGCATACTTGAGGGAGAGTAGCCAATGGGGTGAGGTGTATGTCAGTGTGGCCAAGCTGGCTGGATCTTCAACAATGGTGGCAAACGCTGCAGTGGGCCTGCTGTAACTCAATGGTGCTGTTCTACGAAGCCTTACACTTTCACCTACTTTCCCTTGCAAGAAGCATACTCTGAGGGAGAGTAGCCAATGGGGTGAGGGTATGTCCAGTGGGGCCAAGCCTGCCTGGCTCTTCAACAATGGTGGCAAACTGCAGTGGGCCTGCTGTAACTCAATGCTGCTGTTCCTACGAAGCCTTACCTTTCACCTACTTTCCTTGCACGCAGCATACTCTGAGGGAGAGTAGCCAATGGGTGAGGGGTATGTCCAGTGGGCCAAGCCTACTGGCTCTTCAACAATAGTGGCAAACTGCAGTGGGCCTGCTGTAACTCTATGGTGATGTTCCTACCCATTCACCTGCTTTCCCTTGCACAAGCATACTCTGAGGGAGAGTAGCCAATGGGGTGAGGGGTATGTCCAGTGGGGCCAAGCCTGCCTGGCTCTTCAACAATAGTGGCAAACTGCAGTGGGCCTGCTGTAACTCAATGGTGCTGTTCCTATGAAGCTTACCCTTTCACCTGCTTTCCCTTGCACGACGCATACCTTGAGGGAGAGTAGCCAATGGGGTGATGGGTATGTCCAGTGGGGCCAAGCTGCCTGGCTCTTCAACAATGGTGGCAAACTGCAGTGGGCTTGCTGTAACTCAATGGTGCTGTTCACGAAGCCTTACCCTTTCACTACTTTCCCTTGCAACAAGCATACTCTGAGGGAGGTAGCCATGGGGTGAGGTGTATGTCCAGTGTGGCCAAGCCTGCCTGGCTTTAACAATGGTGGCAAACTGCAGTGGGCCTGCTGTAACTCAATGGTGCTGTTCCTACGAAGCCTTACACTTTCACCTACTTTCCCTTGCACGAAGCATACATCTGAGGGAGAGTAGCCAAGGGGTGAGGGTATGTCCAGTGGGGCCAAGCCTGCCTGGCTCTTCAACAATGGTGGCAAACTGCAGTGGGTAGCTGTAACTCAATGTGCTGTTCCTACGAAGCCTTACCTTTCACTCACTTTCCTTGCACGAAGCATACTCTGAGGGAGAGTAGCCAATGGGGTGAGGGGTATGTCCAGTGGGGCCAAGCCTACCTGGCTCTTCAACAATAGTGGCAAACTGCAGTGGGCCTGCTGTAACTCTATGGTGATGTTCCTACCCATTCACCTGCTTTCCCTTGCACAAAGCATACTCTGAGGGAGAGTAGCCAATGGGGTGAGGGGTATGTCCAGTGGGGCCAAGCCTGCCTGGCTCTTCAACAATAGTGGCAAACTGCCGTGGGCCTGCTGTAACTCAATGGTGCTGTTCCTATGAAGCCTTACCCTTTCACCTGCTTTCCCTTGCACGACGCATACCTTGAGGGAGAGTAGCCAATGGGGTGATGGGTATGTCCAGTGGGGCCAAGCTTGCCTGGCTCTTCAACAATGGTGGCAAACTGCAGTGGGCTTGCTGTAACTCAATGGTGCTGTTCCTACGAAGCCTTACCCTTTCACCTACTTTCCCTTGCACGAAGCATACTCTGAGGGAGAGTAGCCAATGGGGTGAGGGGTATGTCCAGTGGGGCCAAGCCTGCCTGGCTCTTCAACAATGGTGGCAAACTGCAGTGGGCCTGCTGAACTCAATGTGCTGTTCCTACGAAGCCTTACCCTTCACCTACTTTCGCTTGCACGCAGATACTCTGAGGGAGAGTAGCCAATGGGGTGAGGGGTATGTCCAGTGGGGCCAAGCCTACCTGGCTCTTCAACAATAGTGGCAAACTGCAGTGGGCCTGCTGTAACCTCATGGTGATGTTCCTACCCATTCACCTGCTTTCCCTTGCACAAAGCATACTCTGAGGGAGAGTAGCCAATGGGGTGAGGGTATGTCCAGTGGGGCCAAGCCTGCCTGGCTCTTCAACAATAGTGGCAAACTGCGTGGGCCTGCTGTAACTCAATGGTGCTGTTCCTATGAAGCCTTACCCTTTCACCTCTTTCCCTTGCACGAGCATACCTTGAGGGAGAGTAGCCAATGGGGTGATGGGTATGTCCAGTGGGGCCAAGCTTGCCTGCTCTTCAACAATGGTGGCAAACTGCAGTGGCGTTGTAACTCAATGGTGCTGTTCCTACGAAGCCTTACCCTTTCACCTACTTTCCCTTGCACGAAGCATACTCTGAGGGAGATAGCCAATGGGGTGAGGTGTATGTCCAGTGTGGCCAAGCCTGCCTGGCTCTTAACAATGGTGGCAAACTGCAGTGGGCCTGCTGTAACTCAATGGTGCTGTTCCTACGAAGCCTTACACTTTCACCTACTTTCCCTTGCACGAAGCATACTCTGAGGGAGAGTAGCCAATGGGATGAGGGGTATGTCCAGTGGGGCCAAGCCTGCCTGGCTCTTCAACAATGGTGGCAAACTGCAGTGGGCTGCTGTAACCAATGCTGCTGTTCCTACGAAGCCTTACCTTTCACCTACTTTCGCTTGCACGAAGCATACTCTGAGGAGAGTAGCCAATGGGTGAGGGGTATGTCCAGTGGGGCCAAGCCTACCTGGCTCTTCAACATAGTGGCAAACTGCAGTGGGCCTGCTGTAACTCTATGGTGATGTTCCTACCCATTCACCTGCTTTCCCTTGCACAAAGCATACTCTGAGGAGAGTAGCAATGGGGTGAGGGGTATGTCCAGTGGGGCCAAGCCTGCCTGGCTCTTCAACAATGTGGCAAACTGCGTGGGCCTGCTGTAACTCAATGGTGCTGTTCCTATAAGCCTTACCCTTTCACCTGCTTTCCCTTGCACGACGCATACCTTGAGAGTAGCCAATGGGGTTGAGGGTATGTCCAGTGGGGCCAAGCTGCCTGGCTCTTCAACAATGGTGGCAAACTCAGTGGGCTTGCTGTAACTCAATGGTGCTGTTCCTACGAAGCCTTACCCTTTCACCTACTTTCCCTTGCACGAAGCATACTCTGAGGGAGAGTAGCCAATGGGGTGAGGGGTATGTCCAGTGGGGCCAAGCCTGCCTGGCTCTTCAAACAATGGTGGCAAACTGCAGTGGGCCTGCTGTAACTCAATGGTGCTGTTCCTACGAAGCCTTAACCTTTCACCTACTTTCCCTTGCACGAAGCATACTCTGAGGGAGAGTAGCCATGGGGGTTGAGGGGTATGTGTCCAGTGGGGCCAAGCCTGCCTGGCTCTTCAACAATAGTGGCAAACTGCCGTGGGCCTGCTGTAACTCAATGGTGCTGTTCCTATGAAGCCTTACCCTTATCACCTGCTTTCCCTTGCACGACGCATACCTTGAGGGAGAGTAGCCAATGGGGTGATGGTATGTCCAGTGGGGCCAAGCTTGCCTGCTCTTCAACAATGGTGGCAAACTGCAGTGGGCTTGCTGTACTCAATGGTGCTGTTCCTACGAAGCCTTACCCTTTCACCTACTTTCCCTTCACGAAGCATACTCGAGGGAGAGTAGCCAATGGGGTGAGGTGTATGTCCAGTGTGGCCAAGCCTGCCTGGCTCTTCAACAATGGTGGCAAACTGCAGTGGCCTGCTGTAACTCAATGGTGCTGTTCCTACGAAGCCTTACACTTTCACCTACTTTCCCTTGCACGAAGCATACTCTGAGGGAGAGTCCAATGGGGTGAGGGGTATGTCCAGTGGGGCCAAGCCTGCCTGGCTCTTCAACAATGGTGGCAAACTGCAGTGGGCTGCTGTAACTCAATCTGCTGTTCCTACGAAGCCTTACCTTTCACCTACTTTCCTTGCACGAAGCATACTCTGAGGGAGAGTAGCCAATGGGTGAGGGGTATGTCCAGTGGGGCCAAGCCTGCCTGGCTCTTCAACAATAGTGGCAAACTGCAGTGGGCCTGCTGTAACTCATGGTGATGTTCCTACCCTTCACCTGCTTTCCCTTGCACAAAGCATACCTCTGAGGGAGAGTAGCCAATGGGGTGGAGGGGTATGTCCAGTGGGGCCAAGCCTGCCTGGCTCTTCAACAATAGTGGCAAACTGCGTGGGCTGTCGTAACTCAATGGTGTTGTTCCTATGAAGCCTTACCCTTTCACCTGCTTTCCCTTGCACGACGCATACCTTGAGGGAGAGTAGCCAATGGGGTGATGGTATGTCCAGTGGGGCCAAGCTGCCTGGCTCTTCAACAATGGTGGCAAAACTGCAGTGGGCTGCTTTAACCAATGGTGCTGTTCCTACGAAGCCTTACCCTTTCACCTCTTTCCCTTGCAACGAACCTACTCGAGGGAGAGTAGCCAATGGGGTGAGGGGTATGTCCAGTGGGGCCAAGCCTGCCTGGCTCTTCAACAATGGTGGCAAACTGCAGTGGGCCTGCTGTAAACTCAATGGTGCTGTTCCTACGAAGCCTTAACTTTCACCCACCTACTTTCCCTTGCACGAAGCATACTCTGAGGGAGAGTAGCCAATGGGGTGAGGGGTATGTTCAGTGGGGCCAAGCCTGCCTGGCTCTTCAACAATAGTGGCAAACTGCCGTGGGCCTGCTGTAACTCAATGCTGCTGTTCCTAAGAAGCCTTAACCTTTCACTTACTTTCCCTTGCAAGAAGCATACTCTCTGGGAGAGTAGCCAATGGGGTGAGGGGTATGTTCAGTGGGGCCAAGCCTGCCTGGCTCTTCAACAATAGTGGCAAACTGCAGTGGGCCTGCTGTAACTCAATGGTGATGTTCCTACCCATTCACCTGCTTTCACTTGCACGAAACATACTCTGAGGGAGAGTAGCCAATGGGGTGAGGGGTATGTCCAGTGGGGCCAAGCCTGCCTGGCTCTTCAACAATAGTGGCAAACTGCAGTGGGCCTGCTGTAACTCAATGGTGATGTTCCTATGAAGCCTTACCCTCTTACCTGCTTTCCCTTGCACGACGCATACCTTGAGGGAGAGTAGCAAATGGGGTGAGGGGTATGTCCAGTGGGGCCAAGCCTGCCTGGCTCTTCAACAATGGTGGCAAACTGCAGTGGGCCTGCTGTAACTCAATGGTGCTGTTCCTACGAAGCCTTACCCTTTCACCTGCTTTCCCTTGCACGAAGCATACTCTGAGGGAGAGTAGCCAATGGGGTGAGGGGTATGTCCAGTGGGGCTAAGCCTGCCTGGCCCCACAACAATGGTGGCAAACCGCAGTGGACATTATGTAACCCAGTACCCCCATCGCCTTCTTTGCCTTGTTGTGTGCAAACTACTATATAGGGGAATGTGGCCAATGTGGTGTGTGTAATGGCATTAATGGTAAGGTATATACAATTATAAGTACCAGACATATAGCTAGCTAAATAGATATGTGTATTGTAATTTTTCAAATAAAAATTGATTATTAATCTATCTGAATAATTTGATATATCGAAAAATAAAGCCCAAAAACATTTTTTTTGTTCCGAACATTTTATATATATATTTTTTTTTTTAATTAAACTATTTACAAAAAATAAAAAAACAAAAAAAAACCACTGGGGTTACTGGGGTGCCCTCCTCTCCAGTCTAGTCAGGCGGCAGTCCAGGCGGCGGTCCAGGAGCCGCACCATGTGGCGCATCTCCCGCTGCATGCTCTGTAGTTCTGTGGAGGAAGATATTGAGAGAATTGTGTTGAAGATGTTTGAGCACATTTCCTAAAGCACCATGCGGTAGATGCAAATTTGCACCTGATAACTACTTAAACATACATGGTACTGCAATGCTATAATGTTGCGGTATGTCATAAAAAGGAAAGATCAGTATAAGATATCATTATTTCTAAAATTCTTAGTTTATATTATGCATACCTAGTTATGGTAACAGTGATTTCTACTGATTGGCTGTTGGATGGGTTACACATGCTCAGATCTCTACTGACCAACTGAATCAACCCAGGGACTGGGTCAAGGGCTAGACCATAATGGTCTCTATTAGGGGTCCTGCAAACAGGAAGTCATTATTTCCGTTGCATTTATTTATACACAGACACAATGCTGATTGCTGAATGGGCAGATTAAGGTCATTGGGATGGATAAATACTGCTCTTTTTTCCTTAAAAGTATATATATTATCACTGAACTTCCACTTAAAGCGATATTATTGCATCATGGGGGATCACTGATAAACAGCAGTAGGTAATGCTGGCATAAAACATTATGTTTATTGCTAAATTGTATCAGAACATTCTTGGTTTTGTATCACTAGGACTGTGCTACATACAAAATTTTTTGGAAGTGGTGCAGCCCCCATAAAAGCATTGTCAAACCCACAGTACCCAATGTTGCATCATGTAGCATGGATTTTACACTGGGAAAATACAGATATTAATAGTCTTGTATATAACATTTCATTAACGTTGCATATGATTTACTTACGATTCTCAAGAATGGCCACCAGAGTGACTGGAGAGGCAGGAGGTGCTGGAGGGGCTGGAGAGGGTGGAGAGCCTGGAGGGACTGGAGAGGGTGGAGGGCATGGAGAGGGTGGAGGGCCTGCAGAGGCTGGTCCTGCTTCTAGAAAAAAAAAATGTTTTATTTCAACAATAACCGTCCAATCCATTAGTAATATATTACATGTATAAGAACATTTCCTAAAAGGCTATGTAGTGAACATTTCTTGGATAATTTTGGACATTTGGACCTAATTTCGTGACTTAAGCTCAAAAACTGAGGGACAAGATACAGCCCAAACAATATGGAGTCGGGGACAATAAATGGGAATGAGAAGCTCTGTCTCTCAAGCCAAATTAATAGATTTGTTGCATTTTTTTTTAACGAAAATTTTTATCAGTGAAATAATAAAATTCACTTAATTATCACTGATAATTTCACTAATTATTTGTTGACAATCAAGGTCAATAAAAAGATTAAAAAATTGCTTAGGATGCACTTACGTGTCTGGCTGGTGCCAGGTTCCTCTCTTGGGGCGGTGGACTGCCCGGTGGGGGCGATGGAGAGCCCGGAGGGGGCAAGGGACTGCCCGGAGGGGGCAATGGGCTGCCCGTAGCCTGAGGGCTAGTTGGTGGTAGTGCTAAAAAAAAAGGAAATTTATTTTAACTCTCACTGTCATTAAATGTTCGAATACATTTACTAAAACAATTCTCGGAGAAGTTGTCAAAAATTATGCAAACATTTGGATAAAGGGCTTGGACACATCAATTGTTAAAAGCACACAATAGTGTAGCACAATTAATGTGATCCTCAATTTTTGCACAATTATGCTATCGTTCGCACTCGCACGGCAATACACATGAGCGCACCGGAAACATGCGCTTGTATGCTGTGTTCTGGAGCGCTCGGTGCGCTGTAATATGGCCTTGGACAAATGAAAAATTTAGAAAAAAATTTTTCTCAATAGGCTGCACTTACATTCTTCCTCTGGCAGGGACGTGGTGGGGGTGGGGTGTCGGATGAAGATTCCCCTGCAAATTAAAATAAAAAAATACATGAATATATGAATGATATATCTAAAGGTGTGTTTACCTGTGTCTATGTGTGGGTATCATTTTGAATTTATAGGTGTTATGTTAAATAAAGTCACTTTTCAGTGATTATTTTTTGACTTTACTTACCCTTTAAATAGGGCTGATATTGAATAATATAAGAATAATAATAATGTAATAATAACCAGGAATGAGAAATACAAAGAACCGATCTCTCTCTCTCTCTCAAGCCAAATTTAAGGATATTGAGTGTTTAAAAAAAATAATAAAATGTTTTGTCAGAGTGAATTAAAATATTTTACGTATTATAATACAGTAATATAATAAAAAGTATACTTGCCTTCTATCATTTGCCGTACGGCAGCCACATATTGAGGCCTCTGCCTCTTGAGATCCGACCACTGTCTCTGGAGGGTAGAGACAGTGGTCTGGTATCCGAAACAGCGCAGGATCCGGCGCTGGAGCCCCTCCATTATCCTGCGCCTCCGGCATCGCACATGATGGGTGCCAGGGGGGAAATTATCATACCCCTTGAGCAGGAGGTAGTTAAGGGCATACAATTGCCTTGCAGCACTTGCCATTTTGCTAGGCAGGAAGTTCCGGCTCCTAGTTTTTACGAAAATCCTCGTTTTTACGTGAATCCTCGTTTTTCCGGAGATCCGCGGGTTTACGGAAATCCTCGTTTTTATGGAAATCCTCGTTTTTACGGAGATCCGCGGGTTTACGGAAATCCTCGTATTTTCGAAAAAATACCGTTTTTTTAAAATTCACGCTAGCGGACTGTAATTTTTAGGTATTGTAGGCATTGATACGTGTTTCTAAGGACATTACCCAGGTCCCTGAGTGATTAAATGTACATTACCAAGGCTATTTAGACCACTTTTAATGCAGATTTTGCCGAACTTTCATTTTAATACGTTTTAACGGGTCCGCTCGCGGATTTTCGAATTTACGGATTTTTTCGCAAATCCGTGGATCCTCACGCGGACCGGATTTTTCGAAGTTCGGCCATCTCTACTTATATAAGAGCCTAAATGACACAGAGCCTCTGCATATTATATCAGGAACAATCCAAACTTTCTTAATACATCATATGTCACATTATGCAGCTAACAGGGGGGGTATGTCATAGCTTAAAATCCATACTAAGGTACATAATAGCCATTAAGTATCACATCCGCCAACAGTGGAAGAGCGAGTCCATAGCCTGGAATCTACAGTGCAATGCATATTCCATAAAAACATCAATCATCTAATCAAACAGATTTATATGGTATAAAGCATGTAAAGCATCCTAAGGTAAATATTCTAGATGCAACCTATATGAGGCAACAAAAATAACTGTTATGGGTGTCCAAATATGTTCAAGAGTATGTTCAAGAGTATGTTCAAGAGTATGTTCAGAGAGTGAGAGGGAGAAACCTATCCAAAGCAGACCCTGCTTTGAGTGGGTTTATCCCTCTCCCTCTCTGGATGTTTGTATATAAATAGAATAAACATAAATAGCCAGAGAGTGATATACAAAAATCAGGTGTGTATATTTTAGTACATTCAAAGAGAGGGGGAGATGGTTCCATAAGTGGTCCACTCATAGGTTAAGCCAGTCACATCACGGGTGTTTGTATATTTATACAAAGACAATATAACCTCCTGTAGGGTAGAAAGTTTTAAATCAATCAAAACATCTAGAAATTCACCTGACCTTGAGTAGATCTTATGAGTGAGGTATATGTTAAATGTGTTATCATTTAGTCTCTTGTATAGTCATGCAGTGTATGTGTATCCATGCAGTAAATCACTAGCACCCATTGCAGTACCCCTAACCTGTAGGAAATACTTTCTGTCAAGCAAAAACAAAGTATAAAGTTCAAAAGTCTGATCAAAAAATCAGGATGTGCCTTTTCTTGCATTGATATTCTGAATTGTTCCGAAGGGTACTTCGGATCTGGTATTTCCAATTTGGAACCAGATCCGAATCAGACCAAGATTTCAACCCTATTCATTTAGTTATAATAAACGTGTGTATTGTATATTGCAGAATGATCACAGATAAACAAATAAAAGCAGGGGACTGAATGGAGAGGTGAGTTAAAAACTGTAGCAAAGCACACACAGTATTATTTTTTCAATGTTCAGCAATCCTAATATTACCATGTCTACAGTGCTAACTCTATGTAATGGTAATAAATCCCGTATTATTGCTGTAATGCATCCATATTAAACTAGTAAAACAAGTGCAATAATCATCCCTGAAAAACAAGGAAATTTTACACACTCCAATTTTCTCTTTCCTAGTTGATGATCTCCTTGTTCTGAATCTAAGAATTTTATTTTGCTTTCATAGGTGAATAGAAGCCCATAGGTGCCTGGGTTTTTTAGGACATATTCAGTTGAGTTGTGGCTTCAGTCTCTACTCCATCCCAAACCTTAACTCACTGTGGCCTGACTCAATGTAGCCTGTCACATGTGGTGGCTGGTAGTGCCTGACAATTAAGCATTTTTCAAGTCCCAGAATGCAAAGTATGCTGTGACACTGCTCACTGAAATTACATCCAAATACAAAGTCCACCTCCAATATAATAAACATATAATATTTATTTTCACTCATTACAATAGGATCAAATGAGAGTGATAAAGCAAGTTTTAATGCATTTCAGGTAGGACACCCTTGGGAATGGGCTATTTAACTACCTAATATTTTATTCAATCAGGAAGTTTGCAGTGTGAGAAATAGTTTTTGACAGATTTACAAAAATGTTGCATCTGTTGATAAATTTTGATAAGCTGATTCTGGTATTACCACTTTTATCTCCTGAAAATAAACTATTGATTTGCTTATCAGTTGGTAGTCTGTCTGAGAGTGATATCAGGGACTATGGGCTGTGAGTATGGGTTTTACCATGGCACTCAGTGACTGCTGATTCTGCATTGCAGTTTACCAATACTTTTTGGTATTTTAAAGTTTTTTTTATGTATCCCTGTGTCTGATAAAAGAAAGGATTTTTATTTGATATTGACTGCTCATCTAGTGTTATTAAAGTGTTGCATTCTAGCAATACTTTTGTTTCTTTTTTTTTTTAAGTGATATCAGGGACTGGCTGACCCTTATGAACCAGGCCAAGTAATAACCAATAGCTTTTAAATATTAAAGGGGAACTGTGGTCTCCAAACAAGTAAATGAAAGGCCAGTTTCCTACCTTTAAAACGAGCCATCAACCACCTCTCAACTTGCTCCACAGCCCAAGATATAAAGAAATTACCGACCAGAAAGTTAATGGGTGGGAGGCTGACATGTGACATTCCTAAGGCTTCTCCTGCACAATGCCGCCGGCGAGCACAGCCTAAGACTCCTTCAGTGCGTGACGGAGACAGGAAGTCCCTCCTCCTCTCTGCTGTATGAAGTCCTGACAGAGAAGGTAAGGGATTCTACAGCCCTTCTTTCCCACTGTGTGAAAACAGCCTTTTCAGACAGAGTTCTCACTCTGCTTGAAAAGACTGTTTCCATAGAGTTTTCTGTAGGGGGAGTCTTTGTGGCCCACGGCACCTGCAAGTGGTAGGGGCTTATGCACCTGTGAGTGGGCAGGGCTTGTGCACCCGCGAGTATGTGGGGCTTATGCAACCGTGAGTGGGTGGGGCTTATGCACCTGTGAGTGGGTGGGGCTTATGCACCCTTGGGTGGGTGGGGCTTAGGTGCCCATGGGTGGGTGGGGCTTAGACATCTGTGGGTGGGCGGGACCTGGGCATCCGTGAGTGGGCAGGCCCACGTGGGGCTGTATGAGAATGGGCCAAGGGGGGCCTGCAACTGGAGGGACCATGGGGTCCATGAGTGGGAGGGACCAAGGGGGCTGCAAAGAAGAGGAGGAGACACAGGGCAGATTGACTGACATGTTTTCAGAGCAGGAAGCAGGAAGTTCATGGGACCTGGTGATGCTGCTGCCATATCACATACAAAAATGTAAATATATTCAAAACTATGCAAAATAAACAATGAAAATAAATAGCAAAAATTCTCAGGAGAGCAATTCCTATCAATTTACCTAAAGTCATTTTTGGACCACAGTTCTCCTTTAACCTTTGTTCCCTTTAATTATGTAAGATACTTCAAAGTTTACATTCATTACTGCTTTAATTATAATATAAAACTAAAGACGTTCTTCAGGTGTGGAGATTTCAACTAAAATCTACAGTATAATTTTTTAAATCTGTTATTCCTTTACTATTGGAGTCCATATAAAATACGAAAAACATATGATAGTTCAGTATATTATATGGTACAAAAGTTGAAGAAGATACCATATACTCCTGAATGTCTATTAAAGAAAAAACATTTAAAAGACAACCAACTTTCCTCCTCTAATAGTACAAGGGGTGAGGTCATAACCCATGGGTTTGTCCTAAATCTGATACACTAAACCCTTTAAAGACTGGATCTTAATGCCAGCTTGGTCCCATTCCCCTTTTAGAGTCTGGGACTCTTCCTGGATTGTCAAATGGAAAGACAGTTTTTTTGAAAAGTGTCTTTCCACTAACTAAGTGCCAGGGGGGCACTTGACACCATTTCTGCCTCCTCAATGGGAATATCTTTGCCCTTGGAACAGTGGAAATGCTAGGTGTTTATCATCCATCCAAGTCCCTTTTTTGGTCCTTAGGGGTGTTATCATTGTTTAAATCATTATTCTTTATATCCTTATCATAGAAACCATTTTCCCCATAGAAGGAAAAAGATATTCTGAATAGATTTTCTCCTTTCACTGCTTCATCTATGTAACCTTATAAAATTCCACGTTTATACTTAATTCCACCTCTAGTCTAACTTATCCTTCTGCCACTTTTCCATATTTTTCTTACCTATCTTTTCATATTTTTACAAGAATCTCATTTTCTTGTTTAAAGGGAAACAATAGTGTATATAAGTTTTTTCAAAAACAGTTAAAATAAAAAGTACCTGAGGATGGATGGAGGTAGGATTGGTGCTTTTTACCTCCCAATATCCTTTCTAAGAGGAGCAGCAGGAGAAAGAAAACTGCTTCTGCTAGTCTTCCTGAATGCTTCAGCACTATCTTATAAAAATATAAATATATATATATTTCAGCACTATCTTATAAAAATATAAATATATATATATAAAATGGCCCAGGGCCATAACCTGGCAGTTAAAAACTGTATGTACTGTAGCTCCTCAACAAAACAATATTGGGAGGTGGGAATAATCAATCCTACCTCTTGCCCCAGGTGCTTTTCATTTTTTTAAAAAAGTTAATATTGGTATGTTTTTGGTATTAATACATATACTGTCATTATACTGTCAAGTATCCAGGGATACTTTCTGACTGCCAGAAGGGACCCCCCCCCCCCTTTAGCTGGGTTTTTCCCTTCCTCTGGATCAACTGTAAGGTAGGGTTAAGAAGAGGGTGTAAAGGGTTGACTAGATAAACATATGTCCTTATTCAACTTCAATTATTATGTTACTATGCTGTGGGTACTAAAGGTCAGCTCCCATAATCTGCCTTAGCTCGGTGAAACAGCCAATCAACCAATCATATAATAGCAGAGATCCTTCCTCTCCCTGACAAAGAACAGGGATTCCAGGATTTTTTTTTAACATTCAGTGATCTTGTCCCTAATAATGATATCATCCTTTGCTTTTCATACAAAAAAAAAATCTTTGCAGTGTTTCTAAGCTAGTATAAATGTAAGAAACAGAAAATTAAAATTCAGAAAAAGTTAAAAGTAAGTCTGGGGAATTTAACCTGCCACCTCATGTATAGAGATGGCCGAACTTTAGAAAGTTTGGTTCATTTTCGAACTGTCGAACTATATGGAAAGTTCGAAAGTTCGAAAACGGACCCATTAAAGTCAATGGGAGACAAATAGTTTGAAAAGTTCGAATGAAATACAATTAAAATATCAATGGTAACTAAATGTAAATGGCTGTGGGACCTGGGAAATGGTCTGGAGAATATGTTTGAATATCCAGGACTATCGAAAAATTGATTTTACTCTCACGCGTGCAACTTTCGAGCTCTCGCGTTCGAACATTCGATAATTATCCCATGAACGACTTGCGGATTCAATAATTCACTATAAACTCCTGTATTGGTATAATAGACATTTTACTCGCAGATTTGATATTTACTCGCGAATAGGTAAAATAGACATTTTAATTTCGGATTCGATATTTCCTTGCGTATAGGTATAATAGACATTTTACTCGCATATTAGCATGCCTCGAACGTTCCAACATTTGATAATTAACGAAAGTCCGTAAAATATCGAAAGTCCGAGAAATCTGGGTCAGGGATAGTTCAAGAAGTCTGAATCCGTTCGAACTCGAATAGTTCGGCTCGAACTTAGGTTTGAGTTCTAGTCCATCTCTACTTATGTACTCTGTCTTGCTAAAAGCAAAGCTTTTTACCCCTAACCAAATGGAAATATACTGTTACATGTAGTGTATTTATGTTTTGCTAGGAACACAATAGAAACAAAAAATAAAAGTGAGCTGAGGGATTTGAACCAGTTACCTTGTGGTCTGTGTGTTTCTAAAACACGCACCACAGCCATGCAATGAATGCAGGCACATTTAGAAACTTTATCTTTTGCTATAAATAGAATAAAAAAAAATAAAAAAATTATGTCAGTAAAATTAGCTGACTTTTTTGCAGTGTCCCAGAATGGCTGTATGCATTTCACACTGGCTGGTAAACAAACTGCAGGGTAACAATCAGCTTTCAAAGTCTAATCAGGAACTTTCATATTGTAGTGGAGACATCAGTATAGATGTCTCCACACCAATATGATGAATACAATTCAAATATGATTGGTTAATGTGTGATCATATGATTGAAAGCATTGAAATATTAACCAATCACAATTGGACTTGGTCCTTCAGCATACCTATATCAAGAGGTGCAAACCTCCGCAGAGCTCAGAAGTCATCACGGTAATGGCAGAAGAAAGAAGAAGGAAGAAAGAAGATGTCTGCAACACTGATGATATTGATTTGACCAACACTGGTGGTGTCACTGGCGGCCGCAGTGACATCAGCGGAGTTGGTATCGCCGGCTGAGAAGAAAGAAGACTTTGGATCTAGACATCGGCAACCCTGGTGATATTGATGCCGCTAGCATCGACGGTGTCACTGGCAGCCGCAGTGACATTGCCCAGTGTCAGAGACATCAGTGGAGTTGGTGTTGCTGTCTGGGAAGAAAGAAAACACAGCAGAAGGGCACTTATAAGTGCTGGGGAGGGGGGTCCCAGTATGAGCTGAGAGACCCCCTCAAGCCCCAAAAGTCCCTTGTCAGTACCACAAGGGCCCTTCCAAGGGCCACAAGGGCACATATAAGTGCCGTGGAGGGGGGTCCAAATTCAAACTGTGGGACCCCTAAGCCCCAAAAGGCACTTGTTAGTGACACAAAGGCCCTCCCAAGTGCCACAAGGGCACTTATAAGTGCCTGGGAGGGGGTCATGGTTTTAAGCTGTGGGACCCCTTAAGCCCCAAAAGGCCCTTCCAAGGGCCACAATTGTCCTTCTAAAAATCAAGGACCATTTTCCAGGTCCCAGAGCCATTTACAGTAAGTACCATTTACTTTAAAAAATCTGCAAATCCTCGAGGGGCACAGATTTTCGGATGTTTGCCCATCTCTAATACAAAGGTAGGAGAAGACACCACCATACCATTTTGTCTGTTATCCTGAGAGGCCCGTTTGCCCTAATTCTTTTGAATCTCTTTTTATAATTTTTTTTTATTAAGAAACCAAGGTTGAAACTAATTTTCTCCATTTTCAATAGGGTATTGTACTCTGTATGTACATTTATTCACATTTCATTGTCTTTGTAATAACTTAGTATTCAGAAAATCCCATTCAGGGAGATTCACCAAGAGCTACAGGTGCAAAAGTGAGCCCCGCAGCCTCTAATAAAAAGTGGCTTGTGCGATACTCAAGCAGCTCCAGTTGCGCTAACTCATCCTAAATAACTTAAACCCCTGCAGCACCTCCAGGTAAAGCCTCCTGATTTCATTTTTCTTTTTGTATCATCACTAATACATGCAAAAGATATCACTATGCATATAAGAATATTAAACAGTGCTAAAAATAGCCATTTTTATGTTTTTTTTGCGATGCAGCGGTGCTTGTATTACTAGTGTTTTATCTAACTTTTCACACTAAAATTTATAAGTAAGATTATGAAATTAAACCAAATTATAATTTGTTGCCCAGAAACTATTTTGCAGTTTACAATAATGCATATATTGTGAATTCTATTTACATGATCTAATTTCACAGAGCATTTACTTTAGCATTTCCTAAGACAAAAGAATATAGACTAGCAGATGTAGTATCAATTCAATATGCAGATGCTTTGAAAATAAACTGTAATTTTCTAAATTGCACTAAAGGTGGCCATACATCAGTGCGATATTACTTACCCGACTGAGCGCTCACGCAACGTTCCTGCGATCACACGGGAACCACCTCTCCCTATCTTATATTCGACCGGCATGCGATCGCAAAATGAATGGGATTTTGCGATCGCATGTCGGTCGGATATAAGATAGGGAGAGGTGGTTCCCGTGTGATCGCAGGAACGTTGCGTGAGCGCTCAGTCGGGTAAGTAATATCGCACTGATGTATGGCCACCTTTACAGCGATGTTCAAATAACCTGTGTTAAAAGGTTGCTTATAATTTTATTGCAATATTAAAAAAGAAAATGTAGGTTTTTTGTTGACTATTCAATAGAAAAGATTGTTTAATATCAAAACAATTAGTTAACAAATAATATTAATTATCATTGTCACAAAAAGGTGTTGATCTAAAAAAGAAGAGGGGCCATCACATTTCTTAATTAAAATAAAAATTACGAACTTTGCTATAAGTAGGTTAATTTAACTAAATCAGCTTGGCTCTTTGATAGATAAAGTAGTTAGTTGTCTTTTAATATACCGTGTATTTCCGTGCATTTGTATTTTTGTCTTTATGAATGGAAAAGAACTCCTTGTATAAGTTCTTGAAGTGATACACACCTAAAATAAGTGTTGTTTTCTCTGATGTTGTTAACTAAAGTAGGCAGCACTCATTTCCATGTGTGCACCTTAATTATAAAAAGCAAACAAAAACTTCTAAGTAAATGATAGTACCATATTATTAGCAGTTTTTACCCTACCTATAATGTCTGACTAAGAGTTAATATTGAAGAAAGTAAAAAAAAAACACGTCTGAAGGATAAAGAAGGGTATGTTTGAGATAAGAGCATCTTACACAACCCATCATTTTTGTTGCTATTTCCAGCAGCCCACCGGCAGCCCATGTTTCTCCCTCAGGATTTAAATCCTGTTTGTGTAAACAACCAACTGAGCAGTGTTTCCTCTAAGCTGTGAGCTTGTGCGCACACATAACTCTGCAGGCCTGCGCACACAGTTTACAGTGGTGTGCACACCACAATTTATTTCTACGCACACGGATGATTTTAAATTAGAGGAAACATTGTGTCTGAGTGACCTGTGTCTAAACAGAAATATGCCTGTACTTTGAGGGTACAGTGTCCGCATCTGAACTGGGTCCATCTCTACTCAGCAATGAGAAATGGAGTAAAGACTACTCAACACACAAAACAGTTGAATCTGGGGGTTTCCTTTAAGAAATCAACCTAAAAAGGAGTATTGGTAAAAGAATTATAAGATATTTTTATTCCTATATTTAAAGTAGAATGTAGGTCTAACAAGCTATTAAGCTCAGGTGATTCCCCTGTACTGAGGACCCGGACTGCTATATACTGCATATTAACCTCGGATATACTATCAGTTGCCTTAAAGGGCAACTATAGTGAAAAAACAACTTTGTCTGTATACAATGTATAGATCACTTAGTATAAGCTGCCTTACTTTCATGTTGCTGTGTGGCTTCATTTCTTCACACTGGCAGAAGTTTGTACCAAGGTGTGTAGTCCCCCTCCCCTCTCTGTCTACTCCCCCTCAAGCAGTGAAGGGCTGTATACAGAGTCTGAGCATGGTCAGTTGAAAGGACTTTAAATGAAGTGCTGACATCCTGTTGACCCCTCCCTTCCAGAGCTAGACTGCAAGCAATCAAAGTGTGGGAGAAAGTAGCAATATGCTGAAGGGAGGGGCAGAGGGGGAGAGAGGACAAGTGGTGCTGAGATTCTTTACAAGTAAGTTACTGAACTCTGACTCTCTAACTTTGCTAATTGTTATTTATTTTTTACCTAAAGTTCATATCTCTCCCCTGCTTAGCTGAGATCATAATCACTGAAGACAGATTCAGTGTAACAGCAGCTATAGTGGGACCTTCAAAAACACAGTGACACTGCTTGTTGTCCTGTTACATTTCATTTGCTTTAGTCTATATATTTCATAGATTGCACTGTATGTCTTGTTTGGTATAGTCTGTATTACTGTATTATATATACTGTATTAGTGTTCCATTTGAGTCACTGGTTTTGTATGTATATAAGGTTTTTTTTCTGGGGGGAGTGGCTGTTTTATAGTGTGTTATGCTCATATTGCTGGGTTAATGGTTTATTGATTGTTTTTAGCACTACAGCATTTGACTATATGTTGCACATGGTACATATAGTGTGGGTGAGAGAGTGTGTGACAGTACTGCATGGGAGCTTTGGGTTGTGTGGGTGTGTGTCTTTGAGTGACAGATGAGGTGTAGCATCTCCTACAAATCACAGCATATTCAAAGGCTTATATCTCGGGGACTATGTAGAATTTAAAGAAACTAAAGGTACCCTGGTGGATGGGATGACTTATAGGATACATTAGAAGGAATTAAAAAAAAACAAATTTCTCACTATAATTGCCTTTTAAAATGGAGGTGTTTGTGAGTGCTGTTACTCCTTTTCTTCCAAAGCTCCTCTACTTTTCATAGCACCTCCTTGTGGATCAAATCTGTGTTTGTTAGCATTTAAAATGTAAAAGAATATAACAGATAAGGTCCTCATTACATGGGAAATTACCTATCGGTGCCCTTTAAAGTTGTTCCTTAATACTTCTAGTGTAATCACTGTCAAGATAAAAAACATAGTCTAATAATGGTCATACATTAGGAAACTTACCTCTCCCAATAATCATTTTGCAATCAACATTCTATTGCATTAGAAATAGACCAGAAATGGGAATGCTGCGGCAGTGATGGGAGCTAAACCGTCAGTGCTTTCAGACAAAATGTTCTTCAATTCAAAACTTTTTATGTTCCATGTATGTTCCATGTATATAAAATAAATAAAGCTAAATAAGCTAAATGTAAGATAGTTGTATTTTTTATGGGGAACACAAATTTTGTTTACTGTGTTGTCTCTTGTTCGGTTATCCTTTGTTAATGTGTTCCATTTGATTTACTGAAAAACATTATGTTACACTTTGCTTTTGTTTTTCAAGCTACTTTTTATCATTTTATTTTGCTTAAATTTATAACTTTAACATTTTTTGTACAAACTTCATTTTCTATTGTAGTTCACACACTTTTGTTCAGTTAAACACTGTGCTACAGAAGAAAAGGACTTGCTTACTCAGGCAAATCTCGGAAATTCATTAACCTTCAGTGTATAAAAAAGTGTTTGCATTTTAGTATACTATACATACAACACTTCACAGCTAATGGATTGGAAGAGAATAAATTGAAAAAGAAAAAAAAAGAATTTTCTTTCCAATAGACTAAAATGCTGTAAAGATTGTATTTGCTCATTTGGTTTGTTTTGCTGGGTCAGTGGAAATATATTATATGAAAAATATTAAACTGCATTTATCCATATCTATTATCTATCTGTCTTACTGTCTATCATCTATGTACAGTATCTTTCTCTCTCTTTTATCTATCTATGCCATTTAGAATGTAAACAGATCAAATGTTTTTATAATGGGAAGTATTTCTCAGTCTGGAAACAGCATTGTCCAGTTGTTTGTACTTTTGTTAAAGGAAATTTCCACTCAAAGTAACTATTTATAGATAGAATCATGTATTTACATTTCTGTGAGCTATTTTTTTTTAAAAACTGATTTTTTTTTGATTTAATGTGTACGCCCCCCTTTTTTTTGCCCACTGGGCCAAATGTTTTTTAAAGCATGATTTACTGAAAGAAGTTGTATTTAAAGATTGGAAGAAAAAAAAATGAATATGCAATTAGTGTGATTGGCCAGTAGTGTAAAGCTGGGTAAACACAGTGCCAATCTTTGAAAGTTGATAGATGAGAGCAGTTCAGAGAAGGGCAACTAAATTAATAAGGGGAATGGAGGGGCTTGACTATGCAGGCAGATTAGACAAGTTAGGGCTGTTTACATTGGAGAAGCGATGTTTGCGTGGGGACATGATAACCTTATACAAATATATTAATGGGCCATACAATAAACTCTCTGGTGCATTGTTCACTAACAGGTCATATCAGAGGACTCATGGACATCCTTTAAGGTTGTAGGAAAAGAAGTTTCATCTTCAGTTTAGGAAAGGTTTCTTTACAGTGAGAACGGTGAAACTGTGGAACTGTCTTCCAGCAGATGTGGTAATGGCTATACATTGAATAGCTTTAAAAATGGCCTGGATAAATTTCTAAAACTAAAAAATATTGAGAATTACTGGTATTAATACATATACTGTAGATCTGGTTGATCTATGGATACTTTCCGATTGCCGTTTGGAGTCAGGAAGGAATTCTCCCCCCCCCCCCTTTTGTTTTTAGCTGGGGTTTTTGCCTTCCTCTGGATCAACTGTTAGGAAAGGTTAAAAAAAGTGAATAGGTTAGACTTGATGGGCGTATGTCTTTATTCAACCTCAATTACTATGTTACTACAGATGATATAAAGTATAGGGAAATTGTCTGTGACTGCCACACACCCTATCAATCGTGGCCAACACTCTATACTACAGTGCAGGGTGCTGATATCATTTCCATTTCCGATGCCAATATTAAATGTTCACCAGAATCGGAAACGACACACATTACTGAAAAAGAACCATTCCCTTGCTACCAGCAGGATTGGCCTTTTATCAGTAATTTGTTTACCCAGCTGGGGTGGGACTTTCATTTTAAACAACACACATTTTTCTGCAAATATCTTAGGAATAGTGATGAATCCTGTTTTCAAAACAAATTAGTTTTGATTCGGAACTGCTGGTTTCAAAAATCTGCAGATCTGAAGGATTAGTTTAGAAAGTTCGAAAAAACCTATTAAAAATTAGAAAAATGCCCCAAAAATTGGATTCTATTTGTTTTGAACCTCAATAAAATCTGTGGGACCACTGTCAGAATAAAAATTTACAGTTTTGTTTATCTCTACCTGATGACAATTATTTTATGGGTTTAGATTTCTATTAAAGAATCAGAAATGAAAAGTGGACAGTATTAACTAGTTTGCCCCCCCCAAAAAAGTCTACTCCAAATAATGAAAGGTTACATAACATGAAAAATATTATTTAAGGGCCTGGCCACACTTGCATGCATTACGCAATCGCATTCGCAATCGCGTTAGTGTGGTATAGCGCTAAAAGCTAAATAAAAAAACCAAGATTTATCATAAAATTGAAAGACTACCTATATCTATGGCTGCCTCCTCAAAACCATGTTAACCACATGCTTTGTTGTGATATTGATCTTATTCGCTGTTTTCCTTTTTTCAGAATTTAAATTCTAGATTGCTATTCCCCTTTATGTTAAATCAAATGAAATACACCTGAATAATCTGAAATACATGTACCGGTAGACCAATTTTAAGGAATTGTATAACAGGAGACATTTAAAGGGTGAAAAAAAGTTAATCTCTCATCCATCTATATAGATTACTACTGTTTATCAAATATTTAAGATATAAAATGCTGCTCTTCATCTGGAGTCTTTATTTAGCACTACCTTAACTCAGACTTCTGCTAAAATCTTCAAAAGGTAATCCCACCGTATTATACCTCAGATCCATTGTGCAATTTTAAAGCCATTACTGCTTCTTATTATAGTTAAAACAACTTTAGCCACAGCTCGTAAATTTAATTGCTTCTTCAGCCAACTAATCCACCTCAATCTGTTTGGATTTACACCTGGCAAAATAGACCCTGAAAATAAAAATGAGAACTCATATTAACCATTTAGGTTCCATTACATCAGATTTCATTTATGCTCCAATTTAGATCAAAACACACTTTTAACATAGAATGTATCATTGATTTCATTTTATTACCTTGGAAGTTAATTCTGATTATCTGGGAAGTAAATTCAGATTCTTTTATATACCTGCTATGGAGCTACAAATACATATAAAGGCTAGGCCACATTAGGGCATGCGATTGTAGAATCGCACATTGTAGACATCAAATAGAGCAGAGATCATTCATGGAGGTTAGACAGACAAAACAAAGTACCAAAGGAAAAAACAACTCACATCTATATGGTTAATATTAACTTAACATTGTTTAATGCATATTAATCATCTATTGGAAAATGAGAAACTAACCTACTCATGTGCCCTGCTATTTTTCTTTCTGCTGTCTATGCCAGATGAGGGACACCATTGGCAAAACATATGGACTAAAAGGCTTTTCCTCTTACTAATTACTTAATTACTAAGTGGAGGATAGGTCAGAGTATCACTTGCCCTTTAGTTAACCGTAAACTGTACAGTTAAAGAGGGTCAGGTCTCTACGAAACTAGTGTTTAAGATTATGATGTAGTAGAATAAACCTTTAATTTGGTGTAATATTTTTTTAGCAAGATTTAAGCAATTTTTTTTACACATATGTGTATAATGTTTTTTTTACACATATGTAATAGTATTATTAATGAGATATTATTCACTTTTTATTCACTCTATCACTATCACGCTATCACTAATATGAGGATGTATATGTGTATTAATTGTTTTTAACTTTTAATAGGCTTTTTAACACTTAATAATGTCAGTATGTATAATTGAAGGTGTGTATGGAATCAGAGGCACTTTGCAAAAGGCAAGTCCACCCCCAAAATCAAATTCTCCCCAATGCTGGCTCCACTGTGTAGTATTTTAAAAAAAAGTAAAGAGTAGGAGCCTGGCTGGAGGGAAAATGTTTCCACCTATGAGGGGTTTCTGGCTTGCTAACTGCAGCCCTTTACCCCTCTCCCTCACGATCCATGTTTGCTCCATGGTGCCCTAGTGTATAACCCCTTTTCTGTAGTTTGGGGAACCCTCTCCCACCGCCAACTGCTATATTTGTGTGTAAAATAAATAATCCAAACTCTACTAACACAGCCTCTTTCCCCTGTCATTCTACACTGCCGGAAGCCGCATCTGTGACTGGCTGCCTCTCGGCCAATCACAGACTAGGCTGCCGGTCCGGCCCCCTGCAAGCAGAGGGCCATGTCAGAATGCCGGTGGAATGAGGCTGTGTAAGTAAAGTTCGGGTAATTTTTTTTACAAACTAATATAGCGTTTGGGGGTGGGACAGGGTCCCCTACACTACAGAAAATTATCTAAAAAGAGGTGGAGATACCCTTTAATTATTCTGATGTCACAACAGAAGGGGTGGGGTAAAAGTTATATATGTGCACTTTGTGTATTTGCAGGTTTATAGCTTGGTAAAGGTCCAAGGGAGAGACCAAAACGATGCACAGAAATAAAATCACTCCACAAGACCCATAAGTGCTCTCTAAGTTCTATTATAGAAACAGAGGTACTTATTTTTAACTGATAAACCAGGAAAACTGCTTGACTCGAGTATAAACTGAGGTTTAACTCTCCATAGACAGTCCCATAGAAAGCCTCATACACAGCTCCATAAAAAGTCCAATACACAGCCCCATAGAAAGTCCAATACACAGCCCCATAGAAAGTCCAATACACAGCCCCATAGAAATTCCCATACACAGCCCCATAGAAAACCTTGCATACAACCCCATAGAAAGTCCAATACACAGCCCCATAGAAAGTCCCATACACAGCCCCATAGTAAGTCCCATACACAGCCCTATAGAAAGTCCCATATACAGCCCCATAAAAAGCCCCATAGAAAGTCCCATACACAGCTTCATACACTGATGTGCCCTGTATAATTTTCTGTGCTGCCTGTTTGTTGAATCCTGGTACTTCTATATTTTTTTTTTCCTTTTCCCCTGCAGTCTGGGCTGATCTGAGTGAGCAGGACAATAATTGCCTAACCCACCAAAATCAAGAGGATTGTATGTGTGTTACAGTGTACAGCTATTGTTTTCTCAGGGCTATATGATTTTGTCCCTCTGCTTCTTCAAGCTTCCAGATCAGCCCAGACCCGAGAATCCGAGGGGAGACTTTCAGGATGATTTTAAAGTATATATGGTAAATATATATATTCTGTAATTGCCATGATTATCATCACAATTAGCCAATACAGATTATTCCTTTACATTTGTTATAAAGTATATTCATTCAGGCTAGGTATACACAAACAGATTTTTCGGGCCAACCGACCAATATTTCCATTGGTCAGCCGGGCCAATAAATCTGAGGTGATTTGACGTTTGCCTGGATCGGATGAACAGGCAATTTGACATCATCATCAATTATGTGGTACTGAATCGTCCACGCACAAGGCAGGAGGTAGGTCTATCCTCTTTTGTTGGACATATTGTATCAGTGAACTTTGATGTAATTCTAAACTTACCTCCTTCTTCTGTAACGTCAATTCCCTTTGGGAATTCATATTAGTTGGGATGGTAAGACATCTTTCCGCATCAGAAAGTATCCTTTCAATTTCAGAATCACTGTAAGCGAAGGTGTTCACACCAAGTTGTGTAGAAATGTTGGCTTTATCTTGAAGCATGGTTGATAATTTATTTGAGTAAGTAACTAGCTGAACGATATAATCACAGTCACAAGAAAACGGTTGCAGCTACTCACTTTTTCTCTTTCCTTAATGGGCCTCGTCTACTCCACCTCGTCCCCTGTGGTCATCACATGTATAAAATTGAAGAATTGTAGGCGAGCCTACAATTTTATTGTATAACTATAGCAACATGTTTCGGAGTATGTGCTGCTTTATCAAGCTAAACAAACTTAACATTGAACAATCCTTTTAAAGGTACAACCACTCCCTCCATTAGCATGGGTGGGATCAACAAATCAATCAATCAATTAACATCTATTTGTGCAAACCAGCTTACTATTAGTAAGTTAAAAAAACATTACTTAAAGTGCTAGAATACACATGCTTCAATCAACGTATTGTACAATTCAGAATATTACTTGTCATATGGACATGTAAATGCTAGTGTATTCATAAGTTATAAAGTGCAATCAATGATGTTACCCATACCCATGTTATGGAATTTTGTCCGTATCAGGACCTAACTGAAAATATCCATAAGGCCCCAATAGGCTTTTTCAGTCGCGGTTTGCATTGTAACTTAATATTATAGGCCCACTACCTTGCAATGCTATTAGGGCAGTTTTTGCAGCATGCACAATCACTATTTTTGGTGGGCATCACATGCACAGCGATAGGCCAACATCAAAGGAAGCGCATGGAAGCGTGCAGAATTGCACAACATCAACATCATGCTTGCACTGAATTGTGTGATTCATGCACGCCTCTGTGAGCTGTATAGTGGGGACAGGGCCTTATCGGCTCCCTTTACTACAGTAGAGGAAGCCGTTAACATCGTACCCTGTATGGGTATAATACAAAGTTGACAGTCAACTATACAACTACCTTCAGGATTCCTTAATGTCTCTTTTTCTGCTCACTAAGCTCCATCACAGTGTAGTAGGTACAGTAAGTAATGTATATAAACCCAGTCTCAGTAATCACCTGTAGGGTTAATATTGATACAGATCTCTATGCTGCTGTCAATCACAGGGCAGACTGGATACATTTTTGAAACATACAAATGCTGCTTCTTAATCACAGCTCAATTAATAATGTAACAATCTATGTAATAAACTATATAACAGTCTATGGGCACTAGGAGAAGTGGAACAGCAGACTGCACTGACCGGGCAGAAAGGGAAGATTCCAATCCATTTTTTTAAAAAATCACATATTTTCAAAAATTCACATATTTTCAAAAAATCTCGTATTTTCGAAAAAATCTCGTATTTACGTCAAACGACGAAACCACAGAAGTGTGTGAAGTTTCTGGTACTGGTCTTTATTTTTTAAAGATTGTGGGCGTTGATACATGTTCCCCAGACTATTTCCCAGGTCCCTCAACCAGTTACCATTGCTATTTAAATCATTATTTCTTCATTTTCTTTTGAATTGACTTAAATACTTTCGTTCATGTCTACTCCCCATCAGTAAGAAGGCAATGTCTATGCTGGGCATGTGCAACAAAACAATTTAAAGGGCATGTCCACCCCCAAATCTACATTTTAACCCACTGCTGGCCCCATTGCGTAGTGTAGTAAAATCCTTACCTTACATCCCTGCACCAAATTGCTGCCCTGCTATGTCCCTTAAAAGTGAACAGCAGGAACCTGACTGTGTCCATATAGGTCTCTGCCTCCTGTCTCTCCTCCGGGACAAGTTTGCCATGTGCAGTGCAGCCCTTCCCCTCTCCCTCCCGTTTTCCTCTCCCTCCCCTTAGCACAAAACCCATTTTCTGTAGTGTAGGGCTCCCTCACCCACCCCCAAACACTATAGTACTTTGTAAAAAAAAACGTAGCTGATCACTACTTACTTTGCCTGTTTCCCTCGGCGTTCTGTACTGCCGGATGCCGCGTCCTTGATTGGCTGAGAGGGACGTGGCTGCCGGTCCAGCCCCCAGTAGTTTCATGCAAGCAGAGGGCTGTTACTATAGTGGTTGGTTGTGGGTGAGGGAGCCCTACACAACAGCAAATTTTTAAAAATGGGTGGACATGCCCTTTAACTTTGGAAAATGAAAGCAATACATAATATTGGATTGTTACTTGCTTTAATTTAAACATTACAATGTTTACTTGCATTATACTTTAATCATTAAGCCGTTGTGTAACTAGCCAATTCTGGCAAAAAAAGAGTACCAGCCCCTCTGCTCTGCTTTCTTCTTCTACACTTTGTAAAAGTCAGTTGTCATGTGCGTAGTCACTGAAACATGCTGTTTGTGTCACCTACTAGGTTTATAGAACAGTAATCTTGCATTATACATTGCTGTTTGCCTTTTTGGTTTATTTATAGACTGGAGCTCACAGAAATGTAAATTAATGATGAGCTCCTTTTTTTTCTGTGGGAAAATATTTAGACATACAACCATTCTGATAAAAAAGTCAATCATATACTGCATTTAATTGAATTCACTCCCTTATTTATCACTACATATAAGGCTTCGTTCACACTATGCTCCGTTTTAGCATTAAGCCATCGCACCAACACGCATTTGCAATGTAATGAATGGCGCTGTTCACATTGCTCCATTGCGATGTAGTGTGTTGTAAAATCGCACTGCATGCAGCAGTTTGGTGCATTAACGCATGGAGCTGCCATTGAAAATAATGTCCACCACTGTGCGTTAACCCAGCACTGAATCGCAAATGTGATGTTCTTTTGTGTTACAAGACGTAGCCTTATGCTATGCTTTACAATAGCCGAACTTCCGAAAATACGGAACATTAACCAATGATATTTGAATTTTATTATCCAAATATGATTGGTTAATGTGTGATCATATGATTGCAATCATTGAAATATTAATCAATCACAGTTGGATTTGGTCTTTCAGCAAACCTATATAAAGAGGTGCAAACCACACGGAGCTTAGAAATCATCACAGTGATGGCAGAAGAAAGTGTCACTGGCAGTGATATCACCTGGCATTGGCAACATCAGCGGCGCTGGTGTTGCTGGCTGGGAAGAAAGAAGACATGCCCCCAAAAGCCAATGGGGGATGGGTGTCCTTGTTTCAAGCTGCAGGACCCCCAACAAAGTGCCGCAAGGGCACTTTTAAGTGCTGGGGAGCGGGGGTCCCGGTTCGAGCTGCGGGATCCCTTAAGCCCCAAAGGGCACTTGTCAGAGCAACAAGCGCACTTCCAAGGGCCACAAGGGCACTTCTGAGTGCCAGGGAGGGGGGTCCCTGGTCGAGCTGCTGGATCACTTAAGCCCTAAAAGGCACTTGTCAATGTTACAAGGGCCCTCCCAAGTGCCACAAGGGCACTTATAACTGCCAGGGAGGGGGGTCCCAGTTCAAGCTTCGGGACCCCTTAAGCTCCAAAGGGCCCAGAAAATCCACGAGATCTGCGTTTTGCAGACCCCCAAAATCTGCCACAGATCCGGGGATCGGATCCGCGAACTTGCCATTCCTACTTTACAATTAATGCAGAACAGGGAGAATATACAGTACAAAATTCTTTCAGATGAGTGGACTTGCACCCAGGACTCAATGCATCAGTGCTTATCAGTGTGTGTGTGTGTGTGTGTGTGTGTGTGCATGCGTGTATGCTTGTCCATGTTTATTTTACACAAATAACCCAACTTATTGATTTACCCGCCATCATTGACTGTATTGCTAGTACATTTAAAATGGGATAATCCTAAGCAATTTTATTCAAAATAAAAAATAAATCAACTGTGTTCTGTCATCACTAATTAGTTTTAATAGGATAATGACTTTAAACTACTTTGTGCTTCTAAGAACATTAAACAGGGGAAGTGATTTTAGCAGTATTTAAAGATGAGATAAATAAGAGAGCTCAGCATTTCTAATACTGAAATGGAAAACTGATTTAAGCTGCAGTGGTTTTATCTCAGTGTGCTCTACAATGGAATATTGAATGTTTTTGATGCTGACATTTCAGTCCCTCGGTATTGCATAGGGTTAATTAAAAGTAAGACCTACAATCTCTCACGTCAAAACAAATGCAGACATTAGCACAAATCAATTTATTTTGCTTAAAAGAAAAAACTTAACTAAACCAGAAAACCTTTACTATCAATCGGTGCCTTTCTACCAATGGCTTCCATTGCTTTTTCACTGCATTTACTGTAACTCTCTTTGTATTGCACTTAGTGCTGGGCCACATGGTCGCATTTTAACATGCAATCCGATTGCACAGTAAAAGGTGCACACTAGTTTTGGCCAATTGTTATGGTAACACTAGGTGTGCAGCTATGCTGGGATCCACAATCTTGCTATATTGCACGCGCTCCGATTGCTCAACTTCGGCAATCAAAGTATATGTGCATACGATAGGACGCGCTGCATCTATAATCCCCAGTTCACAGTCACTGGTCCTAAAAAGGTATTTTTTTCTTTCTTATTTATGAGTATAGCATAGTCAAAGATGAGCTTTCCATTTTTTTTGTGAAATTATGGTTTTCCAGTAAGATTGTCATGTAACTGAAAAGGTGTCCACAGCTATTTTGAAAGAAGGGCCTGTACTGGATCTAAAAAGGGTCAACAAAGGAGCAGAATTCCCTGAGGCACAGACGCTTGATGGCTAAATGCATCTGATGTTTGAGAAATAAATGCCTTTGATGTACTTGATTGAATGCTTCCAATTTACCATGATATTTTTTACCTTCAAGACATACCATGGTCATTGACTTTTTAGTTTCATTCTCCCTTAATTATTATTTAAAATCATTTAGATTATAATCAAATTTATTAATGGAATATACACATTCAAATAAATGCAATATATATTATATACATGAAATACTATGAATATACAATGAATGTTTATGTATGATAACGTATTTTAATGTAATGACTGAGACAAGTATCCAATAGGAAATTAGAATTACAAATTATATTAGAAGCTCATAATATATTTCCTACTTTTAAGTTTAACTATTTCTCACTTAAATAAAGGTCTATATGGACGCGCAATTACGGTGCTGACCAGTGATGCACGCCACTCTGATAAAACACACTGTTTTATCATTTGGTCAGCCATCGTTAATGATCCAAGCCAGAAGATCACCAACAACGTCCAACCGAACATCCATAGACAAACCAATACTCGACCCGCGTCTGTATTGACCTTAAGTATAATTACAACAAAGATTTTAAAAACAACATTTATCTTTACTTTACCTTAGTATTGGGAAATAATTGTAGCAGTTCTCAGAATGTCACCTGCTGGAATGTTTCATATTAAAATGATATTTACACACATCATTCTCGAAAAAAATATGTTTTCTTGGGGGAAACTGGAGTAGCTGGAGACCCATGCAATCACAGGGAGCAGGATAATTTCGGGCTATTTTGGTGTCTTAAGCAACTCACCCCTATCCCAATTTAAACTTCCCCCAACCAACTCATGCAGTAGTCTTTAGTACTTTAGTACTTACTCAACCTCGTCCCCTCGGTCAATGCCACTTGTGCTACTTCTGCGCATGGAACAGCATGGGAGAACCAGGAAATCTCGGGGGGTCGGAGATAAGCAGGTCGGAGTGCCGCCAACGGATCCATGAGTACTACATATATTCGGAGATAAGCAGGCTACAATGCAGAAGCAAGATGTCAGCAACTTTAGACCACCAAAAGTAGGCTCAGGAGGGACCTAGGGAGAAAAAAAAGAGGGAAAGATTTTTAACAGCTGCTGCTTCCAATTTAACTTAACATGCTATTACAGTGCACTTATCCTTTAACAAATGTTTTTTTTTTAAAAGCCCAGTCTATTTATTTGCTGCAAGCAATCATATAATACCTGATTACTGGTCAACTACAGTGAGAAAATATTTTATAACGTCAGATTGTTTGCTGAAGGTTAACAGCACTGGCA